>CAMZMU010000106.1:19993518-20398507 GCA_947311845.1 Poa pratensis | reverse complement strand
TTTTATTCAGAGGTAAGATAACACAACAAACCTGTTAAACATACTCGGAATAGCATAAAGCCAATAGTAGATATGGTGATCACTGGAATAATTTGGTGAAGGTGTTAGGAACAAGTTTTTGCTTGTTGGAGTTTTTGGGCTAGCAAAAGGGAGAAAGTTGACCATCTAGATGCATGCATGAGTAGTCCATAGAAACTAACTAACCATGTCAAACCAAGTGAAATAACAATCAGCACCAAAACATGAATAAGTGATAGCTCTTGATAAAGAATTTGCAAACTATAATCATAAACAACTCATGAATCATGCAACTATATGTATCATTAAAAATCAATCAAACATCCCTTTTCCCAATCTTATAAAAGCATCCAACATTTCAACCCATATTTTGTAAGCTCTCTCATATATAAAATGATAGTGTGGTGGTCTCTCAAAACAAAATCAAACCAAAAAAACGACGCTCCAAGTTTATTGCATAAAGTTTCGATCGAAAAACAGAAGTTGGAAGTGTGCAAACCGAGAGTGTGTAGGTCCAGCGGGGTTGTCTTCACATCCCCAAGCTTAATGGTCTTCACCATCCTTGGATAGCTCTTGGTGCATCTCTACAATCCCTATGAAAAAACTTCAAAACCACCGTTTCTCTATTTCTTTTCTGTGGGTGCATTAATAGTGATAAACAAATAGGTTCCTTTGCTGATATAATCCTTGAACAAAACATTCATTTGACATGTCCAGAAAAGTGTATAATGTTGTATGACTACTCATTAAACTCAATTGGATCAAAAAGATTCAACTTAAAAGCTCAAAGCATGCATCAAACAAAATGGGACAGAATCTGTCCAGAAAAACAGCAGCAGCAAAACGTATTTTCTACCCTACCAAAATTTCTCGAAAAATTCCAAAAAAATTCGTGCATAGAGAGATGAAAAGTTGAAACTACAGTTCAAAATATGAGCTCATTCGGAGTTACAGAATAAGAATTAAAAATCATACCGTGCACAGATTCGTGCAGGAATAAAATCTCCGAACTCAAATAGCAACTTTTCAAGACCAACATGGTAAAACTTGGAACTTTATTAAAACTCCTGAACTAAACTAGACACACGATCTCTTGTTACAGCAAGAGGACACAAAGAAAAATCACACACAAAAATAACCGGGTTGCCTCCCGCAAAGCGCTTTTTTTTATAGCCATATAGCTAGGCTTACTTACTTGGTATCAAGATGGTTGAAGTGAGGTGGCTTGGCATCCCCAAGCTTAAATTATTGTACTTATTTGATATATGTAGGGTGAGCCTAGGGGTACATCCCCAAGCTTGAGTTTTTGTCCCTCTTGATCTTGTTCATCACCCTCAATTCTTCCACCTTAAAAATTCTCTTTACACAACACTCGTCACCAACTTGATTAGAGGGGGTTAGTGCCTTCATGAAATTAAATCCACATAGGCACAGCAAAGACATATCATGAATTGATTTTAAACATTAGCTACTGTTACTATGGTTATGTATGCTCCTTGATCAAAAGAACCGCACAAAACACAAGTAATGAGAGTAATGCAGAATAAAGACAGGATATGTCAAAACTGGACAGCGAATTACTATTATCACTCTTTTTTATTTGGTTTTAGCTTTGGGAAAAGTTTAAATGATAGAGATTTTGCAATGGTCCATTGGCATGAACAACACATGTTCAAGGTCGACCTCAACTTCTCCATTACTCATCCTTCTCATTTACTTTCCCAAATTTCATATAGAGTGAAAATCTTAAACTAATTGTTAGAAATCAGTAGGTAAAGTTATTTTGCAGGTTCTCAAATATAAAGTGTGCCCAAACTGAATAGGAGATTAAAGCATAAGGAACACACCACAAATATCAAACCATCAACTTTTAAGTCTAACTCTTTTCCTATGCATTGCATTTTATATATGAATAAATAGCAGCAATTTTGTGATAACCAATGCATGTAGTGATCAGTAGCTTGCATATTAAATAACATAGAAACATAAAGAGGATTCTTATCTCTTTCTCTCTCATAATAGTTGCAAGCATTAAAGTTAAACATACCCACATAGTTTTGAATAGAATCACCACATAAAGACTTATCATCTAATGAGCATAATGGATCATCAAACTCAATTAAATCACTTTCATCCTCAACGGCTTCCCCAAGCTTAAACTTTTCCAGAGCATTAGCAATAAAGGTGTTCAAAGAGTTAGTACCACAACATAGTGTTATGTAAATAAAATTTAATTTTCTCCTCAAACACTTCATGTCCTAACTCAAGATAGATATTATACAACTCTAATTTTTTTTGTTCTTTTCCATTTTTATAATTTTTTTGTGTTTTAGATTTATATGTTAGTATGCAATGCAAACAAGATAAAAGTTAGCACACGCTCCCCGGCACGGCGCCAGAAAAGTACTTGATAATCCCCAAGAGCAAGGAATCACTGTAGCACTGTTCGATAAGTATTTGAGTGTCGAACCCACGAGGAGCTGAAGGTAAACTATCTATTCTCTAAAGCCCTATAAAACCTCTTATATGGCCTTTTTATGCAAAGCAATAAATATGAAAGGATCTAACTAATGGAAGCAAGTGACGTGGAATGGGTTTATCTAGTAGCAAGTTTCTTAGAGCAATTTCTCTCAGCAGTTTCTCAAGCAAGTTTCTCAAAGTAGCAAGTAGTAAAGATCTCAAGTAGCAAATATCTCAAGGGAACAAATGTTCTAGCAATTGTTATTTCATTCGTGTGGTTGTACAATTAGTGAAGCACATGTTTCAGTCTTAGTTGTTTCTTTTAGGTGGGAGCCATAAATAGGTGTAGCCAAGTAAATGAGCAAAATACACAACTCTTATGATGGATCTCATGGCCAAATAAATGTGCAGCACAAGAATTATTAAGACATAATTGTCCCACCATAGCTTAAGTTCTAGAGTCCCCAAATATCTCCCCCATAAAGTACCTTCAAGTCTCAGACACCGGTTTCTCTCTACTCGACATGTCCTACTCAATCCATTAAACTACGGTGATCACCTTACATGCATTCCCCAACATATGCGTGCACTCATACATTGTACATCAAGACAATCATAAAAGATAACAACACTTGTATGCAACCAATCAACGAACTATTTCACAATTGTCATGAACAAATCACTTCTCAAACACAGATGGGGAGACACAATAGATCAAGGGAATAGTATATTGCATCACACATCATGTTTGCCAAGAGTTTACAGTGGGGAGATGGAGATGATCTTGCTGTAGATGTTGATGATGAACACACCGGAGGGGGGTGGAGCCCTCCGGAGGTGATTCCGGCGGCGTTTCCCCCTCCGATCTTCTCCGGCGGCAGCCTTCTGACTCTCTGTTTCGTGGTTTTCTGTTTCTCCGCCGCCCCCTTCCAGAGAACGTCGGGGACCTTTTTTATAGGCGTTTTTAGGTCAAGACTATGTCGGTGGAGCAAAGATCGACGGCAACGGAGCCACGAGGGCCAAACGAGTGGGCCCCACGTGGCCCACAGTACCTGGCCGCGTGGGCCACCCCGTTTGGGCCTCGGGCCTCCGCTTGCTAGCTTCCTTCGCCCACAGGTCTTCTTCCTTCCAAATATTGACGCCCGTAAATTTCCAGGTGATTTCGTTGACGTTTGGGTCCCTGAAACATTAAAATAAGAAAACGGGGTTTTCTGCCTGTGCAGGGTTAATTCCATAAAAATAGGAAATAAATGAATATTTCCAAAAATCATTATAAAACATTGATATAACCCTTATATGATGCAAATATGATTGGAATATAAGCAATTAAAGTGCAAAGTTCATGTATGCATTTTACATGCATCAATTAGTCACACATGTATCAACGTTCCGATTAATACAATTCTAGCATGACAAATAAACCTTTATCATAAACATGGAATAAGATAATAACCACTTTATTATTGCCTCTCGGGCATATTCCTTTCAGTCTCTGGTGGCTCTAGGTTAATAGTGCCAGAAACAATGCTTGTACGTCACACGTCAGTTGGGAACCCCAAGAGGAAGGTATGATGAGTGCAGCAGTAAGTTTTCCCTCAGTATGAAACCAAGGTTTAATCGACCAGTAGGAAAACGAGGTTTGCTTCGAAGGTGTTGGTGAGGAGTGTAGTGCGGCGCAACACCAGGGATTCCGGTGCCAACGTGGAACCTGCACAACACAATCAAATTACTTTGCCCCAACTTAACAGTGAGGTTGTCAATCTCACCGGCTTGCTGAAAACAAAGGGTTAAACGTATCGAATGGAAATGATGTTTGTTTGCATAAAACAGTAGAGAACAATGATTGCAGTAGATTGTATTTCAGATGTAAAAGAATGGACCGGGGTCCACAGTTCACTAGTGGTGTCTCTCCAATAAGATAACTAACATGCTGGGTAAACAAATTACAGCTGGGCAATTGACAATTGATAAGTGCATATAACATGCATGTGTGAGCTGTGGTGTCTACTATGAGATTCATTTGGGCATTACGACAAAGTACATAGACCGCTATCCAGCATGCATCTATGCCTAAATAGTCCACTTTCCGGTTAACATCCGTACCCCTTCCAGTATTAAGTTGCAAGCAACAGACAATTGCATTAAGTAATGTGCGTAATGTAAACAATACATTCATCCTTGAATAAAGCATTGCTGTTTTACCCCTAGTGGCAACAACACATCTACAACCTTAGAACTTGCTGTCACTATCCCAGGTTAAATAGAGGTTGAACCCAACTATCATGCATAAATACCCCCTCTTGGAGTTACAAGTATTCACGTGGCCAAGGCTTCAACAAGTAACGGAGAGCATGCAAGATCACAAATGACATAGACATGATAATATAATATTCAGCTCCACATAGGTATCAATATAAGTCAGATCCCAGCAAACACAACATGTAGCATTACAATAAGATGATCTTGATCATGATAGGCAGCTCACAAGATCTAAACATGATGGCACAAGTGGAGAAGACAACCATCTAGCTACTGCTATGGACCCATAGTCCAAGGATGAACTACTCACGCATCACTCCGGAGGCGGGCATGGCGATGTAGAGCCCTCCGGTGATGATTCCCCTCTCCGGCAGGGTGCCGGGAAGAGCTTCAGAACCCCCCGAGTTAGGGTTGACGACGGCGGCGGCAGCGAATATGTTCTGGATGAAAGGCTCGGTGTTTTAGGGTTTTCGCGTCTCGGGGAATAAATAGGCGAAGGGGCGATGTCGGCGGACCCCCGAGGGGCCCAAACCACCAGGCGCGGCTGGGCCCAGCCGCGCCAGGTGGTTTGGCCACCTCGTGGCCTCTTCGTCTCTCCTTCGGACTCCGTGTACGTGCTGGAAAAATAGGGACTGGCCTTTTGTTTCGTGCAATTCCGAGAATATTTCCAGAAGTAACTTTCTGAAACCAAAAACAGCAGAAAACAGGGAACTGGCACTGTGGCATCTTGTTAATAGGTTAGTCCCAGAAAATGCATAAAAGTGATACGAAGTGTATATAAAACATGTAGCAAATGGTATAATATAAGCATGGAACAGCAGAAATTATGGATACGTTGGAGACGTATCAAGCATCCCCAAGCTTAGTTCTACTCGTCCTCGAGTAGGTAAAACGATAACAACAAATAATTTCTGAGGAGACATGCTTTCACACAATCTTGATCAATATATTGCAAGGCTCATGTCATGAATGAAGTGACTCAAAGCAATGATCTATAGTTTGCTAACAAATAGATAAAGAGTAAACAATGAATCATATAAGCAAAAACTTTTCATGAATAGTACTTTCAAGACAAGCATCAAAAAGTTTTGCATAAGAGGTAACTCATAAAGCAATAGATTCAAAGTAAAAGGCATTGAAGCAACACAAAGGATGATTAAGTTTCAGCATTTGCTTTCAACTTGTAACATGTATATCTCATGGATAGTTGTCAACATAAAGCAATATAACAAGTGCAATAAGTAAATATGTAAGAATCAATGCACACAAAGTTGACACAAGTGTTTGCTTCTAAGATAGAAAGGAGTAGGTAAACTGACTCAACATAAAGTAAAAGATAGGCCCTTCGCAGAGGGAAGCAGGGATTAAATCATGTGCTAGAGCTTTTTAAGTTTTCGAAAGCATATAGAGAGCACAAAATAAGTATTTGAGAGGTGTTTGTTGTTGTCAACGAATGGTAGTGGGCACTCTAACCCCCTTGTCAACCAGACTTTCAAAGAGCGGCTCCCATGAAGGACGTTATTTCTACCAGCAAGGTAGATCATCCCTCTTCTCTTTTGTTTACACATGTATTTTAGTTTCTTTATAGATGACACTCCTCCCAACCTTTTGCTTACACAAGCCATGGCTAACCGAATCCTCGGGTGCCTTCCAACATTCACATACCATGGAGGAGTGTCTATTGCAAAATTAAGTTGCTTACTGATAAATCAGGGCAAAACATGTGAAGAGAATTATTAATGAAAGTTGTAATTAATTGGGGCTGGGCACCCCGTTGCCAGCTCTTTTTGCAAATTATTGGATAAGCGGATGTATATGCCACTAGTCCAGGTGAAAGTCTGTCAGAAGTAAATGACAAGATTGAAAGATAAAACACCACATACTTCCTCATGAGCTATAAAACATTGACACAAATAAGGAGTAATAAAGTTTTGAATAGTTTAAAGGTAGCACATGAAATATTTACTTGGAATGGCAGGAAATACCACATAGTAGGTAGGTATGGTGGACACAAATGGCATGGGTTTTGGCTCAAGTTTTGGATGCACGAGAAGCATTCCCTCTCAGTACAGAGTTTAGGCTAGCAAGGTTGTTTGAAGCAAACACAAGTATAAACCGGTACAGCAAGAATCACATAAAAACATATTGCAAGTATTATAAGACTCTACACTGTCTTCCTTGTTGCTCAAACATTTTACCAGAAAATATCTAGACCTTAGAGAGAACAAATATGCATCCCAAGTCTCAACAAGCTCTACGGTAGTTCTCCACTACTAGGCTTTAACTACATGATGCAAGAGCTTAAACATGATCTACTTGAGAGCTCAAAACAATTGCAAAGCATCAAATCAAAACAAGACAATGATCTACAAGAATGCATATGTCTTTTCCAATACCAACTACTACATGTAGCATTTTCTTTCTTCCAAACAAACACCAATAATTTATTTAAACATAAACTCTCCAAATGATAATATAATGCAGCAAGAGAGTATTTATAAACAAGTGCTAACAGCTCGAAGAGATGCATGAAAAACAGGAGCTAAAAGCACTGCAGTAGCTAGTTAAGAATACTCAACAAATATAAGTGAAGAACATGAGTATTCACATGAAAAAGCGGAGCGTGTCTCTCTCCCACACAAGGATTGCTAGGATCCGAATTTATTCAAACAAAAAAAAAATAAAAACACACAGACGCTCCAAGTAAAGCGCATAAGATGTGAAAGAATTAAAATATAGTTTCACTAGAGATGACCTGATAAGTTTGTTGATGAAGAAGGGGATGCCTTGGGCATCCCCAAGCTTAGACGCTTGAGTCTCTCTGAATATGGTTGGGATGAACCACGGGGGCATCCCCAAGCTTAGGCTTTTCACTCTTCTTGATCACATAATATCACCCTTCTCGCTTGATCCTTGAAAACTTCCTTCACACCAAACTCAAGACAGTTCTCATTAGAGGGTTAGTGCATAATCAAAAATTCTCATATTCTGTAATGATACAATCAATCCCAAAGCTTCTGGACATTAGCTACAGCCACCAATGCTTTGTGGAGCAAAGAAATCCACACAAACACAGTAAAAGAGCGAATGCAAAACAAAAGGCAGAATCTGTCAAAAACAGAACAGTCTGGAATGACGAATTTTTTCGAGGCACTTAAGTTGCTCAGATGGATCTGGCCTAAAATAATGAAAGTTGCGTACATATCTCAGGAATATGCGTGATTTTTCTCAGAATTTTTTGAATTTTCTACAGGGAGATAAGCTCAAATCCGTGACAGCTAAAAATCTGTCACTGCGCAGAAATCCAAATCTTGCATCAACTTTCAATATAGAACTTTACTTGGCACAACATTGCGATAAAATAAAGATACAAAGGAGTTGCTACAGAAGTAACAAAATCCTTGACTCAAAGAAAACAAAAATAACAGCAAATAAAAACGATGGGTTGTCTCCCATAAGCGCTTTTCTTTAACGCCTTTCAGCTAGGCGCAGAAAGTGAAAATCAAGTGTTGTCAAGAGAAGAAGCATCAACATCATAACTTGCTCTAACAATAGAGTCAAAAGGTAACTTCATTCTCTTCCTAGGGAAGTGTTCCATACCTTTCTTGAGAGGAAATTGGTACCTTATATTACCTTCTTTCATATCAATGATGGCACCAACAGTTCGAAGAAAAGGTCTTCCCAAAACAATAGGACAAGATGCATTGCATTCAATATCCATAACAATAAAATCAACGGGGACAAGGTTATTTTTACCGTAATAAAAACATCATTAACTCGCCCCAAAGGTTTCTTCATAGCATTATCAGCGAGAAAAACATCCAAATAACAATGTTCCAAAGGTGGCAAATCAAGAATATCATAAAGCTTCTTGGGCAAAACTGAAACACTTGCACCAAGATCACACAAGGCATTGCAATAAAAATCATTCACCTTTACCTTAATGATGGGTTCCCAACCATCTTCTAATTTCCTAGGAATAGAAGCTTTAAGTTTCAACTTCTCCTCCCTAGCTTGCAAAAGAGCATTTGTAATATGCTTTGTAAAAGCCAAATTAATAGTGCTAGCATTGGGACTTCTAGCTAATTTTTGCAAGAACATAATAACTTCAGAGATGTTACAATCATCAAAATCAAAATCATTATTGTCAATGGTGGTGGAACCATTGTCTCCAATAGTTTGAAAAATTTCAGCACTTTTATCAGAAAAAGTTTCAGCAGTTTTAGGCAATTTCAAACGCTTAGCAGAAGTAGTAGAGACATTATCAACACCAATAACATTACCATCAATAGTAGGAGGTTTACTAGCATGTGAAACATTAGCATTACTAGTGGTGGTGATAGTACAAACTCTAACTATACTATTCTCTTTTTCAAGTTCTTCCTCTTTTTCCCACCTAGCATGCAATTCAGCCAACATCCTAATATTATTATCAATTCGAACTTGGATGGCATTTGCTGTAGCAAATGACTTATATCTTTAACTTCATTAGGCATAACTTTCAGTTTTAGAATTTCAACATCATGAGCAAGACTATCAACTTTAGAGACAAGATCATCAATTTTTTCAAACTTTTCCTCAACAGTTTTATTGAAAGCTTTTTGTGTGCTAATAAATTCTTTAAGCATAGCTTCAAGATCAGAGGACACACTTCTATTGTTGCTGTAGGAATTACCATAAGAATTGCCATAACCATTTGAAGGATAAGGCTTATAATTGTTGCTACCAAAATTATTCCTATAAGCATTGTTGTTGAAGTTGTTGTTTTTAATGAAGTTTACATCAACATGCTCTTCTTGAGCAACCAATGAAGCTAAAGGAATATTATTAGGATCAACATGAGATCTACCATTCACAAGCATAGACATAATAGCATCAATCTTATCACTCAAAGAGGAGGTTTCTTCAACAGAATTTACCTTCTTACCTTGAGGAGCTCTTTCGGTGTGCCATTCGGAATAGTTGATCATCATATCATCAAGTAGCTTTGTTGCTGCACCTAAAGTGATGGACATAAAGGTTCCTCCAGAGGCTGAATCCAATAAGTTCCTTGAGGAAAAATTTAATCCTGCATAAAAGGTTTGGATGATCATCCAAGTAGTCAGTCCATGAGTGGGACAATTCTTCACCAAAGATTTCATTCTTTCCCAAGCTTGAGCAACATGTTCATTATCAAGTTGTTTAAAATTCATAATGCTACTTCTCAAGGATATAATCTTAGCAGGAGGATAATATTTCCCTATGAAAGCATCTTTGCATTTTGTCCAAGAATTAATACTATTTCTAGGCAAAGAAAGCAACCATTCTTTAGCTCTTCCTCTCAAGGAGAAAGGAAAAAGTTTCAGTTTTATAATATCCCCATCCATATCCTTATACTTTTGCATTTCACAAAGTTCAACAAAGTTATTAAGATGGGCAGCAGCATCATCAGTACTAACACCAGAAAATTGCTCTTTCATAACAAGATTTAATAGAGCAGGTTTAATTTCATAAAATTCTGCTGTAGAAGCAGGTGGAGCAATAGGAGTGCATATGAAATCATTGTTGTTTGTGCTAGTGAAGTCACACAACTTAGTGTTCTCAGGAGTACTCATTTTGAAAAACAAAATAAACTGAATTAAACAAGTAACTAATTTTTTTGTGTTTTTGATAAGAGAGCAAACAAGACTAAATAAAAATAAACTAAGCAAGACAAATAACAAAGTAAAGAGATTGGGTGTGAGAGACTCCCCTTGCAGAAGCAATTCTGTTTTCCCCGGCAACGGCGCCAGAAAACGTGTTGGTGGCTCTAGGTTAATAGTGCCAGAAACAATGCTTGTACGTCACACGTCAGTTGGGAACCCCAAGAGGAAGGTATGATGAGTGCAGCAGTAAGTTTTCCCTCAGTATGAAACCAAGGTTTAATCGACCAGTAGGAAAACGAGGTTTGCTTCGAAGGTGTTGGTGAGGAGTGTAGTGCGGCGCAACACCAGGGATTCCGGTGCCAACGTGGAACCTGCACAACACAATCAAATTACTTTGCCCCAACTTAACAGTGAGGTTGTCAATCTCACCGGCTTGCTGAAAACAAAGGGTTAAACGTATCGAATGGAAATGATGTTTGTTTGCATAAAACAGTAGAGAACAATGATTGCAGTAGATTGTATTTCAGATGTAAAAGAATGGACCGGGGTCCACAGTTCACTAGTGGTGTCTCTCCAATAAGATAACTAACATGCTGGGTAAACAAATTACAGCTGGGCAATTGACAATTGATAAGTGCATATAACATGCATGTGTGAGCTGTGGTGTCTACTATGAGATTCATTTGGGCATTACGACAAAGTACATAGACCGCTATCCAGCATGCATCTATGCCTAAATAGTCCACTTTCCGGTTAACATCCGTACCCCTTCCAGTATTAAGTTGCAAGCAACAGACAATTGCATTAAGTAATGTGCGTAATGTAAACAATACATTCATCCTTGAATAAAGCATTGCTGTTTTACCCCTAGTGGCAACAACACATCTACAACCTTAGAACTTGCTGTCACTATCCCAGGTTAAATAGAGGTTGAACCCAACTATCATGCATAAATACCCCCTCTTGGAGTTACAAGTATTCACGTGGCCAAGGCTTCAACAAGTAACGGAGAGCATGCAAGATCACAAATGACATAGACATGATAATATAATATTCAGCTCCACATAGGTATCAATATAAGTCAGATCCCAGCAAACACAACATGTAGCATTACAATAAGATGATCTTGATCATGATAGGCAGCTCACAAGATCTAAACATGATGGCACAAGTGGAGAAGACAACCATCTAGCTACTGCTATGGACCCATAGTCCAAGGATGAACTACTCACGCATCACTCCGGAGGCGGGCATGGCGATGTAGAGCCCTCCGGTGATGATTCCCCTCTCCGGCAGGGTGCCGGGAAGAGCTTCAGAAACCCCCCGAGTTAGGGTTGACGACGGCGGCAGCGAATATGTTCTGGATGAAAGGCTCGGTGTTTTAGGGTTTTCGCGTCTCGGGGAATAAATAGGCGAAGGGGCGATGTCGGCGGACCCCCGAGGGGCCCAAACCACCCAGGCGCGGGTGGGCCCAGCCGCGCCAGTGTGGTTTGGCCACCTCGTGGCTCTTCGTCTCTCCTTCGGACTCCGTGTACGTGCTGGAAAAATAGGGACCTGGCCTTTTGTTTCGTGCAATTCCGAGAATATTTCCAGAAGTAACTTTCTGAAACCAAAAACAGCAGAAAACAGGGAACTGGCACTGTGGCATCTTGTTAATAGGTTAGTCCCAGAAAATGCATAAAAGTGATACGAAGTGTATATAAAACATGTAGCAAATGGTATAATATAAGCATGGAACAGCAGAAATTATGGATACGTTGGAGACGTATTAGTCTCCCACTTGCACTAGAGTCAAAAATCTAGTCAATAAGTAAGCACTTAACACTTATGGCATTCCAGTGTTATTACCATGCTTCGCATGTGGTAAACTTCATTATAAGATCTGACATGTTCAGGTCCATTTGTATTTGCACGTCTTAGCGTCTACACGCATCACTCATTCTCTAATGAGATGGCTTTGTATATATTTGCTCAACCGGTGAGACCTTAATTCCTCAGCTTAAACTAATATTACCAACATTCTGAAAATGTAGCTTCATAGTGTCAGCATTCTTGGAAATTCACCAAGTTCAATAAAGAATCCTTGACACAGAAATACTTTTATTTGTTGTCAACACAACAATATACTTGCCTTTGCTGTAGTATTCATCACAATACTTTAATTTTGAAACTCATTCAAAAAACAGCATGGAGCTTTCATCCAGCCTATTGTGCCACCCCTTAACACATATTTAATTGAGATAGATGACAAGACTATCTAAAGATATAAACGGTGAGACCCATTGGAGGCTCCTCAGCGATTTGGCCTTTCTGGCCGTCCGATCCTCCCCGCAACGTGCCTCCGCTCCATCCGATCACTGCCGGCTCCTGGGATCGGGATGAATAGGGATTTTCAAAGTCGCTAACCGTAACCAACCTTATTGCACCCACTCTCGCTGACATCCTACGTGGATCAGCGCTGTAGCCCGAGGGCCCGCCAGTCAGCCTCATGCTGCGCGTTTTATCGGTGTGGCGGACGGGTCTGCGCGGTGCAGATTCGCTCTACGTTCCTCCCATTGGCTGAATTTGTTCATTTATCGTAATGGGTTTTAGCGGTGCCCCTCTCGGATAGGTTTCTTCGTACGTGCTTCCTCCCCCTCTCTCTCACTGACGATGGGATCCATCCGGTCCGCGGCCCACATGTCGGTTGCCCTGCGCGTTTGCGTCGCCGTTCTCTCCCGTGCGTGGGTGCTCGTTGCGTATTTCCTACAGTAAGTCAGGGTACGCTGGGTATTTCGCGTGCGTTGCACTGTTCGTCATGTCAGGGTGAATTCGGGCCCGATTTCTCCGTCCGAGCTGGCGTCCCTTCATTCGTCCGCGGGTACGTTGCACTGTGCTGGAGTCAGAAGGCCCGTTCTTGCGGCACGGTGGCGGCATTGCAAGTGGTACCCGTCTTAAATGTGGCACGGTGGCGGCGTTGCAAGTGGTAGCCGTCCTAAATACGGCGCACCAGGAACTGGGTATATAGGCATTTTTCTGGATCGGATGGTTACTGCAGCTCTCATTTTCCCCCTTTTCTTCTTCGTCGCTCTTCTTGCTCCGCCGTGCTTTCCTCGAGCTTCCATGGAATCCGTTTGCTGTTCTTCCGGTCACGGTTGTTCCCGTTGAGATCAGGGTGGGTTTTCTTGACGTGTGCTAGATTGGTGTTTGTTTGTTGTTTCTTGGTTATGCGGTTTGTTCTTTTCTGTTCTATCGGTTTTTAACATTTCATTTTTGTTTGTTCCTCTGCTTTTTCTTAGGTCGCCGGCTCACTGGTTTTGCGTTCGTCCGTTTAAGGTCGGTTATGTTTTCATTGTTCTTTCTTTTATACTATTTTTATGTTCGATCTTCATTTCGTTGTTTGTTTTGTTGTTTGTTATCGTGTGGGGTTTGTTCTTGCTTCTTGATTGATTGTTGTTTTTCTTGTCGTGTTGTTTGTGTTATTGTGTGTTTTTTGAGTGTTTACTTAGCTCTATTTTTGTATGGGTCTTGCGCTCATAGTGTTTTTTTCTATTTTCATTTTTTCTGTGCAGGTCGTGTTTTTGCTTGGTTCTTTCGGTTGGCTTGGTGTGTTCCACTCGCCGTCTGTAGTTTTGTTTTTGGTGAGTTTTACTTCGCTTGGCTGAAGTTCGTTTTTCTTTGAATATTCTTTGATTTGGTCTTTGTCATCGTGATGCAGTTACACTGCTTTCATTTTTTACTATTATAATTTTATGTTTGTCTCTTTAGTTCTTTCGTGTTTTTTCTTCGATTTTATCCTCTGGTGTTTAGTCGGGCTTGTGACATGTGTTTTACATGTTTTTATTGTTCATTGCTTTTTTTATTGTTCATTGCTTTCGTTGTTTCGGCATGTTGGTTTGATTGTTTTAGATATGTGTCTTTTTGCAGGTATCCAAGGGAAGATCAAAGCTGTAGTACCCATCTGATTCAAGGCTAAACGTATATACGCCCTCCCCCAGTACAGTGTACAAGGTAACACAATAATAAATGACAGCTAGGTTTATGACCGCTCGGAACCACCTCCGTCTTAGTACACTGTCAGATCACGCCGGCTCCCTGGAGTCGGCTTGAAGGTACGTCTTTTTTGCGATTTGTCTTTATTATGTGTACATGTTTTGTTGTTTCTAAAGTTGTTTTAGTTGTTTCATGATGGCTTCATATTTTTATTTCTTATGCGTTCGCCTGTTATTTTATGTCCATTGGTTGTTTATTTGGTGTTACAGGTTGTTTTATTTCTATCGATGCTTTTAGGTATGTGTGCAAAGTTTTTATTGTGTTGTTGTTTTGGTCTGTTTTGTGCTCATGTTGTTTCCTTTTGTTTCTTTTTTTTGTATTACTATATGTTATTTTTTGTATTACAATATGTCATTTGTTGGCTTTGGTTCTTTCCTTTCGTGACTGACCTGTGGTTTATTTTTCGTTATCGGTCATGTTTTTATTGGTCCAGCCGACTACTTGGAGTCGGCGGTGTTGGTATTGGCCGAGTCCCGGGAGTCGGATGGAATGACCTTCTCCCGTTCACTGCTCGGCGATCGAGCCGACTCCAAGTAGTCGGCTGGTCTGACCTTTTCCGTCTCAAACGAGTATGCGCGAGGATTTTGTAAACCGAGTAGGGGCGGGTTCGGTGTTTCTGATAGTGTATTGTTTTGTTTTGCAGTCTCCATGCGTCGGTGTGTCTGAAATAGTTTGTTTTCCTCGCCTGCTCGATGGCTCTGATACATATTGCTTTGCTCTGCAGCCTCGCGTGGTCGGTGTTTCTGGTTGGTGATAAAATTTGTTTTTCATGAAGACATGTGGGGCGTAGGATCGTTGATCTACGATCTACGAGAAGGATGTTATTTTGGTGACATTGTTCAAGTAAGTCCATTTACTATATTCATTTCTTTTAGCAACACTTTATTTTATCAGACGGAAGTTTCTATTGTAAGTAGATGTGATTTGTTTGGAATAGACGACGTTGCTCTAACAACAAATTGACTTATTCCCTGACTGCATTTAAACAGTTGATGCGGGGTGGTTTCAATGAAATTGCCCCGTCATAAATCGGGATTTCTCAGTCCTGTCATTTGGAGACGAGATGAGTGGCGAATAATTCTCCGTTATCCTCTAACAAAAGCGGCAAGATTGTTCGAAAGAAACAGAAAAGAATGTTGCTTCTCAAGCCGGCAGGTCTCTTGACGCACCTGTGAAACCCAAGGATGGTTCTAAGCCGGCCATTGTGTTAATCGAAATCCATAGCAGGAGTAAGCTACCATTCCTTTTCTCAATTCATTACTGGATCAACGATGTTACCAAAGGCAATCGCTTATCTTCTCCACGAATCATAATAAATGTATACATGACTGGTGATAGGAGCTGTTTTGTTTCTGTACGTGCAATAAAAACTTGTCCGTTGATGTTTTGGTTATTGCGTCTGGCCGACTGGACGACCTCGTCGTTTGAGTGTTGTTGAGCCTCCGTATCACGGAGGTTACTGGTCGAGTCCCTGGAGTTGGCACTAAACGATCTGGCAAGTCCCTTCCTATCGAGCCTGCCATTTCTTAAGTCAGACATGAATAAGAGTGTGGATAGACTGTTGTGGGTACAAATTCTTATTATCGTTGTTTTGGTATCTTGGTCTGATTTATTTTGATATGCAGGGTTCGTTTTTCATGATAGGTGTTTGTTGTAGCCGGACGTGTAACGTTCGTGCGTCTGTTTGTTTTAACAGACGTTGTTGTCGATGGTTTCTCACAGATAGTCTCGCTGGCTCGATTGCTGTTTCTTAAGCCATAGCCAACTCCCGGGAGTCGACTCCCGGGGAGTCGTTTGGTTGACTCCCGGGGAGTCGTTTGGTCGACATCCGGGACCGGGTAAATGAATCCAACACGGTGAGTCGGCTGGTACGAATGGTCGTGTATGTAGCATTTTTTTTTAAACAGTGTACCAAGTTTGACCCATGGACGACTTCGGTCTCAATCGGCATGCATTTACTCACCCAACGCGTGGGGTCGGCGGAGTAGGTGACGCCCAAGCGACACGTCCACAACTCATGAAGACAAAAGGATAAGACAAGACAGAGTACCAAGTTTGACCATCGCCGTTGGAACATCTTTATGTTGTTATGTAGTCTATTCCGTATAGGTATCAAAGGATAACGCCAACACCGAAAGAAATAAAGAAAAAACCCTATATATTTCCCTACCATACCTCTAAATCGCAAGCACGGTCAATTAAGGAATGTGACACACACGGAGGTCACCGAAAGATAGTTGTCTTCCTGTTCGGTATGTTGATCTCATTGATTTAGATATCTATAGTTGTAGTCCGGGGAGTCGGCACGATACGACAAGATAATATTCGCATTCCTAGCCTGAATTCGCTCAAGTCGGCGGGATCGTCCAGCAGTGACCTGCCGACTCCCTGGGTATTAAGTGCTTTAGTTGATGTCCACGTCTTCTTATAGAAAATTGTTGTGCTACTTTTAAATTTGAGGCATTGAACTGCGTTCCTAGGAAAATCTGAGTCATTGAGCATGCTGATTTCTTTTCTCTTTTCTACTCCGTACTTGTGTACAAGTAGTGCCATTATTGCTTTATGGTCATGTTTGGTTTTCTTTGTGCTGGTTTAGTTTGGAAGCTTGGCGACCAAGTTCTTTTCTTTCGAAGCCTGCTATTTCTTAAGCCGTAGCCGACTCCCGGGGAGTCGGCTGCCGGGAGTCGGCTGGACGACTCCCGGCGAGTCGTCTGGTCGACGCCCAGGGAGTCGGCAGGGCTGACCTTGTCCATCCTGGTGGTATAGTCGGCTACGGCTTAAGAATGTCAGGCGGGAGTCAGGTACGGCTTAAGAAATACCAGGCTTCAAAAGGAAGGGACTTGCTGGATCGTTTAGTGCTAACTCCAGGGACTCGACCGGTAACCTCCGCGAGACAAAGGCTCAACAATGGATCTGGAGGAACGTAAAAATCATTTATTTCGAATAATCTTGCCGCTTTTGTCAGAGGATAACGAGGAATTATTCGCCTCTCATCTCGTCCCCGCAGTACCGGGGAAAAACGCATCGGTCTGGTGCCAACAGTAAGCATGACCGATAAGACTACGAAGAAATCGATATGTATAAAGTTAGGAAAGAATGAAACTAATCATGGTCGAAGGAAACACAAACAAAGAGTAAACGATTTGTCAAGATAAATAAATGGTTTATATTGCTTGTTATATTTATATTGTTATTTTCGTGTTGTTCACTATGACCCCAAATCTGGACTCGCCTGGGTCGAGTGGTGCAGTAAGACGGAAACTGGAGTCGGTTGGGTCGATTGGTGTACTAAGACGGAAGCTGGAGTTGGCGGGTTCATGTGGTGTACTAAGACGGAAGCCTGGAGTCGGCTATTTTAGTTCCTGTTTTCACGGCATTCATTTGGCGGCGGGCCCTTCCTGCCGACTCCACGCGTCCGACTCCACGCGCCCGACTCCACGCGCCCGACTCCACGCGTGGTGTACGTTGATACCGGGTTGTGTCGTGGTATGTTTAATTCTGCCGGACTGATATGTGCTCCTCCGTTTTATTGATTGTCACTGAGCCGACTCCCTGGAGTCGGCCTCAACCGTGTAGAATAAATAGAAGGTTGCTAATCCTCTTAATGGCATCTCGTTGTTGACTAACTTGTACAATACTTAGATATTCGTCAACCTGGCATGCACATGGTATTTACACAATGGTGTGAAATACTGACCGTGCTATGGTGAACTGTAGAAAATACGCAATGTATTGTACAAAATACGTATCTGCGACGCAGTGAAGGGATACATCTGCGACGCAACGTCTGGACTAACCGATATGTGGCCCAAGGAGTGGGGGACTCGTGGTTAGCGAGGGAGAAGGGAGATGAACCACGTTCAGATGCACATATGAAAAGGTTGTCAGTACATTAAGTTCTCTATGGTCATGGTTTGACTGGATAGACACGTTGATGCTTGCATGCCATTTATTACTTCCTCCGTTCCAATTTAAATTGACTTTTTTTCTTCTTCTGTTTATGCGGTCATGGGAACTGTTTGCACCAGACCGATGCGTTTTTTGTCGGTACTGGTCGACTCCCGGGTGTCGATCGGCCGACTCACGTTAAGTCGGCTTAGGGTTTAGGGTTTAGCAGAGATAGCATGGTCATGATGTGGGTGGTGACGTTGACTGGGGTGGTTTCATCCAGAACATGTGTCCTGGTTGCGTCGACGGCTGGTAGCTGTATCATGCCAGTATGCTGTGAAGTGGTATGTTGTTCCACCTCCGCTGTTGCTCCAACCGATTCCACGTGACGGGTGCCCTCTCGGAACAACCGTAGTAGTCGACCGCCGCCAGCCGCTCCGATTTGATGACTTTTCTCCAGTTTGGGTTGTCCTTGTCGTACTTGGAGTCGGCCAGCTGTTCCGGCGATAGTAGGCGGCGTCGTTCACTGATTGCATAGCGTCACTCGGGTGGTGCAGTAAGACGGGAACACCTGGAGTCGGCGGGGTCTGGTGATGTAGTAAGCCAGTAACCCGGAATCGGCAGGTGCACAGAAAACGTATATACGTGAACCAGCAGGTACCTCGACAGAAAAGAAAAATCCAAACAGGATGCACAACCAACCCATACAAAAAACCATGAACACAAAAAATTGATTAAAAGGGGTTTTAAACACCCAATTCCATTGACATGAAACCAGAAACAACAAAGCTCCCCAAACCTGAGTATGTATTTATGCTTGGTCATTCAAAGGAACGGACCGATTATAAGATTCGAGAAACAAGATTAACACCAAGATTCCCCTTTCCTTTGCTTTCCTTTCCTTTCAGACGCATGGAGGAATAAGATTCGAGAAAATGAGTGACAACGGATGTACGCATCTCTGCTTCGTACCTCGTGATTGTATGCCGGCTTAAATATAAGGTGTCTGGGTGAGGTTGACACAGGATGAACGACATGAACAAAAGACGACCAAAAACAGAGAGACCAACAGGGCAAGAAAACCCAACCTGATCTCAACGGGAACAACCGTGACCGGATATACTTTTTTTTGGTATTAATGGTGTTGGCGCGAGGATAACGAAGCCAGAGAATATGCAATGGCTGATCGTGTTGATTCAAGAGGGCTGGCGTAACGTGTCAATTGGGTGTATTGAGTCTGGGAACTATTTATCCATGTGCCTTTATGTGTGTATATGAAACGTGTATACGCGTGATCTACCCATGTTTGACCCAGCGATATTAGTACGTGCCATCTGGGAAGATCGAGGAGGCATGATGGTCATGTTTCCTTCGCGAACGAGACAGCGGCGGAAGATGCATTGACCAGTCATGTGTCCTCACAACACTCTTGAAGTTCGTATGTTGGCCGGTTGACACGTGGTGTGATCATCTCGGTTGAAATGATGGAACGTGACAATTATATTAATCGGATTCTGTTCGGTCAGCAAAACGTCATCGCATTGCTGTGTTGATAGATCCTTGCGCGTCACCGGCTGACATGCAGTATGGATATCTCGACACCATAGCATTAAACAGAGCGGCAGTCGGCTCGTCAAACACTGCCGTGCCGTCTTCTGATGCGGACTTCCAGTTGACGGCGCCTGGGGAAGGTGCGATAATTAATATCGACGGAAGAGTTAGGTGAGGAGAGGAGTTCATTTATCGATTTGCACGCGCGCCTGTTCGTGTGGTAGTGGGTGATACGTCTCAAACGTATCTATAATTTCTGATGTTCCCTGTTGATATTATACCAATTGTTACATGTTTTATATACACTTCATAGCATTTTTATGCATTTTCTGAGACTAACCTATTAACAAGATGCCACAGTGCCAGTTCCTGTTTTCTGCTGTTTTTGTATTCCAGAAAAGCTGTTCTGGAAATATTCTCGGAATAGGACGAAACCTGGACAGGACCTCCTATTTTTCCAACACGTACACGAAGTCCGAAGGAGAGACGGAGGCGACCGAGGAGGGAGCCACACCCTAGGGCGGCGCGGCCCCACCTCCAACCGCGCCGTGGTGGGGTGTGGGCCCCTCGGGTCGCTCCAGCCGCCGCTCTTTCGCCTATTTATTCATCTTCACGGGAAAACCCTAGACACTGATACGTCCATTTTGCATCACTATTTTATATCATAATTTGTCATTATCTATCCTTATATTTCATATTAATACATGATACTTATGTTATTTTGCCTTATTTTGCATGTTTGATGATTATTGGGAATTATCCTTCCGGAGTCAGGTTTCTGCTGGAAAAAGCGTCGTCAAGTCAGCATATCAGCGGAACTCCAAAAATCACGAAACCAATTCTGGGGGTCTTATAATGTCAGATGCCGGAGGCAGCCAAAAGGAGGCAGCCAGGTGGGCCAGGTGGGCCCCACGCCACACCTGGGCGCGGCTGGCCTGTGGGCCGCGCCCAGCTATGGCGTGGCCACCTGGGTCCACCCCCCAGGTTGCCTCTTCGCGTATATCTGCCTCCCGAAAACCTAAGCACGGGGGGTACGTCCACGAAATATTCCGCCGCCTCCACGGGACGGAAACCACCGAGAGAGAAAGAGCTCTCTGGCAGGGAGATCCTGCCGGGGAAATTCCCTCCCGGAGAGGGGAAATCATCGCCATCGTCATCGTCATCACGCTGGACTTCATCGGGATCATCATCACCACCATCCACTGCGCCATCACCATCATCTCCACCGACTCCACATCCATCTTGCTGTAACATCTAGGGCTGTACCTTGTCTAGTTCATTGGGGAGACTCTCCCGGTGTTGATTACTCCTTGTTATTGATGCTATTGAGTTTGTTTGGTGGATTAGTGTTCATGTCCAGATTGTTATTCATTGCCATATCATCTCTGATCATGATCCATATGATGTCTTGTGAGTAGTTTGTAGTTCTTGAGGACATGGGGAAGTCATGTTGTTAGTAGTGAAATAATGCTGCGTTAATATTTAATGGTTTGATATTTAAGTTGTGGTGTCATTCTTCTAGTGGTGTCATGTGAACGTCGACTACATGACACTTCACCTTTATGGGCCTAGGGGAATGCATCGTGTACCTAGCTTGCTAGTTGAGGGGTTGCCGGAGTGACAGAAACCTGAACCCCCGTTAGTAAGATAGTGCACGAGGGAGCGTAGGGTCTCAGAGTTTAAAGCTGTGGTTAGATTTATCTTAATTACTTTTCTGCATTCGCGGATGCTTGCAGGGGGTATAATCACAAGTGCGTATTAGTCCTAGGAAGGGCGGTGCGTTAGCATAGATTCACCCACACAACACTTATCAAAACAATGAAGATTAACCAGTTGCACGAAGCGAAAGCACTTGACGAAATTCCCATGTGTCCTCAGGAACATTTGTCTCTTATAAGTAACACACTCGGCTTGTCCTTTGCACTCAAAAGGATTGGGCCACTCGCTGCATTTGTTGCCGCGCTCGTTTATTTACTTGCACTGTTTTTACCTGCTGTTTCGAATACTACTGAAAACCTGTCTGCTAGCTTTTACAGTGAATTCTTGATCAAAACTACTTGCCAGCACCTTCTGCTCCTCGTTGGGTTCGACACTCTTATTTATCGAAAGTACTGCGATACACCCCCTATACTTGTGGGTCATCAAGACTATTTTCTGGCGCCGTTGCCGGGGAGTGAAGCGCTATTGGTAAGGAAATTGGTAAGGAAATTATTTACTGTAATGACTGTTATGGAGTCAAATCCATTTGGTTCGCTGTTTGGGAGGACTACTACCACTGCTACGGTAGTAGATGATCCTCCATCTGCTGAGATTGTTCCATTTAAAATACCTACGAAAATTGTTGGACGTATTATGGATAACCGCTATGATGGAACTGTTCATCCTGGTAATCATTTGCTTTATATACATGAACTATGCGGTTTGTTCAAGTGTGCAGGTATTTCGATGGACATTATTAAAAGGAAATTATTTACTCTGTCGCTGGATGGCAGAGCTGCTGAATGGTATAGTCTGCTGAAGAATGGTCCTTCATTGAGCTGGGCTGAAATTGTCCCTCTCTTTTATTACAAGTTTTATCCTCCAAGTGAGATTCATAAGGATCGGAATTCTATATTCACTTTTTGGCCTTATGAGGGAGAAAGTATTGCCCAAGCTTGGGGGAGATTGAAATTATTAATGCTCAAATGCCCTGTTCATGGGATTCCAAGTAATATTGTCATCAATAACTTTTATGCAAGACTTTCCTATCATGATAAAGATTTATTGGACACTTCTTGTTCTTGGTCATTCACTCGTATGAAGGATGAAGATAAATGGGATCTTCTTGATCGTATCCAGGAAAATACTGAAGGATGGGAGAACGACAAAGGTAGGGAGTCAGGTATAAATTATGATTTCGAATGCATTAAATCCTTTATGGAGACTGATAGTTTTCGTAATTTTAATGCTACTTATGGTCTTGATTCTCAAGTTGTTGTTAATTACTTTAAGGCCTTTGCCTCGTATCTCGATATTCCTAGACAAGGTTGGGAAAAGTATCATGAACCTTATGAAGATAATGCTAATTTTGCTCTTGCTAAAAATGTTGAAGTTCAAACTGTTGATCGCATTATACCAGAACCCTATATTGAAAAAATACCTTTTCCTGTTAAAGTAAAAGAACACTCTATTTTGGCTAGTGTGGTTAGCAAAAGTGAACGTAAACCTAGGGAACCTGATGAGCAAATTAGTGTAGAACATGAAGTAGCTATGGTTAAGGAACTTGTAACTGAAAATGTAGAAGGAGGTCATATTGTGTTTTGTGAAGAAGCTTCTAACATGGTTACACATCCTAAAAGAGCTCGAAAGCCTAGTGTTCCTGTGCTTTCTGTTAAAATAGGTGAGCATTGTTATTATGGTCTCTGTGATATTGGTGCTAGTTCCAGCGCTATCCCTTATGCTCTCTACAAGGAAATCAGGAAGGAAATTGATCCTTGCGAATTGGAAGATATTGATGTGGTTATTCAGCTTGCTAATAGGGAAACTATCTGTCCAGTTGGCATTGTCAGAGATGTTGAAGTTTTATGTGGTAAGACTAAATACCCTGCTGATTTCTTAGTTCTCGGTTCTGCTGCTAGTGACTCTTGTCCTATTATTTTTGGTAGACCTTTCCTGAATACTTGTGGTGCTATTATTGACTGTCAAAAAGAGAAATTTTTACTAGATTCGATGGAGAGTCTTATGAGTTTAATTTTTCAAAATTTGCTAAGAATCATTATGAACCTGAAATGCCTAATGAGAACTTTCAAGTTGAACAGCTTGCTTCTATTGCTGTTGGTCCTAACAATGCTTTGCAGCAATTTTTGGAAGACCACGAAAGTGAAGTTTTTGCAGAAGAAAGAAGGGAGATTGACGACATCTTTCTGCGTCAACCTCAAATGCTTAGGCATGATTTACCTGTGGAGGACCTGGGAATTGCGCCCCCTCCTAAAGAAGACCCTGTTTTTGATCTTAAGCCTTTACCTGATAATCTTAAGTATGTTCATATTGATGATAAGAAAATATATCCTGTTATTATTAGTTCTAAACTTTCAGGAGATGAAGAAGCAAAATTATTGCAAGTTCTGAAGAAACATAGAGGCGCAATGGGCTATACTCTTGATGATTTAAAAGGGATTTCTCCTGCTATATGTCAGCATGCTATTAATATTGAGCCTGATGCCAAGCCTGTTGTTGAGCATCAACGTCGTTTAATTCCTAAGATGAAGGAAGTGGTAAGAAATGAGGTATTAAAACTTCTTGAAGCAGGTATAATTTATCCTATTGCTGATAGTAGATGGGTTAGTCCTGTTCATTGTGTTCCTAAGAAAGGAGGAATAACTGTTGTGCCTAATGAAAATGATGAGCTTATTCCTCAGAGAGTTGTAGTTGGTTATAGAATGTGCATTGATTTTCGTAAGGTCAATAAGGTTACTAAGAAAGATCATTATCCTTTGCCTTTTATTGATCAGATGTTAGAAAGGTTGTCTAAGAAAACTCATTTTTGTTTCCTTGATGGTTATTCTGGTTTTTCCCAAATAGCTGTTAGAAAGGAAGATCAGGAGAAAACCACTTTTACCTGTCCTTATGGTACTTATGCTTATAGACGTATGCCTTTTGGTTTATGTAATGCTCCTGCTACTTTTCAGAGATGCATGTCTGCTATTTTTCACGGTTTTTGTGAAGAAATTGTGGAAGTCTTCATGGACGATTTCTCCGTCTATGGAACTTCTTTTGATAACTGTTTGCACAATCTTGACAAAGTTTTGCAGAGATGTGAAGAAACCAATCTTGTTCTTAATTGGGAGAAATGCCATTTTATGGTTAATGAAGGCATTGTTCTTGGGCATAAAATTTCTGAAAGAGGTATTGAAGTTGATAGAGCTAAAGTGGAAGCAATTGAGAAAATGCCATGCCCCCGAGATGTGAAAGGTATTCGTAGTGTTCTTGGTCATGCTGGTTTTTATAGAAGGTTTATTAAAGATTTCTCTAAAATTTCAAAGCCACTTACCAATCTTCTTCAAAAGGATGTTCCATTTGTTTTTGATGACGAGTGTAAAGAGGCATTCGAAATTTTGAAGAAGGCTTTAATAACTGCTCCTATTGTTCAACCACCAGACTGGACTTTACCATTTGAAATTATGTGTGATGCTAGTGATTTTGCTGTAGGTGCTGTTTTAGGACAGCGAGTAGATAAAAAGTTAAATGTTATTCATTATGCTAGTAAGACTCTTGATGCAGCTCAAAAGAATTATGCTACTACTGAGAAGGAATTTTTAGCAGTAGTGTTTGCTTGTGATAAGTTTAGACCTTATATTGTTGATTCTAAGGTAACTATTCATACTGATCATGCTGCTATTAAATACCTTATGGATAAGAAGGATGCTAAGCCTAGACTTATTAGATGGGTTCTCCTGTTACAAGAGTTCGATTTGCATATTGTTGATAGAAAAGGTGCTGAAAATCCTGTTGCTGATAATCTGTCTAGATTAGAAAATATAATGCATGATCCTATTCCTGTTGATGACAATTTTCGAAATGAGCAGTTGGCTTCTATAAAGGTAAATTCGAATGATTGTCCCTGGTATGCTGATTATGCTAACTTTATTGTTGCCAAGTATTTGCCTCCAACTTTTACTTATCAGCAAAGGAGGAAATTCTTCTGTGACTTGAGGCATTATTTTTGGGATGACCCACATTTATATAGAGAAGGAGTTGATGGTATTATGAGAAGATGTGTTCCAGAGCATGAGCAGAAGGAAATATTGGATAAATGCCATGGTAGTGCTTATGGAGGACATCACGCCGGAGACAGAACTGCACAAAAGGTTCTACAATCAGGTTTTTATTGGCCTACTCTTTTTAAAGATGCAAGAAAATTTGTTTTGACCTGTGATCAATGTCAGAGAGTTGGGAATATTAGTAGACGTAATGAGATGCCTATGAATTATTCTCTTGTTATTGAACCTTTTGATTGTTGGGGATTTGACTTTATGGGTCCTTTTCCCGCTTCAGATGGTTATACTCATATTCTAGTTGCTGTTGATTATGTTACTAAGTGGGTAGAGGCTATACCAACCTCTAGTGCTGATGGTAAGACTTCCTTAAAAATGCTTAAGGATGTTATTTTCTCGAGGTTTGGTGTGCCTAGATATCTCATGACTGATGGTGGTTCACACTTTATTCATGGTGGTTTTAGAAAAACTCTTGCTAAATATGGTGTCAATCACAGAATTGCTTCACCGTATCATCCTCAAACTAGTGGTCAAGTAGAGTTATCAAATAGAGAAATTAAGTTGATTTTGCAAAAGACTGTCAATAGGTCTAGAAAGAATTGGGCTAGAAAGCTTAATGATGCTTTGTGGGCTTATAGAACAGCATATAAAAATCCTATGGGCATGTCTCCTTATAAAATGGTTTATGGAAAAGCTTGTCATTTACCTCTAGAATTAGAACACAAGGCCTATTGGGCAATCAAAGAGCTTAATAGAGATTTCAAATTAGCTGGTGAGAAAAGGTTGCTAGAGTTAAGCTCTCTAGATGAATGGAGAAGTGAAGCATATGAAAATGCTAAACTTTTCAAAGAGAAAGTTAAGAGATGGCATGACAAGAGAATTTTAAAAAGAGAATTTTGCATAGGTGATAAAGTTTTATTGTATAGGTCTCGTCTCAGATTTTTTGCAGGAAAATTACTCTCAAAATGGGAAGGACCTTACATTGTGGAAGAAGTTTATCGTTCTGGTGCAATAAAAATTAATTCACTTGACGGTGACAAACCTCAAGTTGTTAATGGGCAGAGACTTAAAGAAATCTTATAATGAAAATGTTGATATTATTCAAATGGTATCTCCGGAGGAATTTATTAAAACTCAGAAACAGGAAACTGCAGAGTCTGATTTGAAGTAGGTATGAATTTCGGTAAGAAAAAGTCCGCGTTTTACTTCGAAACTTTTATATTAGTTATTTTATACAATTTTGGAAATATCAAGACGAATAAGTGCCGGAGGAGGTGCCCGAGGGCACCACGCCACAGCAGGGCGCGGGCCCCACCTGGGCCGCGCCCAGCTATGGCGTGGTCGCCTCGGAGACCCCCTCCGACTCCGCTTCGCCCTGTGCCTTCCTTTTCACGCGTTATTTTCCGCTATATATTTACCCGGATCTCCCGAGGTCCGTATCTCGTGTTTTCGTCGCGTTTCTTTTCGAACTGTTTCTGGCAGGTTCCTTTGGTATTAGACATGTCGTCTCAAGGCTCTTGTGCGGAGGACTACGCAGCCAGGCGCCGGCGTGAACTTGAGAGGGATGTGAACCAGTGGAACGCCGCTGGTTGGACAACCGATGAAGAAGTTGCAGCTAGGAGGGCCGACATGGATCGAAGTGTTAGAGAAGAGATCAGGACGGCTCAGCGCCGCAATCAAGGAGGACAAGCTACAAGAGGCGATGGGCCCAGCAATCCTACCTTTGTGGGATCTGTTAACCTTCAACGTGCTTTTTCTCATAATATGCAGGGAGCAGTTCCAGCAGTTCCGGACCTGAGCGCCTTCCCTGCGGCTACTGAAGCAATAAGGGTCACGGATCAATTTTGCGAACAATATCGAGTCCTTAGGGCGGAAGTGGAAATTCTTCAAGAAGAGAACAATCGGCTTCGCCAAATGCTCGCACGGTTCTTAACACCTATTACTGTCGTACCACCATCACCGCCAAGGGAGTAATTCACCATGGGTAACAACACACTCCCAGCTTGTTTCAAGCTTGGGGGGGGGGGGTGTTTTCAGTATCACCATCTTTATCTTTATCTTTATATTTTTGCTTAGTACCATGAGTAGAGAAGTTATCATATGAGATAGTTTGCAATGTGGAGTATCACTCCTTAGTTGGTTATCGTTGTATCCGTTGGTGTGAGGTTTATTGTGATGGAATATTAATGAGAAGCTTTATCTTTACTTTCTGCACACTTTATTTTAGCCAGCAAGTCCTTTGTCATATGCTGATCTTGTTACATTAGTATTGGCATCACTTTGGGTGCAGCAAGTAAATTTAGTTGGTTGTGGCAAACTTAGACTGGTCAGTAGTATCAATACTTTTTACACTTAAGTAGAAAAGAGGGAACTGGTTGCAATAACATTATCCCTATTGTTTTCCTCTTTGTTGGCCAATGAGTTTATTATTCTTGAATTAAAGTGTTTTGTGCCCACAAAGTAGATAGCATGGTTGTTCTATTAGATCTATAAGTGTTTGTCTCTCTCAATTCTTGTGCTTGCTACTAAACCTTGCTAGCCTAAAACCTTGTACTGAGAGGAGATACTTCTCGTGCATCCAAAACCCTGAACCAAAGCACTCCATTCGTGTCCACCATAACTACCTATCATGTAGTGTTCGCACTACTCCAAGTACATTTTCTCGTGTGCTACCTTTAACTATTCAAAACTATTATTATATCCCTTTTTGTGTCACTGTTCACCAAGCTCATAAGGACGTGGTAGCAGATGTGTCATCTTCCATGCTAACTGATTTACAAGGATTGGCAGCTTCATCTGCTTCTCCACCTTTTATTTTGCATTAAAAGAGCTGGTTAGTCCACCCTATAAATAAATAAATAAATAGACACTCCTCCACGGTGATTGTTGGTCGGCAACCGAGGATTCGGTCAAGCCATGGTTTGTGGAAAGAAATGGTTGGGAGGAGTGTCATCAATAAGTGCTTGTTACAAGTGCAGTTCTATAAACTCTCGGAACCGCTCTAAAAGTTAATTAGTATGGAAGATGACAAGGATTCTACCACTGATTTGTTGACCAATAGCATACACCTCTCAAAGCAATATTTTTACACTCTCTATGCCTTCGGGAACTAAAAAGCTCTAGCACACGTTTTAATCCCTGCTTCCCTCTGCGAAGGGCCTATCATTTATTTATTGTTGAGTCAGTAAACCTATTCCCTCTATCCCGAGCAAGCACTCGAATTGTTATAGATACAATCATTTATAGTTCATAATATTTCCTATCATGTTTTGTCTACTTTGCTTGAGCACATGAAGTTTTATCTTTGAGAATATGACTTTGACAGTTTTCTTTGGAATGTGAAAGGAACAGTGATGATTGAGCAACTCTATTTCTGCAATATAGCTCTAGTATAAAGACTCTTCTTGAAAGATAAGTTAGAATGTTGATTGTTCTCTGACCAAGAACACAGTTTGCCACATCCAATTGGTTTGCTTAATGTACCTTTATTTGTGGTTGTTCCATTACTTGTTCCAAGTTAAGTAGAATGCGTAGAGACTGCTGTTTAAAATGACTTGTTTAGCTGAGTAAATACTGATGCTTCTTGTCCGTATTCTTTATTATCGACACTTCACTCCATAAACATGTGGACTTGTTTACTGAGCTCAGTTTTCGCTTGGGGACAAGCGAGTCTAAGCTTGGGGGGAGTTGATACGTCCATTTTGCATCACTATTTTATATCATAACTAGCAAGGTGGCCCGCGCACATGCGCAGGCAACATCTTTGTTGTCTTTATTTATTTTTCTTCAAAATTAGTTGAATAAAGTTATATGTTGGCCATTCTGCAATTGTTCTTTCTAGAAATAGCACGTATATATGAATCATTATTGTGGCACAGTGTCCTAGAATTTCGAATGTTGATGTAAATCCAATGATCGATAAGCTTTGATGATGCACAACATGACTAACATATCGTAAATTATTTATTTTTACTAATTTAGTTGACACTCTCGTAAATTTATCAATCCATTAATAGCAGGGGTCTTCTCTAAGACTATCGTGGTGAAAATAACAGAGTTCTAGTTTTCATAGTTATAATTATTAGTCAATTTACGAATAACAGAGTTTTTCTCTGTGATAAATAAACAAATCCCATCCAACAGATTGTAGTGTATCTTAGACATTTGAATTTAAGCACGGCATATAAATAAATATTGTTTTATACCTCGCATTAACCAAGACATTGTTTTAAGAATGAAATAACCGAGTTAAACTTTTGTTTACGATAAAATGTACGAATTTCTCCAATGAACGGTGCATTAGTGAAACAATTAATTTTACTATTTGTCTATTGTTGTTTGATATATTTGGTTTCTAATTAAAGTAATAACCGACTATTAATTTGTGGTGAATGTATGCTAGTAACTCTTTAATTTTTACAAAACCATATGTGTTGAGCAGTTTTCATGTCATACTTCCCAATAGAAACTATATATATTTAACACATGGGATGAGTCATACCTGTGCACATCTTGTTTCCACCTTCCAACTTATTTCTAGCACGTGTCATATCGCAGATATCTTGTATTTGCAAACTAACTTGTAGCTTATCTCTAACAAAAGTCCATATTACACCTCATCTTAACTTGTGTAGTTATTTAGTTGAATTTACATTAATAGGATTATATAATTTATTTTCTCGAGTTATAATTGGGAATCTCTTAATCGTCAAATGTCCAAGAAATACTTTGAAGCTAAACTACTACTTTAGTTACCTAATGTTGAATTTATGGACTTCCGTCTTCATATCACATCGAGCGGTTTGAAATAATTTATATTAGATGTTGTTGTTGACTCGTCTTAAGATATGATTTTTTATCAAGGCATGGTATCATTTTTCTTTTAGATCCTAATTGTGAATGGTAGAAGTTACTCTAGAACTAAGCAACTACATGTGGTATGATTGTATTACTATATCGTCAAATGTGTAATACAGAAAACCACAGTTTTCATAATATCAGAATCTTTTCGATACACACCCATGTGTGGCTAAATTTGCGGTACCATCAATATCTAACTTACTTCAAAATGGTTCCATATGGACCACCTTGTCTCGAGATTAAAAAATACAGATGACGCGAATACAAAGTTAACATTTTGGTCATATTAATAAAGTACTTTGATTTGGAAAAGTACCAAATATTCTAAGGTTTAAATATTCACTAATTGTGAAAAAAGTTTAAATTTCTCTGTAGCAATTTATATGCGTCATGCTACTACTTTCACAGATCTTGTATAATTGAATGATACTTAAATGACATATGGTTTCAACTTTATGGTACTTAAGTCACATATGGTTTCAAACTTTATGCGCAACTTACTGAGTACTCATATTGATACCCCGCAAAAACAAAAAAAGAGTACTCATATTGATATTTTTTGCATTCTATTTAGTCCTTAAATGGGACAAAACATTACACATATTTATATCCGTGTCTGGCAATATCTTCATTTACGTCCATATTAGAGACCACGGTTATATTACTGGTAAAATTTTAAACTATAACAAAAATAGTATTCCTTTTGAACAGAAAACATTGCGCGCCAATATTCTAGATAGTGAAACCTTATCTGTGACTTCTTATGCCAGCCTTTTTCTGTTAGTATTGACATATCTGTAGTAGTATCATTGGTCTCTCTTGCACAAACACGTGGCTAATTATCGACCACTATGCACAGTCTCGCCCCCCTTTTATGCATATATTTTGCTTGAAGTCTCCCTTTCATTCAATGCCAAATGTGGGTTATGGATGCTCTTTTGTGACAAACTTGTACGGTAGTGTATATTTTCTAGTAAAAAAACAAATGTCATCGCACGTACTATATACAAGAGGAATGTGTATATAGTTTACCTACCCGTAAATTCATATATGTATGTTCACTCGTCTATCATATGAACTTACAAAATAGGTGGCTTGGTTATCTTTTTTCGGCAATGTATACTAACGCAAAATATAACAGAAGCAAGTAATGGTAGACATGAAGAAGTGGTCATGGAGTGTCATTGTGTAAAATAGTCCTTTCTCGCCAGAACGGGAAGTTCAATTATTCTGTTAGCGTAAGTCAGTCTAGAGCCAGAGGTAATTAATTTTGCATGTTACCGTGTCCCGCAAAACTCAATACCAGGATATGCAAGGATTCTTGGCAATTATTAAATGATCCGCGGTGTAGCCAATGGTGCAGTTAGTGCTCTTCAGGCAACGCGAGGAAGTCATAACCAATCATTCCTCCAATAGCATGTAATTAGGAGGCCATTTGCTTAAGTGTGAGGTCCGGCTGGAGAAGGTATAACATGGGCGTGATGAAAATATGGAGGAGACTGGTTACAATTTATTAGAATATCACAACTCGGCAGTCTAGAAGAGAACTCTCACATATTCATATTAATTTTTCGGAGCATAGGCGAGATTGTACAGTGGGTTTAGATATATACGTCGTATATTTCGCGAAGATAATACTTGGAGAGATTCTATAATATGTGGAGATATGTGAGCTCTATCTGATTTGCAAAGATAGTACTCGATTATGTATGGATCCACCCACGTCTATGGAGATCAAACAATTTGGGTTTTGTTTATCGAGAAATTCCGCCAAATTAATGACCATTTATTTTTTATGAAAACTTCTAATATATTTAACTTTTGTAATGAATGGGGGTAGATACATGTTTCATGTACATGCTTCCGTATATTTACATAAAACCATGATCCATACACACTTGTTGTTCTACGATAATGATCGGTCTTCTAGTCGCACTACCTAAGAAAGCAAACATAATCAAAGAAATAAGGATTAGCTTTATATTTAAAGCATGCACCACAGACCATCCGTGTGTTATTCTTCCAAACTAAAAAGACATAATTAATTAACTTCGACATGTACTTATTTTCCTAAGATCAAGTATGCATGAAGTACTAACTAATTAGCCTGACACTCCTGCATAATTTGTGCAGCCAAAAAGTGATCACACCTTTTTTTTCTGGAGCAACTTAAATCTAATATCTCTATCTCTTTTTTTCCGCATGATCCTCATGTATAAAGTAACTAATCAGCGCACCACTTATATGTGGTTTGTTCAGCAAAAAAGTGTGGGCACCTTTGTTTGTTCTTCTACAGGAGCTGCTCAAACCTAATCTTTATGCATGTATATATATCTCTACGCAGTTATCTGATTCCAAGTGATTAAATGGATGGAAACATACCTAGTGTGTAGATTAGCTGGGACGATTCTGTGATCTGACTTGGTTCTCGTGTATCTCGAGTGTAGTTTGGCTCCTCCTTTTTCTACCTGTTTGAGCATATTTGGCTTGAATTGTTTTTTTAACAAACAATTTGTTTAAAACACAATTCAGTTTTATATACTACAAAATAAAAACTTCACAACAGAGCAATTTACAGCAAATGTTTTAAACATAATCTACATTTGTAATGCTACCAAATGATAAATTCACATCCGCGCACACCACTGATACTTTGCATGTAAATTGATGTAGACTTCTCCTTGTGCTATATACCGTATCCTATCTTGTAGACTTGTACAATAAAGAAATTGATAGAGCTGGTAAAAAAAGATAGTCACATGCCATTACCTAGCCTTTCCAGATGTGTGCATGAAAAAAATCCACCATCGATCCATCTCACTGTTACGTGCGTGCATGCACATGCATGGGCCATGCCCTCAAATTCTCAATCGAACCGATGCATGAAACCTGCAAACTGCTGGTGACCTGACCTGGTGTACACACGGCTGCATGCGGAGGAAAGTGGACATGGCGGGGGCGGTAAATACGACCACTACGGCAGCGTACATGAATACATGCCGCCAGATCGAAATACGCCCGTGTCCGGCGGCCGCAACGGCGGGGTACCTGAGGTATGTATAATACATGCCGCAGCATCGGAATACGGCCGTTACGGCGGCGGCGTGTGGACAGCCCTGGCTCAAAGCTGTACGTGTGCATCAGGCCAGTCTTCAATCGATTGATCCATATACATGTACTGTATGAGAGAAGTCATCAATACTTGATCGATCCATCTCTTGCATTGCTGTATGCAAGTCCTCAATCCATCGATCAATTTTTCAGGGCTGCATGCATGGCGTCTCTATGAATGCGGCATGTACGGGGAGGAGAATCGGACGGAGAACCTGAGCGAGTATGGCAACGGCGGCAACGGCGTACGTGAGATATGCAAGGGATCTGCCTGGGTGAGACGGCGGCGGCGGCAGCAGCATACGCGAGGACCTTTGATCTATCAGATTGTTCTATTTCTTGTTTGACGTCGAAGGGGTATCCGTAGAATTACTTAAGGGCATTGGTGGGTAATTTTTCTGAACCTTGATGTGAACGGGTTAGTTCTACGGTTATGATTGACTAATTACGCTAATAAACGGACAGATGTTTCTGATTTTTGTGGGATTTTCTAACTAATTCTCTAATTTTTGGTTAGCCCATAATCTACTTTTAATATATAATAGATTTGTCATTATCTATCCTTATATTTCATATTAATACATGATACTTATGTTATTTTGCCTTATTTTGCATGTTTGATGATTATTGGGAATTATCCTTCCGGAGACAGGTTTCTGCTGGAAAAAGCGTCGTCAAGTCAGCATATCAGCGGAACTCCAAAAATCACGAAACCAATTCTGGGGATCTTATAATGTCAGATGCCGGAGGCAGCCAAAAGGAGCCAGCCAGGTGGGCCAGGTGGGCCCCACGCCACACCTGGGCGCGGCTGGCCTGTGGGCCGCGCCCAGCTATGGCGTGGCCACCTGGGTCCACCCCCGAGGTTGCCTCTTCGCGTATATCTGCCTCCCGAAAACCTAAGCACGGGGGGTACGTCCACGAAATATTCCGCCGCCTCCACGGGACGGAAACCACCGAGAGAGAAAGAGCTCTCTGGCAGGGAGATCCTGCCGGGGAAATTCCCTCCCGGAGAGGGGAAATCATCGCCATCGTCATCGTCATCACGCTGGACTTCATCGGGATCATCATCACCATCATCCACTGCGCCATCACCATCATCTCCACCGACTCCACATCCATCTTGCTGTAACATCTAGGGCTGTACCTTGTCTAGTTCATTGGGGAGACTCTCCGGTGTTGATTACTCCTTGTTATTGATGCTATTGAGTTTGTTTGGTGGATTAGTGCTCATGTCCAGATTGTTATTCATTGCCATATCATCTCTGATCATGATCCATATGATGTCTCGTGAGTAGTTTGTAGTTCTTGAGGACATGGGGAAGTCATGTTGTTAGTAGTGAAATAATGCTGCGTTAATATTTAATGGTTTGATATTTAAGTTGTGGTGTCATTCTTCTAGTGGTATCATGTGAACGTCGACTACATGACACTTCACCTTTATGGGCCTAGGGGAATGCATCGTGTACCTAGCTTGCTAGTTGAGGGGTTGCCGGAGTGACAGAAACCTGAACCCCCGTTAGTAAGATAGTGCACGAGGGAGCGTAGGGTCTCAGAGCTTAAAGCTGTGGTTAGATTTATCTTAATTACTTTTCTGCATTCGCGGATGCTTGCAGGGGGTATAATCACAAGTGCGTATTAGTCCTAGGAAGGGCGGTGCGTTAGCATAGATTCACCCACACAACACTTATCAAAACAATGAAGATTAACCAGTTGCACGAAGCGAAAGCACTTGACGAAATTCCCATGTGTCCTCAGGAACATTTGTCTCTTATAAGTAACACACTCGGCTTGTCCTTTGCACTCAAAAGGATTGGGCCACTCGCTGCATTTGTTGCCGCGCTCGTTTATTTACTTACACTATTTTTACCTGCTGTTTCGAATACTACTGAAAACCTGTCTGCTAGCTTTTACAGTGAATTCTTGATCAAAACTACTTGCCAGCACCTTCTGCTCCTCGTTGGGTTCGACACTCTTATTTATCGAAAGTACTGCGATACACCCCTATACTTGTGGGTCATCAAGACTATTTTCTGGCGCCGTTGCCGGGGAGTGAAGCGCTATTGGTAAGGAAATTATTTACTGTAATGACTGTTATGGAGTCAAATCCATTTGGTTCGCTGTTTGGGAGGACTACTACCACTGCTACGGTAGTAGATGATCCTCCATCTGCTGAGATTGTTCCATTTAAAATACCTACGAAAATTGTTGGACGTATTATGGATAACCGCTATGATGGAACTGTTCATCCTGGTAATCATTTGCTTTATATACATGAACTATGCGGTTTATTCAAGTGTGCAGGTATTTCGATGGACATTATTAAAAAGAAATTATTTACTCTGTCGCTAGATGGCAGAGCTGCTGAATGGTATAGTCTGCTGAAGAATGGTCCTTCATTGAGCTGGGTTGAAATTGTCCCTCTCTTTTATTACAAGTTTTATCCTCCAAGTGAGATTCATAAGGATCGGAATTCTATATTCACTTTTTGGCCTTATGAGGGAGAAAGTATTGCCCAAGCTTGGGGGAGATTGAAATTATTAATGCTCAAATGCCCTGTTCATGGGATTCCAAGTAATATTGTCATCACTAACTTTTATGCAAGACTTTCCTGTCATGATAAAGATTTATTGGACACTTCTTGTTCTTGGTCATTCACTCGTATGAAGGATGAAGATAAATGGGATCCGATGAAGATAAATGCATTTGTTTATATTACGCACATTACTTAATGCGATTATCCGTTGCTTGCAACTTAATACCAACGGGGAACTCGGTATGACAACCTGGAGGTGGATTATTAGTCATAGACACTGTTGGATAACGGTCTATGTATTTTGTCGTAATGCCCGCATGGATATCATAGTAGTCATCATGTCATATATATGCATTGTCATGCGCTCAATATTTTGTCAATTGCCCAGCTGTAATTTGTTCACCCAGCATGTTAGTTATCTTTTATGGAGACACACCACTAGTGAACTGTGGATCCCGGTCCATTCTTTTACACTGATAATACAACCAACTGCAATCAATGTTCCTTTTCATTTTCTGCAATTAAACACTATTTTCCACACCATACGTTTAATCCTTTGTTTTCAGCAAGCCAGGAAGATTGACACCCTTTCTGTTTCGTTGGGGCAAAGTAGTTTGATTGTGTTGTGTGCAGGTTCCACGTCAACAGCCGAATTCCCTTCCACACGCAAGTACTTTTCTAGCACCGTTGACAACCTTCAGAAGTGCTTCCTGCTCCTACTGGATCTGATAACCTTGGTATCTTACTGAGGGAAACTTGCTGCTGCACTGCTTCATACCTTCCTCTTGGGGTCTCCCAACGAACGTGTGTTCCACGTCATCAAGCATTTTTCTGGCGCCGTTGCCGGGGAGTAAGAGGATTTCTGCAAGGGGAGTTTCTCGCTTCCAATCTCTTTACTTTGTTATTGTCTTACTTAGTTTATTTTTATCTTGTCTTGTTTGCTTCATTTATAAAAAACACAAAGAATTAGTTTCTTGCATTCAGTTTATTTCGGTTTGTTATTATGTCTAGTTATTTATTCGCTATCAATGAGTTTTCTCTTTGAAACAAAATCTTATTGTCTAAGTGGGTTCACAGAGGAACAACAGAATTACTATAAGCAATACCGCTTGTCTCAAAAAGGGAAACACTTATGGGTACAAATATATAAATTGAATTGTTTTGCTAGAAACTTATGCTTTACTCATGATGAATCATGGTGCTTTAATGAATGTTTTTGCTGTAGGAGGCATAAACACCTCCCTTTCCAATGTGATTATAATGATAATGAAATCTTGGCTGCTTATGCTAAAGGAAACTATGACTTTGATAATCTTAAACAAATTGAAGAATTTGTTGTTTTTAAGGGTGCCTATGAAATTGCTGGTTTTATTCAAGATGATGATGCTCCTTGTAGAACTGAGAATTATGCTATACTTGGTTATTGCCTTGAATATTACAATGATAATCCTTATATCGCTGAATTCTTGAGAAAACTTATTCTCCGGAACAACTTGCTACCTTTCAGGAACCTGTGGGAGAAGAAATTGCTGGAACTGAAAGCTCATTGGATGAAAAAGAGGAAGAGAGTGATGAACAAAAGGAGGATCTACCTCCTAAAGATAGTAACTCTTTAACTCTTACATTATATGATTACCCTCCATGCCTACCTAAGGAGGAAGAATGCTATATTGTTGAATGTCATGATTCTATTGAAATCTCTTTTTGATAAATTTGAAGTAACAAGCTCCTTGACTCAAGAAAAGGAAATTGCAGAAAGTAAAAATGTGCCCTAATGTTATATATGATAATGCTCTTGATGATGGTCCTATATTGCCTAATGATATTTATTATACTATTATTGTCAAAAGTGGGTTTGATAACCCCACTGTTTTTTAGCTTAATAAAAATTATGTGTTTGTAGATCATGAAAAGCATGCTTTATGTGATAGTTATATTGTTGAGTTTGTTCATGATGCTACTGAAAGTTATTATGAGAGAGGAAAATAGGGTTGTAAAAGTTTTCAAGTCACTAAAACAATTCTCTTTATGTTGAAAGTTTTAAAGTTGTACTTGTTTCATCTTTCTATGCTAGTTGCTTTATGCTTCAATAATTTATTTTGTTACAAGATTCCTTTGCATAGAAAGTGGGTTAGACTTAAATGTGTTTGATATTTGCCTCTTGATGCTCTCTTTTGTTTTTCAACTCTTATTATTATGAGAGCATCATTAAAATCTTATAGCCTAGCTAAAAGGCATTAAAGAAAGCGCTTTTGGGAGGCAACCCATTATCTTTTGTTTTCAGTTTTAAGTCAAGGATTTGTTTACTTCTGTAACAATTCCTTTGTATCTTTATTTTATCGCATTGTTGTGCCAAGTGGAGCCTCTAATAGGAAGATGATGCTAGATTTGGATTTCTGCGCAGGAACAGATTTCTGCTGTTCACCGTTTTACTTCTGTAAAATCATAGAAACATTATTTAAATCTGCAAATTTTTGTGCGTGATCCTCAGATATGTACGCATCTTTCGTTAGTTTTGCGTTTTTCGATCTGAGCAACGTAAGTGCCTTGAATTTTTTTGTCTTTACAGACTGTTCTGTTTAGATAGATTATGTCTTTTATTTTTTGCATTCTCTCTTTTACTAGTGTTGAGTGGAATTCTTTTTTAGGGTGAAGAGCTTCACATAACATCAGTGGCAGTATTTAATGTTAAAAGTAACGGTCATGTTTGTGTCCTTATAGAATTACTCTGAGTTTGGTGTGGCGAAAGTTTTCAAGGGTCAAGAGAGAAGGATGATATAATGTGATCAAGAAGAGTGAAGAGCTTAAGCTTGGGGATGCCCCCATGGATCACCCCAGCATATTTCAAGAAGACTCAAGCGTCTAAGCTTGGGGATGCCCAAGGCATCCCCTTCTTCATCAGCAACTTATCAGGTCATCTCTAGTGAAACTATATTTTAATTCTTTCACATCATATGTGCTTTACTTGGAGCGTCTGTGTGCTTTTATTTTCAGTATTTTATTTTTCTTTTGGTCAACTTGATTGGACCCTAGCATTCTTGATTGGGAGAGAGACACGCTCCGCTTTTTCATATGAATACTCCTATTCTTCACTTATACTTGTTGAGTATTCTTATCTAGCTATTGCTATGCTTTTAGCTCCTGTTTTGCATGCATCTCTTATTCAGAGCTGTTAGTTTTTTTTAAAGAAAGTACTCTCTTACTTCACTTATAATTGTTTGGAGAGTTTATGTTGAAATAAATTGATTGGTGTTTGGTTGGAACAGAAAATGCTGCATGTGGTAGATGGTATAATGGAAAAAGCTTACATATTCTTGTAGATCACTGTATTGGATAATTTGATACTTGTCAATTGTTTTGAGTTATCAAGTAGTTCATGTTTAAGCTTTTGTATCATGTAGTTAAAACCTATTAATGAAGAACTGCCGTAAAGCTCGTTGAAATTTGGTTTGCATGATTGGTATCTCTAAGGTCGAGATATTTTCTAATAAAAGGGTTTGGTTAACAAGGAAGACAGTGTAGAGTCTTATAATGTTTGCAATATGTTTTCATATAAGTCTTGCTGTGTCGGTTGATATCCTGTGTTTGCTTCAAATAACCTTGCTAGCCTAAACTCTGTACTGAGAGGGAATACTTCTCGTGCATCCAAAACCTTGAGCCAAAATCCATGCCATCTGTGTCCACCATAACTACCTATATGTGGTATTTCCTTGCCACTCCAAGTAAATTTTTCATGTGCTACCTTTAAACTATTCAAAAATTATTACTCTTTTTGTGTCAATGTTTACAAAGCTCATGAGGACGGGGTGGATGTCTTTATGTCAACTGTCAAACAGACTTTACCACCGGACTAGCGGCATATACATCCGCTTATCCATTAATTTTGCAAAAAGAGCTGGCAAATGGGGTGCCCAGTCCCAATTAATTACAACTTTGACCGCTTAATTCTCTTCACATTTTTGCCCTGATTTATCAGTCAAGCAATGGCAAGCAGTGAAATATCTACATGTGTAAATAAAAGAGAAGGGGTGTGATCTGCCTTGCTGGTAGAAATAACGTCCTTCATGGGAGCCGCTCTTAAAAGTCTGGTTGGCAGGGGTCATATTGTACTTTTCCATTTTCTGATTCGTTGGCAATTAACAAACACCTCCCAAAACTTATTTTTACTCTCTATATGATTTCAAAAATTAAAAAGCTCTAGCACATGATTTAATCCCTGCTTCCCTCTGCGAAGGGCCTTTCTTTTACTTTTATGTTGAGTCAGTATTCCTACTTCTTTCTATCTCAGAAGCAAACACTAGTGTCAACTTTGGTGCAACAATTTTTATATGCTTGTATATTGCACTCATTATATTGCTTTGTGTTGACAAATATCCATGAGATATATATGTTGAAAGTTGAAAGCAATTGCTGAAGCTTAAATCTTCCTTTGTGTTGGTTAAATACCTTTTACTTAGAATCTATTGCTTTATGAGTTAACTCTTATGCAAAACTATTTGATGCTTGTCTCGGAAGTACTATTCATGAAAAGTTTTTTGCTTATATGATTCAATTATTTGCTCATTATCTACTTGCTAGCAAACTATAGACCATTGACCCGGATCACTTCATTCATAACATATGCTTTACAATACTATTTGATCAAGATTATGATTGTAGCATGTCACCTCAGAAATTATTTTGTTTTTACCGTTTTACCTACTCGAGGACGAGTAGAACTAAGCTATGGGTGATACGTCCAAAACGTATCTACTTTTCCGAACACTTTTGCTATTGTTTTTCCTCTAATTTGTGTGATTTGAATGCAACTAACACGGACTAACGATGTTTTCAGCAGAATTGCCTTGGTGCCTTGTTTTTGTGCAGAAAGTCAAAGTTTTAGGAAAATTCCAGAAAAATTTCAGAAATTCTATTTTTCCAGAAGACCCACGGAGCCAGAAGACGAAGCGAAGAGGGTGCACAGGGGCACCACACGCACCTAGGGCGCGGTTGGGCCCTTGCCGCGCCCAGGGGTGGTGTGGCCACCCTGTGTGGCCCCCGACGCTCCCCTTTGGACTACTTAAAGCCTCTGACCTAAAAACTTCGGGGGATCGACGCTTTTTCCAGAAACCTTCCAGAGCTCCGCCGCCATCGAAAACCCTATTCCGGGATCAGAAACTCCGTTCTGGCTTCCTGCCGGACAGGGAATTGGAGGAGATCATCGCCATCATCATCCCGCCACCTCTCCATCGACCATCCATGACTCCCCCATCCATGTGTGTGTAATTCCCCGCTGTAGGCTGAGGGGATGGTAGGGATTGGATGAGATCATTCATGTAATAGTTGTGAGATTTGTTAGGGCATGGTGCCTAGTATCCATCGGTAGTGCTTATCGTCATTGTTGCAACTTATTATGCTTAATGCTTGTCACTTAGGGCCCGAGTGCCATGATCTCAGATCTGAACATGTTATTGAATCATGAGAATAATTATTGTTTTGGATCATATCTATAAGTTGTATACACACGTCACTGTCCGGAACCCGAGGCCCGAAAGTGACAGAAATTGGGATAACCGGAGGGGATGGTTGCGACGTGAGGATCACATGTGTTCACGGAGTGTTAATGCTTTGCTCCGGTGCTTTATTAAAAGGAGCACCTTAATTACCAGTAGTTTCCTTTGAGGCCCCGCTGCAAACGGGCTGGTAGGACAAAAGATGTTGTGCAAGTTTCTCATTGCGAGCACGTACGACTTAATACGGAACACATGCCTATGATTGTTTATTACTTGGATACCTTATTATTTATCTGCAATTGCCCTATGTATGACTATTTTATGAATATCTCATCCATGCAGCGCCCGTTCATCCATCCCTATGCCTACAGTATTTTAATCCTGCTGTCTACTACAATTATTACTGCTGTCTTTATTTTACTGCTGCTATTATTTCACTACTGCTACTGTCATAAAACTGTTGCTACTGATAAACTGTGTCGAGCAATTCTACTTCCAGGTGCAGCTAAACTGACAAATCATCTGTCAAGGCTTATAAATATTCTTTGGCTCCCCTTGTGTCGAATCAATAAATTTGGGTTTTACTTCCCTCGAAGACTGTTGCGATCCCCTATACTTGTGGGTCATCAAGACTATTTTCTGGCGCCGTTGCCAGGGAGCATAGCTCTATTTATAAGCTCACCAGGGAGTCATACTGCTCGCTGCAATTCATTCATCATGGGTAAACCTCGTGACGATAAGGTTCGCATATTGCCATCCACTACAAGGAGAGGTACAACTCTGAACACTTCTGCTGCTCTTGATTCACCGTCTGTTATAAGTCAACTTGTCACACCACCACATGCACATGCTTCACGTGCTGCTACTTCTGCTGAATCTGAGAATGTTTCTGATGAATTTGATGATGCTTCTACTGTGCTTGATGAAAGAGGTGCACCTAGGCCATCATACAATGAGGATCTTTTGGCACCAAGAATCGGTGAAGAGGAAGATGATGGTGTTCCTCATCCATCTATTTTTCCATGCTTTAACTTTATGAGAGATGCAGGGATTTATGATGACTTCATAAGGATGATTAACAATGTTGGTTTGATGGAATTTATGCAGGATGAGAGGCCACAATATGCTAACCTCACTAAGATTTTTGTTGAAAGCTTTAAGTTTAATAACTCTACTTTTAACCCCACTGTTGAGTTTAAGATTTATGATCGTGCATGCAACATGGACTTGAAAAGATTTTGCAGGGTCATAGGTGTTGCTCCATCTGGGACAGCGAGAAAGATCAGAGCAGAGCCGCGCGAGTTGGTGGATCTTTACCATGAGCTGAGCTATGATGATCTCCGTAGAGTGCAGCGCGGTAAGATAAGGAACATTCAATTTCCAGCCATCAGGTACTTCACATATTATCTTGCCACGAGTGTGCTTGCTAGAGAGAACACTAGTAATATTTCTTGCTATCATCTAGCTTTTCTTGCTCATGCACTTAAAAATGATAAAACCTACAACCTTGGTGCCTTGATTGCTCGCCGCCTTGCCGCCAAAGGTCCCATCTTTGGAGGCATTATTGCTGCACGTGTTTTAGCTGATCTTGGTCTTCCTGTCGATCCTTCTGATGAATTGTTGATTCCAGAAAGACTTGATCTTGCCGCCATGAAACTTCATGATTTTGTTACTAATAATTCATCTACTGGACATTTGATGTATAGAGTTGTTTTTGCTAATGGACCTGAGCTAGAGGTCCGGCTTCCACAGCCTAGTTTGTTCAGTGTTTTCAGGGGTCCTCTATCATATTCGAGGGAGGATTTGGACAACCACCTCGGTGCACCGGATTTCCATTTACAGCACTACCCTGAGGACCGACAGGAGACCTTCGTGGCGCCCCTGAGGACTACACCGTGTACTACGGTGGTGCATCCTCGAGCTTTTACTCGGACGAGGAACCCTCCTCGTCACACACTGAGGGGCGCCTAGCTGGCGGCCATGGGGATGATTGGTCTCCCACTTAGGCCAAAAGCCTAAGCTTGGGGGGAGGTATGCCGACAAGTTCACTCATTTTATCATATTCATATCATGTCGGTACTTTGTATATCCATGTTTTAGTTTGTTTCTTTTCTTTTGTTTCTTGTGTCCATTTCATTTTCGCAAAACACCAAAAGACCAAAAATATTTCCTTTATTTCTCTTGCTTTTGAATTTGTAGTGCTAGTTTACTTTATTTTTCGTTTCGGCTTGTTATTCAAAAATCCAAAAAGATTTTGCTTTGTTTGCTTGTTTCTTTCTATGCTTGCTTTAATTCGAAAACCCAAAAATATTTGTTGTTCTTCTGCTGTTTTGTATAGTTGTTTCAGGAGTTCGAAAAATTTCCGTGGTTCCACTTGGGCTTGGTTATCATTTCACATCATTCAAGCCACACAAGTGAAAAGCAATAATGACGACTTACGACAATCGGATGTGGTAAAAGGCTGGTATGAACTCTATTTGTTTTTCATTTTTGTAAATATGCCTACTCATGTGAACATGCTTAGCTATCATGGTAGTGGTTATGTTATTTAATGATTGCTTAGTAGTTCATGTCTTCTTATGGTCAGTACCAAATTGCTAATAGTAAATAACATGTCATATAGATATTTACATGCATTGTTCTATTCGTAAAACGGTATGGCAGGATGGTATCCTCCTCTGAATAATTCACTTGATTCGACTTGGCACATGCTCACACATGTTATGACTGAAAAATAAAGTCAATTAAGCCTTGATGATCTATTTTGCCTCAGAGTTTTAGTATCATCTTTATGCCTCCGTTAATTTTATTTTGTCGCAAGCATGATTATGACCGTTATCGCTCTCGTGGTTGTCGCTTCCCAGTCTATTGCTAGCCTTCACTTGTACTGAGCGGGAATGCTGCTCGTGCATCCAAATCCTTTAAACCAAGTTATCCCAAAGAGTCCACCAAAAATTCCTATGCATGGTATTTCAAGCCATTCCAAGTAAATTTGCATGTGTTACCTTTAAAACTTTCAAAATATTTCCCTTTTTGTGTCAATGTTTACTAGCTCATGAGGAATTAGTGTGGTTATTCTTTATTCTATTTGTCAAATGGACTTTTACACCTGGACTAGCGGCATATACATCCGCTTATCCAATAATTTTGCAAAAAGAGCTGGCAACGGGGTGCCCAGTCCCAATTAATTACAACTTTAACCCTTAATTCTCTTCACACTTTTGCCCTGATTCATCAGTAAGCAATGACAAACAGTGAAATACCTGAATGTGTGTAAACCAAAGAGAAAGAGGGATGATCTGCCTTGCTGGTAGAAATAACGTCCTTCATGGGAGCCGCTCTTAAAAGTCCGTTTGACAGGTAGAATACTGTTCTCACCCGCTACCATTCGTTGACAATTAACAAACACCTCTCAAAACATTTTTACCTCTGTTTTTAAAATAAAAAGCTCTAGCACGTGTTAATCCCTGCTTCCCTCTGCGAAGGGCCAATCTTTTATTTTTATGTTGAGTCACCATCCTTTCTTTGAGCACCTCTTCGAGAGCATAACTGTCGTTCTTAGTGTAATGTGCTTGTCCCAGGATACGATTAATTGAGGTATAACTATGATACTCTTATCTTTGATATTTTTATATCTAGTCTTCACTTGAACTTCAGAGGTGCCTTGGCATTTATGTTTTGCCCTTCAAACAAAGGCAAGCGAGATACCACTTTGTCATATCTTTTTACGAACATTGCAATTCTTGTGGATAGATGTATGCTATGTTATTCATTCTTAGTACTTTGGTATCTTTTCATGATTTGCATAACTACTAGGTGTCATTATTTGCATGGTTCCTATTATGAATTGCCTAAGTTTTGATCATATAGAGGTATGTATACATCATATGAAGCAAATGTGTTCGTAAAAGTTTCTTTTATCGCACTCAGTTGTTAACTGAATTGCTTGAGGACAAGCAATAAGCTAAGCTTGGGGGGAGTTGATACGTCCAAAACGTATCTACTTTTCCGAACACTTTTGCTATTGTTTTTCCTCTAATTTGTGTGATTTGAATGCAACTAACACGGACTAACGCTGTTTTCAGCAGAATTGCCTTGGTGTCTTGTTTTTGTGCAGAAAGTCAAAGTTTAGGAAAATTCCAGAAATTCTATATTTCCAGAAGACCCACGGAGCCAGAAGACGAAGCGAAGAGGGTGCACAGGGGCACCACACGCACCTAGGGCGCGGTTGGCCCTTGCCGCGCCCAGGGGTGGTGTGGCCACCCTGTGTGGCCCCCGACGCTCCCCTTCGGACTACTTAAAGCCTCTGACCTAAAAACTTCGGGGGATCGACGCTTTTTCCAGAAACCTTCCAGAGCTCCGCCGCCATCGAAAACCCTATTTCGGGGATCAGAAACTCCGTTCTGGCACCCTGCCGGGACGGGGAATTGGAGGAGATCATCGCCATCATCATCACCGCCACCTCTCCATCGACCATCCATGACTCCCCCATCCATGTGTGAGTAATTCCCCGCTGTAGGCTGAGGGGATGGTAGGGATTGGATGAGATCATTCATGTAATAGTTGTGAGATTTGTTAGGGCATGGTGCCTAGTATCCATCGGTAGTGCTTATGTCATTGTTGCAACTTATTATGCTTAATGCTTGTCACTTAGGGCCCGAGTGCCATGATCTCAGATCTGAACATGTTATTGAATCATGAGAATAATTATTGTTTTGGATCATATCTATAAGTTGTATACACACGTCACTGTCCGGAACCCGAGGCCCCAAAGTGACAGAAATTGGGATAACCGGAGGGGATGGTTGCGACGTGAGGATCACATGTGTTCACGGAGTGTTAATGCTTTGCTCCGGTGCTTTATTAAAAGGAGCACCTTAATTACCAGTAGTTTCCCTTGAGGCCCCGCTGCAAACGGGCTGGTAGGACAAAAGATGTTGTGCAAGTTTCTCATTGCGAGCACGTACGACTAAATACGGAACACATGCCTATGATTGTTTATTACTTGGATACCTTATTATTTATCTGCAATTGCCCTATGTATGACTATTTCATGAATTATCTCATCCATGCAGCGCCCGTTCATCCATCCCTATGCCTACAGTATTTTAATCCTGCTGTCTACTGCAATTATTACTGCTGTCTTTATTTTACTGCTGCTATTATTTCACTACTGCTACTGTCATAAAACTGTTGCTACTGATAAACTGTGTCGAGCAAGTCTACTTCCAGGTGCAGCTGAACTGACAAATCATCTGTCAAGGCTTATAAATATTCTTTGGCTCCCCTTGTGTCGAATCAATAAATTTGGGTTTTACTTCCCTCGAAGACTGTTGCGATCCCCTATAGTTGTGGTCATCAATGGATGCTTGATACGTCTCAAACGTATCTATAATTTCTGATGTTCCATGTTGATATTATACCAATTGTTACATGTTTTATATACACTTCGTAGCATTTTTATGCATTTTCTGGGACTAACCTATTAACAAGATGCCACAGTGTCAGTTCCTGTTTTCTGCTGTTTTTGTATTTCAGAAAATCTGTTCTGGAAATATTCTTGGAATTGGACGAAACCTGGACAAGACCTTCTATTTTTCCAACACGTACACGAAGTCCGAAGGAGAGACGGAGGCGACCGAGGAGGGAGCCACACCCTAGGGCGGCGCGGCCCCACCTCCAACCGCGCCGTGGTGGGGTGTGGGCCCCTCGGGTCGCTCCAGCCGCCGCCCTTTTGCCTATTTATTCATCTTCACGGGAAAACCCTAGACACCCGAGCCATTATCCACGAAAAGTTCCAAAGACGCCGCCGCCGTCAACCCTAGCTCGGGAGGGTTCAGAAACTCTTCTCGGCACCCTGCCGGAGAGGGGAATCATCACCGAGGGCTCTACATCACCATGCCTGCCTCCGGAGTGATGCGTGAGTAGTTCATCTTTGGACTACGGGTCCATAGCAGTAGCTAGATGGTTGTCTCTCCACTTTATGCTATCATGTATAGATCTTGTGAGCTGCCTATCATGATCAAGATCATCTATTGTAATGCTACATGTTGTGTTTGATGGATCCGATGAATATTGAATACTATGTCAAGTTGATTATCAATCTATCTTATATGTTATTTATGATCTTGCATGCTTTCCGTTACTAGTAGACGCTTTGGCCAAGTAGATGCTTGTAACTCCAAGAGTTAGTATTTATGCTAGATAGTGGGTTCATGCCTCCGGTAATCTGGGAGAGTGAAAGCAACTTCTAAGATTGTGGATGTGCTGTTGCCACTAGGGATAAAATAACCGATGCTTAGCTTAAGGGTGCGCCGTTAGGTCTAATGCATTTGTTTACATTACACACATTACTTAATGCGATTATCCGTTGCTTGCAACTTAATACCAACGGGGAACTCGGTATGACAACCTGGAGGTGGATTATTAGTCATAGACGCTGTTGGATAACGGTCTATGTATTTTGTCGTAATGCCCGCATGAATATCATAGTAGTCATCATGTCATATATATGCATTGTCATGCGCTCAATATTTGTCAATTGCCCAGCTGTAATTTGTTCACCCAGCATGTTAGTTATCTTTTATGGAGAGACACCACTAGTGAACTGTGGACCCGGTCCATTCTTTTACACTGATAATACAACCAATTGCAATCATTGTTCCTTTTCATTTTCTGCAATTAAACACTATTTTCCACACCATACGTTTAATCCTTTGTTTTCAGCAAGCCAGGAAGATTGACACCCTTCCTGTTTCGTTGGGGCAAACTAGTTTGATTGTGTTGTGTGCAGGTTCCACGTCAATAGCCGAATTCCCTTCCACACGCAAGTACTTTCTGGCACCGTTGACAACCTTCAGAAGTGCTTCTTGCTCCTACTGGATCTGATAACCTTGGTATCTTACTGAGGGAAACTTGCTGCTGCACTGCTTCATACCTTCCTCTTGGGGTCTCCCAATGAACATGTGTTCCACGTCATCAGTGGGTTATTTCCACGTCTTCCTCGCTCGCTTCTTCATCGCCCCGAAACCAGACTTCTTCCAATCCACTTGCCGCGACCGATCATGTCATATCCACCGATTTCTTCTTCAGGTCCAGAGAAGACGAGGCTCGCGAAAGGATCTAGGTATTTGTTTCGCACTTTCTTTTGGATTGTTTATCTCATCATTCTTTATTGACATATTCTATCTTATTTTCTAGAGTCGGCGGTTACGATGTTCTTGCCATTGGATCCGCTAGGGAGGATGAGTTTTCAACCATTGCTTACCTTGGGGCTCAGATCGAGGCTAAGAATACGGAGATGGTCGAAGTCCTAAAAAACACTTTCACGAGTGCCGATCGGGCGAAAGATTCTTACATTCGTTTGGCGGCGGAGGAGCAGAAGGCGTTGAAGATCATGGGAAAATTGAATATAGAGCTGAAGCACAACACCGAGTTGACGGAGATGGTCGAGTTTCTACGAGAAAAGATTTACGTGCATGACCAGGAAGCTAATGCCATTCGTATGGAGATCGACTCATTGGTCAAGGAATCAAGGAAGCCCCGTCCAGCGGTTTAAGTTTATTTTGCCGTTCTCTTCTGATTTCCTCCTGTGATTTCTGGTTTTATCTCTATTTAATTAAGATTATGTGTGTACTCCACTGGACTAGATATGTTTGTTCTGTCACTAAAATTGCATGCATGTGTGGATGTGTGTATGCATAACAGATTTGGCTTACGTGTCAAAGAAACACGTGTGCCAACATAAGCGTTGTGGGACGTGTGGCGTGTGTAGCGTGTATATAGGTGTGAGTGGGTGCCGGCAGTTCACACGGAGTTGGGTTAGTTGCTCGTTTTCATCCACTGGTCTCGCGGCTTCATCTTCCGCCTTTCTCCCTTCGCTCCACCCTATCCTCTTGAAATCGTTACTTTGCTCTTCCCCACCGAGCATGTCGTCCGCCGAAGGATCTGCTGCCGCAAAGAAGATGAAGGTCTCGGAAGGATCTGTTTTAGTGAGCAGGTAATTATCTTAAGTCTATTTTGATGTGTCTTTCCCCTTTCTCTGCTCTGATTATACTTTTGGTCTTCCTTTGTGGATCTTTTTAGATCTTTTCGGTTTTTTTGAACATTGATTTATGCATCTCTACACATGACATCCTACAGAGCCGATGAATCCACTTCGTCCGAGAGGAAATCCGATAGGACGGTGATGATTGAATCGTTTGGTGCCCAGTTGGTAGACCTGGAAGAGAAGCTAGCGAATGTCCGTGAGCAGCATATCAAGAATTTGTGTCAGGAGAAAGCGAACGACAGCGAATGCTTGGAGTATGTAAAGAGGGTGTCGCAAGTTCGCAGCCAGGTGAATTTAGTTCTGGTGCGCAACATGGACTTGTTGAGGACCATCGGCCTGCTTAAAGAAAAGATTGAGCAGCAAGGCCAAGAGCGTGTTCTTCTCCACAAGGAACTTGAACTGGCGAAGCAAGGGAATTTCCTTCCGTCCCGTCTTCTAGGGCCATCGTTTTGAGTATTGTTGGGCTTTCTTTCCTTTGTATGTATGGTCTCTTTACCTTGCTGAAATCATTTAGGGTTATCCAGAATTTCGTGTCTATGTTTGTATGTTTGCATCGGACTCATGCTTCGGTTGGCGCATCGATCTTACTTGAGTACTATGTGTGTAGTCGTTCCCCTTATACCGTCTGCTAAAAACGAGGTTATATTTTAGTCTCATGGTTACTTTGTTTCTATGAAAATTAAACATGCCGGCGTAATCCTATACGATTATGTTTTATCTTTACCGTTGTATTGAGGTGGTCATGAGACTTACTATGTGGAATATCTTTTCTTTATTTTACATAGATTGTTATGTTTATAGCTAGTTTTTTTTCATTCTATATGAGAGAACTGCGTTCGCAAGTATTTGTGTCAGCACTTTCTGCACGTTGACTTTATAAATTTTTACCATTGATTATCTCCATCGTGTATGGCGTAACAAATGGCTCCGCACTTGATCGGTAAGATGTGTCATCACGAGTTAATTGGTGCTTGGATACCATTAAGTTGCCGCAGTTTGTTTTTTATCCTTATTTGGTTTTCGGTCTTACATATGGTTACATTTATTTGTACCCGTTTATTATTAGCATCGTGTATGGCGTGTCGTCAAAACAGGGCTCGGGGGGTCGTGCGCCAAGGCGCACCCCTAAATCTAGTTTGTGTAACATATTACAACGAATGGTTTGTCATTACTGAATAGGAAACACATCCTTACTTTTTCCCAAAAATACTTAAGGATCTTTCCCACTATAGTTCAATCATCATATGAATTATCCCGGTATAACACTTTATAGCATAGGACTTATCGACTTATCTGGCTGTGTACATATCATGGAACACATGACTTAGAAATCTCCATTTCAATTTTGCTCATCATGTGTCAAAAACACTTGATATTGCTCAATTCTTTTCCATGTGGCAAGAACCCTTTCTTGTCGTTTCGATATTGACTTACTTCAATACTTCATCTATGTACCTTGGCTCAATCTTATCAGACGCTTCAATCCATCTCTATAGACATTGATGCCCAAAATATTGTCTAGCCTAAGCCTTTCATCAATATGAAATCTTAACCGTGTTAATTTAAAATACATATTTTCCAACCAACAATATGTCATCTACATAAAGTATTAGAAATATGTCTTAGCGCTCCCACTTAATTTCTTGTAACTTTACAAGTATATTCACTATACATGATGGAATCAAACTCTTTTGATAACATCATTAAAGTACAGATTCCAACTTCGTTATGCTCATTTCAACCATTGACGTTTCCATACTTTTCTAGAAACCTTTTGAATTTAACAAAACTCACAGACTGTGTCACGTACACATCCTTGATCAACCTTCCTTGAGAGGAAAGTTGTTTTGTTATTCAACTGCCATATCAAAATATGTAACTTTTTCTAGAACAACCGTAAAGACGAAAGTATCACTACGGAAGATCAAAATCTTTTCGTAGTCAAATCTTTGAACTTTGTCGCAAACACCTTTTCGACAAGTTAAACTTTCAGTGGATGAAAAACATCCATGTCTTTTTGCTAAATAGATCCGTTTGCAATCGTGAGGATTCAAGCTTTCCGAAAGGATTACCAAGTCACATACTTGACATTCGTACACGGATACTATCTCGGATATAATGACTCATAGCCAATTTACAAAGTCAGGGCCCATCATTTGCTTCCTTTATAATTTGCAGGTCCTTTCGTTGTCAAAACAACACTTCATTCTCAAACCACAAGTTGGTCTAAGTACAAAGTTTTACGACCTTCATGGTTCAGTTTGCAAACTCTTTCGAAGTTACTACAGCACATGTAATGTCTTCCACTTAGTCAAATTAGGAAACTCTAGAACAACTTCTAGTGCTGCGCTACTCTTGACATGATAACGATGATTCTCCAATCTCATCGAGCTGCACTATCCTCCCACTCACTTCTTTCGCAAGAACAAACTTTCTCGAGAAACCTACCCTTTCTGACAAACAACATTTGTCTTAGGTTTGGTGATAGGAGAAATACCCAACGGAAAGTTTGGGATAACCTTATAAACATATATTTATCCGATTTTGGTTGTAAACATTTTACAAATGCTATGCATACCAAAATTTAGGAAAATACAATTCGAGTCACTACCCAAGCCATAACCCGTATGGTGTCAATTTCAACGGATCACGATGGCGCTCTTTTCAGTGTAAAAGCGGTAGTCTCTAAAGCATAAACTACAAAAATATAGTGGCATTTTATTCATCTTACCATGTCTAACAAGGTTCGATCATGTCTCTCGAACACTCCATACTTCTATGGGGTTTTCAGGAATGATAAGTTGCGGAACATTTCTTTAACTCCTCAGATGTTTTGCTAAACTTGTAACTCAAACTTTATCCTTTATGATCCAATCATAAATACTCCATTCTCTTGTTACGATGATTTTTCACTTCATACCAACAATACTTTGAACTAATTCAAGAATGTCAAACTCCTCTTCTCGTTAAATAGATATACTCATGTATTTACTCAAATCATAGGTGGAATTTTATGAAGAAAAATTAATCCGCCACTCACGGCTACACATAATAGACCATGTACATCAACATGTATAATCTCCACTAATTTAGTCGTCCATTCTACTTTGGCCTATGAACGGAGTTTTAGTCATCTTTTGGAAGAGGTCTTACAAGTGTCAATTCATTCAAAAAACAAAATGACTATGAAAGTCCATCAACATGGAGTTCCTTCATGTTTTCCTTTCCAATATGAACTAAAACGGCGGTCTCACAGTTTAAGTGAAATTCTTTAATATTACGTCTTGTGACGTTTAGCATTTAGTCTTACAGATTTTTATTTTACCAACATAATTTATATTAACTCATCCATCAGTTATTGAACATGGTCATAGTTTGAACAACTCATTTGTCCTCACTATAATCAAGAACAAAATAACAACTTATTAAGTTCTTAAAATAAATCTTGAAGGTTTGTTTCAATGCAACGGTGAACACAATAACACTTTATTTTCGTTCTTGTCGTGATCGATTTCATATATTTTACTAGTTCTTTTAGGCACTTGTACTTCTTGTATTGCGTCGTTATGTATGACAATTCATACCGACTAATCTGGCATCAAAATACCCAAGAAATACTTTGTTAACCAGTAAACATCTATAACTTGTATATCATGCATATACTCCTGAGCTGGACTTTTCCAGTCTTTATTTTCTACCATATAATTTTGCAATTCTATTTTCAGTATTCCCTTTCCTCTACAGAAGAATAATTCAGCATCAAACAATGCCAGTCGAACTAGCACATTTTACTTGGCGTGTTTAGTCATAACTATCACCCATGGAGCTAGACTTGAAGTTGATTGTTTCACTAATATCACCATATTATAAGCATTCTTCACATTCCACTCTTAGCAATCTTCAAGTATAGTAAACAATTTTTACCCACACTTTTAATCCATCCCATCATAACAATTTTGTGATGAAGCTACTATAGCTCGAAGGAAGGAATTCAGAGGATAATATCAATACTCAACTTTTGGATGATTCAAACGCCTAGCGTCTTCAATCCTTGCATATATTCAAATAATATAAGCACATATTATCACAATAAATTACACTCAGTCATGTTGCCACAAACAGGGTTCTAGATATCAATATATCTTCTACTCCTCGTTTTATCCGAAAAACAACTCTTTTTCAGCTCCGAGATCACCTTGATTCTCAAAACTTTCTTTTGAAGATCAGGTATCATGGAAGCAAGCATGACACTAGATACTAAATCGGAACCATTTGCTCTTTAGATCAATCACTCATTAATCACATGGAGCTAGGTAGGTATTACCGAAAATTTACAATATGACTTAATTAAAAATTCGGTACCAGTCCAGAATGGTTTTGCCAGATCATAACAGTTTTATCTCAATTAACAATCTAAGTGTAAGGTAGATCGTGGATGCCACACACTACTACAAAATTATGCAAACACTCTTTGATAGGTGGTCTATAATAAATTAGTTCAGGTTAATTAAAAATTACTACGTGAACTCCCACTCAAAAACAACATCCCTCTAGTCGTTTCAGTGATTACACAAACCAAATTCACTACACTGATAACCGATCATCACGTGAGATGGTGCAGATGCAAAGGCAAACATCGACATGTTTATCATATCATCCATATGACTCATGCTTTACCTTTCGGTTACATGTTCCGAGGCCATGTCTGTACATGCTAGGCTCGCCAAGTAGAACCGTAGTACTTGCATGTGTTCTGAGGCCATGTCTGTACATGACAGGCTCGTCAACACTCGTTGTATGCGAACGTAGAGTCTATCACACCCAATCATCACGTGGTGCTTCGAAACGAAGAATTTTCTTAACGGTGCATACTAAGGAAGAACACATTATTATCTTGATATTTACTGTGAGGGATCATCTTATAATGCTACCATCGCGATCTAAGCAAAATAAGATGCATAAAAGGATTAACATCACATGCATGGATAATGTGATATGATATGGTCCTTCTTGCACTTGATCTCCATCTTGTGCGTCTTGGCATGATCTCCATCATTCCACTGGCGTGGCACCAAGGTCCATGGCGCCACCTCCTTGGTTGTCCTCCAAAATTACAACATATCACATGGATATGATATTCGGCACGCATGCCATAAATTTAAATACAACCATTAGGCTCCTGCCGGTTTGTCATAATTTACAAATAGTATCATCTCATACATCAATTTTGTAACAATGACCATATCACATCACATGCCCTGCAGAAACAAGTTAGAACCGTTCTTACCTACGAACATGAAACCACAACGGTGATAAACAAATTATTAGCAACCCTTTGTAGATCAAATCTTAACTATAGTGGGAGAGACAGACACCCGCAAAGCCACTTATGCAAAACAAGTTGCATGTCAGTCGTGGAACAAGTCTCATGTACGCGGACATGTAAGGTTAGTCCGGGCCACTTCATCCCACTATGCCACTAAGATTCAAAATACAACACGGAAGAAATAACATGATCATCAACGCCCACATACACATATATGTGGTCTACCCGTGCAAAACATCTACGCATAGACACGGCTCTGATACCACTGATGGTTCGTAGCATAGAAAACAATTTTTTTTCGTATGGTAAGAACAACCAAAACACCAAGATCTAATCTAGTGGATGTGAGCAACGGGTATTACCAAGTTCCAAGAGAACTCACCCTCGAAGACCGTAAGTGTTTCGAGAGTAAATTCTCGTGGATGATGTAGTCGTTCACTCGTCGATCTCAAGATCGTGAAGATGTGCGCTGCAACGGGCAGCGCCTCCGTACTCGGTCACACGTACGGCTTGATGACGACCTCCGTTCCCTCGATCCAGCGGGGCAGCGGAAGTAGTAGAACCACCGGAAACTCCAGCAGCACGACGGCGTGGTGTGGTGCAGAAACTAATCGGCCATGGCTTCGCCAAGCAGATGGCCGGAAGGTGGAGCAGCGGGAGTAGGGAGAGAGAGGCAAGTGTGTGGGGGAGAGGGAGCTCCTACCCCTCCTTATATAGGAGGGGAGGCAGCCACGAAATTGGAGTGCTCCCACCTCTCCCCTCATCATGTGAGTGGAGTCTCCACTCAACACACTCATTCTCTCATCAGTTCCCACTCAAAATTCCAAGGGTTATTTTGATTAAATAAAACATTTTTTATTCTTTATTAATATTTGTTAATTCCATTAACAAACATTAACACTTACCCCCTTGGTCAATTTGTTAATTCTATTAACAAACATTGACAATCATCCCCTTGAACTATTTCAATATTACCCAAAACAATTTCGGTGCTGTCCAAACTTTTCTCCAATATTTCGTATCTACCCAAAACCGTCGGCAAACCTTAAGTGTGTCACCCTACGGTTCGTGAATAATGTAGACATGATCGAGACTCCTCTCCGATCAATAATCAACAACGGGACCTGGAGATCTGTAATGACTCCTACACATTCAACGATAAATCTTGTGATCGCGTGAACCAGAAACATTGTAACCAATTCCTTTTGTCTCGCGATATTTTACTTATCCGAGATCCGATCATCGGTATCGACCATACCTAGTTCGATCTCATTACCTGACAAGTACTCTTTACTCATTCCGTGATATGACATCCTTGTGACCTAGTCACATGCTTGCAAGCGGTATTGATGTGATATCACCGAGAGGGCCCAGAGTATATCTCTCCGTCATTTGGATGGACAAATCCCACTCTTGATCCATGAGCCTCAACTAATACTTTCAGTGTACCCAACGCCACCTTTATAGTCACCCTTTCACGGTGTGACGTTTGATGTCATCAAAGCACTCATCTGGTGTTATTGATTGACATGATCTCATGGTTTAAGGACGATTAGTTAATTCGTATGCTTGATATAACAATGTAAACTTAATGACTTGATCGCATTGCCATACTTTGGGTGTGTGTTCATCACATCATTCTCCTAATGACGTGATCCCGTTATTAACAACATCCAATGTTCATGATCAGGAAACCTTGATCATCAGTTAATCAACGAGCTAGTTAAATGAGAGGCTTTACTAGGAACTCTTACTTGTTCATTAGTCACACATGTATCAACGTTCCGATTAATACAATTCTAGCATGACAAGTAAACCTTTATCATAAACATGGAATAAGATAATAACCACTTTATTATTGCCTCTCGGGCATATTCCTTTCAATAACCATGTGCGAAGCATGCATATGTACTAGTGCAACTTGATCTCAAGATGTGTGTCATTTGGTTGAAAGGAGATTATGTGCTCTGGTTTAGGGGATACCCCTCGACTACTGCATTGAGCGGTATGGGATGGATTGTGGCCAATTAGGACTTCTGAAGAAGGTGAGGATGACTGAAACACAACCAATCGTTTTCCTCCTCCGCGCAGATCGCTTTCCGCCGCCGGCCTCCGACGGCTCCCCACCCGGACGACCTCCTTGTCGTCGTGGTGAGGGGTGTCGTCGGATCTCGCGTGTGGACTAGTGTAGCTGTAGGGTAGGATATTCTATTCACGTCGTCTATCACACACACACGCACACACTCGCACGCGCGCGCGCGCACACACACACATGGAGATCACCCGAGAGGCTTGCACCTGATTGTATTAGTTGTAGATTTGATTGAAAGGTGTGAACCCATTGTAATGTGGTTTTGAAGGCGTTGGCTCACTGGTTAGCCAGATTCACATGACCATTGTTGGATAATTGGGCATGCGGCAGGAGTGGATAGATTTGGGAAAGGAATAGAGGGAAAGGATATTACCATGATTTTATCATGATCCTAGTTAAACATGTGTTATGTGTCATTAATTCAACCTAAATTCATGAGCTGGGTCTCAACATGTACATGTCATCATCAATTATAATATTGATGCGACTATAGGGATAGTGCATGCAAAATGTTATTGACACTACAATGGTATTCCCGGGTGGCTAAATTCGAGGGTGTACATGCCTTTGGTTTTCCCAAAGTCTCGTCCTACAATGTCTTGAGTTGTCAAAACTAGCCTCCCTTTGGCCCCTGCGTCACTCCGCTTGGGGTGACACGGGCGGTGAAATCCTAACCCCCCAAGAGCACCTCCTTCCCATTCTCCACACCCCTCGCCGTCACTGGAGGAAGTCGCCGGCCTCTGACCACGTGGGGGACGGTGGCGGTGGGGAGTCTCACACCTCTCCTACCGTGGGTCACCCTGGTGGAGCCCTACCAGCATTGCCTTTGTAGGGGAGCTAGAACGTCAGGGTGACAACCCTGGGAGGCGGATGCGGCGTCGGCTCGACGGCAGTTGAGTATGATATTGGGAGTGGTGGGCTGTGGGAGACTGAGTGAATGCTCCGGTTGGCGTTGGCTAGCCCCGACAACGGCGACGCCCACGGGCGCTGTAGTCCTTCTTGGAGGCTTGTGATAAAATTGATTACAGCCGGTGCACTTTATGCAATAACATGATTGAGATGTTCGACCTTTTTAATTCCTAGAGATTAACTTGTCCCAAGAAGTGTGGTACCTCAAACGACCATGGTTCTAAGCCGTGCTACTCGGTGAGCTAGCCTTATGTTGCCAAAGTGTGGGTAGAAGTTGGCATAATCAATGAGGCACACATAGGGCAAGCACATGGCTATGGGGACACCGGGACAGTCATGGTCCCCGTATAGAAACTTCAAAGAAGCAAAATATGCAATAATGTAGGTACGTTGGTCTTGGACTCTTGGTGTTCTATTATGTCAATTTTTTATAACCTTATGTACATAATGATTTGCCTGCTTCTTCCAAAATAACAAAATTTTCGGTAGAAGCTGGTATCCAGAGTACTGGAGAGGCGGGAGGCACACATGGTTCTCGCTCCATGAGAACCCTAGAGGGAGAAGAAAAGCGGGACGGTAGATGTTGTCGGTGTTGGCGAGCTGTACGGGACGACATTCCATATGCAACAAGTTATTGAATTTGTGTCCTTTTCGAGGGGTTCTTTTACGGTACGGACGGAGAAACAGGAACCGTCCAGGCCGCCTGATCCAATGGCCACGTTTGATCGATACTAGTCAACGAACGCAGCAGTATTTTCCACCGAAGGGTAAAATAGGTAGAGTAAAAAACGTGTCCCGCAATAGAATTCCCACATCCAGAAGGGGTTTTTCGGAAGATGTCAACCCGGCTAGGGTTAGGCCCGATCCTGGGACACTCGCTAGGCGGCGGCGGCGGCGGCGGCGGCGGTTCCCTCTTCACGCGCTCGGCGACTCCCTCTGCCAGCCCCGTCGACGCCACGGAAAACGGGTGGCCACGCAGATGGCTACCTGGTGGAGCTGCTATGGCGCAACGGCGCTGTGGTGCCGCAGACGCGCCCGAGGGCCTGCGGCGACGACGGCGAACGCCAACCTTCCCCTGCGGCGACAGGACGGCGGGCGGAGCGACAGAGGGATCACCGGCGAGGATACAGGTGCATGATTCCGCTACGTCAGCGGGCTGGAGAACGAGATGTACGGGCAGCTCTGGCACATCACTGCCGATGCGCCCGGCGCGCTCCCGTGCACCCTCCTCCGCCGGCGCCACCGCCGCTGATGAGGAGCGGCAATGCAACATCGCCACATCGGTACAAGCGAGTCTGCCAGCCGCAGTGAGGTGTGTTTCTTTCTTCTTCGTGTAGCTTCTTCGTGTTGTTTGGTTGATAGCATTGAGGTGTATGTATGAGTACCTTAGTTGAGTCTGAACTGAAGAAGCCGACTATTTCTGTTATATTGTAATGTTGGATGATTTTTCATCCATGCTCTATACTTCAAACCATATTAGCATGAGAACAACATAAGCAAAGGTCGTGCGCTAGTTTGCAAATTCAGTACTGATGGTGGATATTTGCTTCCAGGTTGAGTAGGTGCAATTCTGCAGAGGCACCATGCCTGCTGGTGACAACCCACATGAATCTCAGAGAAAAAGGCAGCATTGAGGGAGTCACCTAAACAGCCTAAGAAAGTTGTTCTTAATCAGCAAGCCAGAGCTTCTCCTTTTCTGAAAGTTAAAAAGCTTTTGAGATGCAGCAAGATGCCACAATCTAGTGGCGACTGAGGAGACTAAATCATCGAGGTGACACAGGTCAAAGCGGAGGAGCAGGGCAGCTGAAGTTCAGAACCAGTCAGATAGGGTGAGAATTGAGATAGTACGCTTTCTGTAATCTTATAATGAACTACGATGGATTATTTTTCTAGTGGGTTTCCTAGTCTTATTTGATACTGAAGTGAAGTAGAACTGATAGTCATATATGTTTAACCAGTACTGTCCCCTGCTTTGCCGTTCACCTACCCTTGCATTGAAGTGTTGTTTATGATGTATGCTACTCAAGTGAATAGAGCAATCATCTTTTTTCTGAATTCATGTTGAATCATGTTTATCTTTAAATGGAGAGGTGTATTGCATTGGAACTGCCCCTTTAGATGCAGCCTGCTTATTAACTTGCTACTGATCTTGTCTTCGATCAATTATCACTTGTGATGCTCAATTGCTCAATCTACTGCTTATTCACATGCTACTAATTAAACTCTATGCTGAACTGCATTTGTGTCTGTCACACAAGTATCCACATTGACACTCCTTCGACTGCCGTCAGCCAAGTGTCCCTCACATTTGGTGATGCGTGTCCTCCGCCGCTGCCTCCTCCGCGTCACCCCAACCCTGCAGTAGTAACCCCCGAGGCTCCTCTCCACAGCAGCATGACGCTCCTTCACCACAGCAAGCTGCATGCATCACTACTTTCCAAAACTGATCACGCTGCCGTGCAATCGCTCACATTTCACATGCGCTGCGACTCCTCCTGCACCAGCCCCTCTGCTCCGCCGCACGAAAGCCGTAGTTCGCTCGCGGGCAACCATGTCGTCGAGGTGCCGGAAACAGAGCATAACCCGACGCTCTGTGGCGGAGCCTGAGCCTGAGCCGCCGCCGGTGCAGGAGAAGCAAGCTCCACTGCCGCGAATTCATCATTTCCCTGACCAGGACAACCTGACGGAAGACTACTCCGACCTGGTCGACGCGAGTAAGATCACACCCTATCTGCCGAAATCGATATACCAGACGAAGACATGGAGCGCCATCTGCCGCCTGCAATCCGGGCCGCTCCCCGTGCCGAGAAGGTGGCGGTCATGCAACGCATCCTCGCCGGCAACGTCCCCTCGCCGGCGAAGTTTGCCGCTGTAAGTCTCCCGGCTGGATCCAGAACCTTCGTTTGTTCTAGTAGACTTGTTAAGTTGTTATGCACTTATGCTTGAAATTAACTGGTTTGGAGATTCCACGCAGATGGAGAGTGACATAGAGTACAGGCAGAGGATCTGTTCATTATATAAGGTTTGTTCTTGATTTGCCGATGTATGTATGATGGAGGTGTTCTGCACTTTTATTTTCTTTCTTTTCAATCTATTCCCCCCTGTTTTGTATCAGGAATTTTGCAGGCGTAACTAGCCACAAACCTACAATCAATCTAATGAATAAGTATGACGTGCAAGAGATACATGGTCTTTGATTTTGTTTCAAACAAATGAAATAACTGTATAACATGATTCTCTTCCCTAAGGGAAAACTAAAATCAGCGAAGGGATTATTTCTAATGCGTATTGGAGGAAAGGGATATATTTATACTCGACCAGATGGTTGTGTCTTACACTTCTTTTTTCATGCTACCTGTATATGCATACGTACGACCGGATGCTCAACTGAGGTCATGCTCAAGTAAGTTCAGGTGCTGCTTAGGTTTTAACTGGGTGCTTTCTCAGAAAAGTGGATTTACCAGCTAGGTTGTGCATATATAGGCGTTACTCCCCTGTTTTTTCACCATGGTTATACTTGCTGGTTTATATAATACTCACTCTGTTCCTAAATGTAACACTTTTTAGCATTTTGGGTCCATATGTATCTAGACATGTTTTAGTGATCTTACGCTAAAACATGTCTATATACATGTGGGTCAAAAATACTAAAATGTCTTACATTTAGTAATGAAGGGAGTATTTTTCATGACTCGGAAGGCAATATAAAGTAAACTTCATATACGTAGTCCCTTCACAGGCAGATAAGCTGCATATGTCCTTAATTTTATATGCAAGACTATATCCAAAAGTAAATTTACGTGTTAACTTTGCATTTGCTTAGATATTTACTTCTATGTTTACTTAAGCAGTACCTTTTGATGTCTCAACAAATGCACCATTTTCCCACACCCCTCCTCCCCTCCAATTCCCCGCCGCCGCTGGAGGAAGCCGACAAACGGCATGATCTCGTCTCCTCGTTCGTTCCCAGGGCAGGAGATCTCCGACATAGAATGCAGTGGTGGCCCTCGTTGTGTTCCGCCACGCGCGCAGCCGACATCGAGGGCCGTCATCGACTTCAGTTTCTCTTCCACCTACATATGGTTAGCCATGTGTCGTTGACCGGACAAATAATGATGGTAGTTGATTCGACTTTGAGTTTGCACACTTCGGTGGAAACAATTTTGCCAATATTGACGCGCGCATGCGTCGTGCCCTTGCTGAAGGTGGTGGCTCGAATCTTGTCTTTGGGGATTAAAATCCCAATTCGATCACAGGCTAGACTCGTCATCAGCGGCGCACCTGCGACTTTTCCTTCTTGAAGGTTTTGACTAAAAGTTGTGTATTTTCTCTTTTTTGTTGTCGTTTACCATAAGGCTAGTGGTAGTCCGATGAAGTTTGGATATACTCGTGAAGTATGCAACAACTCTCAATATAAGTGTGTAATACACAACACGGAGTAGACTCGCAAATTTGGATGGTGAAAGTGTTTTAGACCAAGAACTCAACAACTCACTCGTATATCGTAAATATCTAGCGGTTTAATTGTTGCAAACATAACTATCACACCCTATGAGGAAGGTTGGCGTAACAAGCCCGTTACGCGCCTTCGGTCTTAATTCACGTGACTGGTCACTTACAACTATTTTCTACCAAACACTTATCAATATACTAATAACATTTTTTTAACGTACGAGTATATCTTTTACATCAAACAACAAGATTATAATACCAAGCGAGAAAATTACAAATGAGAATGTGAACCCCATACATTTTTGGTTGCTCGATTTTACCATGTCGGCCAGTATTTCTCGCTAAATTCTTTGTGGGGGGGTCTTTCAGACATCAGACAAATATGGATCCCCTACTCTGACCTTTCCCGACTTTGGATCAGATATGTATGACCCACAAGCTGTAGGACCCGCCTATCAGCAACCAAAAGTCAGGGAAACTCAGGGTTGGCAGAGGACCCGTTTCCTTTTGGTTTCGGACCTCTTTGGCAACAAAGAAAACACAATGTTGTATCGAGACTTTTTTTATACATTTATATTCTTCCCAAGCCAGCCTATTTTCCAAGCATGCGTCTCCCTGACCTTCCTTCCATTTCAAGACGCGCCTCGTCACCGTCCCCGAAACAAAAGAAGCAAGTAGTAACGCTCTACGCTCTCTCCTCTAGTGCATTCATTCACTCGTTTCCAAAACCCAGCACGCGGCCAGCGCGGGATAGTATCACATTTCACACGCTCCAGCCCTCTCCTTCTCCTCCCTCTTCCAACTCTCAGTATAAGAATGTGTAATACACAATACCGAATAGGCTCACAAATTTTGATGGTGAAAGTGTTTTAGACTAAGAACTCAACAACTCATTCGTATATTGTAAATATCTAGTGGTTTAATCGTTGCAACTTGCAAACATAACTATCACACCCCTATGAGGAAGGTTGGTGTAACAATCTCGTTAAGCGCCTTCGGTCTTAATTCACGCGACTAGTCACTTAGAACTATTTTCTACCGAACACTTATCAAGATACTATTAACATTATTATTTATTAACGTCCGCGGATATCTTTTACATCAAACAACGAGTTATAATACCAAGCGTGGAAATTACAAATGAGAATGTGAACCCCATATATATTTGGTTGCTCGATTTACCATGTCGGCCAATATTTCTCGCTAAATTCTTTGTCGGGTCTTTCGGACATCAGACAAATCTGGATCCCTATTCTGACTTTTCCTGAATTTGGATACTGACATGTATGACACACCAGCTGCAGGACCCACCTATCAGCAACGTTGCCTTTTGATTTCGGACCTCTTTGGCAACAAAGAAAACAATTGTTGTATCAAGATTTTTTTTATGCATCTATTCTACCCAAGCCAGCCTATTTTCCATCACTACAGTACACATGTCCCATCGCATACAGCACCCATGTCCCATCACTGGATCGAAGAATCCTTCCTCAAATTACAGTGTACATCAGTTTCAGAGAATCCTTGCATACATCAACATCAGCTTTGCCTTATTCACTCCAACAGCTTCAGAGAACAATCTAGTGACAAAAATACATGTTTATCGGATGGTTATCACTAAGGAAAACAAATCTGCACTACAAGCCTTCAGGAGGTTTTCTGAAGGTGAATCGATGTCAAAGATATTAACAGATGCAGTGATGTCCACAGAATTACTGTAAGAAGACGGTTGTTTATTAGACCAAGCTGTACAAGGTAACCACTATTAGCTCAAGCATCGCTTTGTTTACCTTATTCCGGGTCCTTCTGGTGAGGTCCTTGCAGACCTTGATGTCGTTGTTGATCACCTGACCAGGCTGCGCGACACCATCCTATGAAGCAATGGTAAACAAAGGCACGTAAGTCACCACCAAATACAACAATATTTCTCCCAAAATTCGAGTATTCAAATAGTGATTCATAAACAGTAATTATATCTATCTGTACAAAGCTTCAAGTAAATGGATTGACAGATTGGAAAATAAGAATAATAATAGCATGGTGTTAATCTCAAGTAAATGTACTAAGGATGTATAGTGCTACTTTTGGAAGCTTCAGTTCAGTTCAAATCTCAATTAAATCTCAGTTACCCACTCAATATAGCTCACGGTCACACCACTCAATATAGGATTGAGTTTGTTTTAGTGAAGTTGCTTCCTGAAGAAAGCACTAATACTAATTTTCAATGGACGCCAGGAATTTGTCCGGCACACCTGAAATATAGGGGCCAACAAAATGATGCCATGAACAAGTTTCAGTGGATACAATGTACATGCATGAAGGCGAGGGTTTCTGTTATTTTGATGTGTTCCAAATTCATATGAAGATATAAAGTGAGAGGCTAACTTCGGAGCGAAGCGGAGGCCCGTCGCCGGAGGCTTGGGCCGTCGTTTCCGAGTCAGACTGCAGCTGACCTAGGGTTTTATGCCACCATATATTTCTCTTGTAAGTCGCCGGTTGGGTAAGCCACACATTGTAAACCCACGGCGTTTGTAACCTCACCCCGATACAGTGAAGTGTTGCTGGCTGGCGCCCGTGGTTTTTTTCCTCTCCTTTGTTTGGAGAGGTTTTTCACGTTAAAATCTCGTGTCCCCTTTGGTTTGATCGTTCCGCTCTTCGTCGTTTCTTTGCTATCGTTTATAACAGTTTCCATTGCTAGAAATAGATAACAGAAGGTAACATGTTTGGGCAATCAAGTTCCTAATGCTAGAATATCATGTTGTTCAGAAAACTCCTATTATACTACCGGCTACATCATTGATCAAATATTTACTAGGTATGGCATATACTGTACACTTCTAACTTTGATGTGAATCAAAAAGAGCTAGTGGCGTAATCATATTCCTTGAATCAAGTCATCATACACACAACGGCAACGCTGCACCAAAGGATATGCAACCAAAGAAATCGCCCATTACCAACTCATGCCACAACGAACACATCCAACTGTATCTAACTACATAACTTCTCTGAACAAGACTTCTCTGAACAACAAGACTTCTCTGAACAAGACTTCTAACTAAATAACTCACGGTAACAAGACTATGGCTTGCAACAAGACTATGGCTTGCAGTTCACTGTATCTAACTACATAGCTTGCACCTGAACAGATTTTCAGCAAGTACCATACTAAGATCAAATCTCTGAACAAATCCAACTGCAGTACGATTCACGAATGAATTCTTACCTTGTGCTGCCGCTTCTTGGAGTTTGGGGAGTCACCATGGCGTGCACCGGAGCTCTCCTTCTCGATCTCGATACCAACGAGCTGCTGACCAGGGCATCGTCGGTTTCCTCCCGAGTTTGATCGCCGTACGGCAACCGCTGCTTCCATACCTCGCCAGACCCCGTATTTCTTCCCTCATCCCCGTCGGCATCTTCATTTTCACCGCCACCAGGCAAGACTGGTAAGGTTGCTTGGGTTCGAGTTAGAGATGGATCTGAGGGAGGGGGGACGAGCGGGTGAAGGGAAGACCTCCGTCCGCCGGAGCATGGGGAGGCGGGGACGGTCAGGCCATGGGAAGGTGGCCGGCGTCGGAAGGGCGGCTCGTTGCCTCTTTCTGGAACGAGCGGCGCAGTGGGGAACGACCGAGGGGATCGATGTGGGAGAAGAGTTGGACTCGACGTGGGCCACGTGTGGAGTCCCACGAACCCCACATCTTTTTTCTTCTTAACCATGGGCGTCCACGTATGTTATTATGTGGGCTTGGGCCGTGGGCGCCGTGGGCGGCCCACTCCCACCTGCACCCTGACTCCTCACCCGTCCCCGAAGCAAAAGAAGCAAGTAGTAACGCTCCGCTCCAGCGCATTCATCACTTGTTTCCAAAACCAGCACGCGGCCAGCGCGGGATAGCATCACATTTCACACGCGCTCCATCCCTCTCCATCTCCTCCCCACTTCCGACCTCCCTCTCCGCCTCCGGACCAAGCCCTAGCCGCCAACCTCGCGCACCATGGCTCCGATTCGCTGGCGCCGGAGCCAGAACGGATCCGGCCAGAACGAGCAGCGGTCGGTGCCGCATACACAGCCGGAGCCGCAGCTGAAGCTGGAGCTCCTGCCGGAGGACTACTCCGACGTGGTCAACCCGGAGACGGACGTGTTCGAGCCTGCGGTGTACCAGGACATGGAGCGCCGCCTGCCGCTTCAACTTCTCGGCGCCACCCGCCACGAGAAGCTGCAGTTCATTGCGGAGCATCATCAGAAAACAACTCGCCGCACCGGAGAAGCGAATCATTGTATGTACGAGTACGTAGTACTTCCCTAGGTTAGGTAGATGGATCTCCCTGCCGTCGTAGTAGTACATGCAGGTGATGGAACGAGTATACTTCGTACTTGAAATTAATGAATCGCATGGAGATCGACTAACTTCTTTGAAAATTAAATTTAACTCCACGCAGGCGGCGGCGATCTGGCGGAGAGAATACATCCACAATATCTGTTCATTATATCAGGTTTGCATTTTTCTTACGTAGTACCAGCATCTTACTGCATAAGTGCATATATAGAGAGATATGACGATCTGATGTTCAATTCCTTTTGTTTTTTATTAGTATTTTTTTATCTTCTCATGTGTTTCGATGAGGATTTGTGCATGCGTGCCAACAATCCGATGTATAGCATGGCGTCTATGTTCTTTGATTTCTGCATCAAATAATAATAAGAAATAAAGAACCGTGATGTTATGTTCGTGTGCTTATTAGAAAGAATCTTCATAAGATTGATCTTTTTCTTTTAAAGATACGTCCAAGCGGACGTATCGGTTGCAAGAAGGAGAGGCCAAGCGGCCATTTACAATGCGTTTAGGGCCATTTACAACACGTTTAGTCACATACGCCAAAAACGCCACCCACCGAAAGAAAAAAAAATGGATAACTCGCCAACCCTCCACCTATTTACGGGTCCTAGGCTACCTCTAAACAGTCTCGCTGCCCGCCACAAGTCTGCCTCGGCCTCTACCATCCCGATGGCAGTCTCCACCGATGGCCTGTGACTTTCGAAAACCACACCGTTCCTGTGTCTCCACAGCCTTCAGCAGATCAAGGTGATCGCCGTCCACAGGTCTCTCGCATCATTACCTCCAGGTGTCATCGAAGGTAGCCAATCCACGAGGTGGTCATCGTGGTCAGGAACCCATTCCGCTCTATCCACCTGCTCGGGAAAGAGGGCCGCACCTCTCTAGATAGGACACACCCGAGCAACAATGGTCAATATCTTCCTCTTCCTGATCGCAGAACGGGCAGAAGGCCGGTCGAGGCAAGCCTCTTCACCCTAGGCGGTCTGCCGTCCAACATCTAGTCTTCAACGCCAACCAGAGGAAAAACTTGCATTTGTTTGGAGCCCGCGAGCGCCAGATTTGTTGGGCCCCGTCCATCCCAATCTGGAACTCAAAGAACGCTCGGTAGGCCGAGCGAACCGAGTACTTATGTTGGGCCTCCCAATTCCACCTAAACTCGTGGACGACCTCCTCGGTCAATGTGAAGGCCACCACGCTGTCAGCCAAGGACAGCAACTCGCGTATCTCTTAAGATTGCTCTCTCGCCTTGAGTACTTGGATAGATATTCCTGTATGGTCTAGAATTTTCTTATGACTGCCTAGTAGGATATACCATCGGCTTAATTTGTATGCTTTAATTATCTTGGTGCTGTTAAAAATTATGCTCCCAATAAGGGTATCCATCTCTATTAAAAAATTTCGGGGGTCTAAAATTTCTTTGATATCTAGAATACTAATGTTGAAATCATCCATAGCAATGGTCATGATGTCCATTAATCTAAGAAGTGTTAACTTATCAGCCATCTTTCTTACACACGCATACATAATGCATTATTTTATTCATGAACATTTGCAGCCTCTGCATCCTGAACTCTACAAAATGAATCCTCCCGCTTTCTTTCTACCTTCGTTTCTGCGTGCCATCAGGGAAACACTGCAGAAAGCTTCATGGATATCATCCACGAGGTCGCACCTTCAGTGTATGCATTTCCTATGCTGCGACCTGCATTCTGCGAGATGCTCATGGCTGAGGTATAACAGGATGTCCTGGATTCAATAGCTAGCTTGCTGTTCCAGATTTACGTAATGTATTTGACATAAAATTCCAATCGTGTTTTTCATCTTTCAAGATGTACTGTTCTGTACGTGTCTTGCACATTTGACTACTTCCTCCGTTTGGAATTATAAGACGTTTTAAGTTTTCAGGCCAACTTCCGGCACGTACAAAAACTTTTCGACTTTCCCGTTTTGCCCTTCCACCGCGCAGTCAACCACCCTCCCCACCGCTCGCGTCTCTCATCGCGTCTCTCGCTCCCCACCGCTCCCGTCGCCTCGTTGCCGCCGATGTCGCCGTCGCCGTCGCTCCCCACCGCCCCCGCCCCCGCCCCCTCTCGCTCTCCTGCTCCTCACCGCTCCCGTCGCCGCCTCCCACCCCTTCCCACCTCCCCACAGTTCCCGTCGCCGCCTCCCACCCCTTCCCACCTCCCTTCGCTACCGTAATCAGTCAAAGAGTGATTTTTTATCGCCGGCGACGAGGTTCTGGGCCACGCCAACGGTGGATCTAGGTCTGCAAGGTCTGGATCTACTTCGTGAGGAGGTAGGAGCGGGTTGGAAGGAGGAGGAGAGATCAGGAGGTCGCCGCGGCCGCGATGGGTGCGGTTCTTCTCCGGCGGCGGCAGCAGCAGAGCCCGCGTCCCCGACAAAGTTCAGGCCGGACCTGGGCCAGGGCGGATGCTCGGCGCTGGAGGACGGCGTCGTCTTGGCCAGATGCCTTGGTGAAGCCGTTCTCGGTGGTGAGGAAGAGCCGGCCGGTGGCAGCACGGAGATCGCCGAGCACGGAGCTTGGCGTCGTCGTCCTCACGGAGCCCCCACCGTGGTAGCGCGGGCACTGCCCCACCACGCCACGGTGTCACGGCTCCGTGCGGCAGGTCTGGTGCTTGCTCGATCTCCTTCCTCTTGTGCTTGCTCGATCTGGTGCAGTAGGAGTAGTATGAATTGCTCGATCTGGTGCAGGTCTGGTGCTTGCTCGATTTTCTTGAGCAGGCTTGCTTGCTTGAATGTATTGTTCGTTGGAACTTATTGTAGCAGTAGCATTACTGAATAGCTGTAGTGCATGGTGTGATTGCAAACTTAACTGAAACTTAACAATTGGAGTATATAGCAGTAGTGCTTGCTTGGTTGTTCAAGTACAGTGCTCACAATTATTTGCCAAGTCAGAACCATAAGGTATCACTGGTGACTGTGTGATGCATAATACAACTCGTGCTTGCTCCATTAGGAGTATACAAAACTTGCACACAACACTAGCTTCTCTTGTTTGTGCAAACACAAAACACAACCAATACACAATACAACTCGTGCTTGCTCCATTAGGAGTATACCATAACATACACAGTACATATTCCATGACAAACACAGTACATATTCTGTAGAGTTTCTTTCTTGCTTTCTTGCTGTAGAGTTTCTTTCTTGCTTTCTTGCTGTAGAGTTTCTTTCTTGCTTTCTTGCTGTAGAGTTTCTTTCTTGCTTGCTTGCTGTAGAGTTTAGTGCACTTCTTGGCCTAGAAACTCTAGAGCTCGTGCGTAGACGTCGGCAGGGCAAAAGAGTCTTGAGGGTAGCTGACCAAGCCTTTCATACCTTGCCTTGTTGGCGTGAGGTGTCTTGTACTGATTCCCCCCATAATTGTTCAATATCTCAGCCATGCAACTCATTAGACTCAGAAAAATCTTATTCAAAATGGAAGAATCATATCCATCATACTCATCTTCGACACCTTGAATAAGCTCTCGTAGATTTTTTGGGGTTAGTGTATTCGTGAGGGATTGGATAGACCTGAAATAGCCTAGATCAAGGACGTTCAAGTCCGTGCTGTTGGCTGGCTGCTGAATTATTTGGATCTTCAGTCCAGTATTGGCCACAGCTGCCATGAACACTGGGTCTTTAGGCAATATATGAGGAGTAGCATTATCTTGTTGAATGAAAATTGTCTTGCCAGCATCTTCTTCTGGCCAAAGCTCTTGAATTGCAGGTAGTAACTTCTCTATGAAGTACTCCCTCATGACATCCCTTTTCACTGTTAGTGGCTTGATTTCGAGTGTCCCCTTAGGCCTGTTGTCACTTCTTCTTTTTGCTGGAACCTCTTGTACAAACGGCCAAATGCCAATTTTCCCATCAAAAGTCATGTTACCTTGACTGTCGTATCGTGGTCTAGCCACAGCAGCAAGGAACATGACTTTGCCAATGCAATTCTTAGGTATAGTTCTTATTGGATCTGGTTCCTCAGGTAGCAGGTAGAAGTTCTTGCCGTCCTGGGTCATGTAAAACCATTTTTCATCAACATGCAAATACATGTACATGTCGTTGAAAAGGTGGCATTCATGGTCTCCATTTCTTGTTGTAGTTTCATCCACCATGCCTATGCAGAACTGGACCCTGTTCTTCCTGTGCTTCTCTGTTAGGGGAGGCTTTATTGAACTTGTGTGCCGCCTAATTTCGTTTTTCTGGAATTTGGTGTATAGAGTTGAAGGCTTCACTTGCAGCTGCCAAGCAAGTGACCTGATTGTAGACCTTTTATTTAGTGGAATTGTGGGGATGATTGACAAGTCAATATCAATTGGCTTCCTTCCACATCTCCCCTTCTTTTTGCAGTCAACATTAACTTCTAAACCTTGTGCAATTTGCCGCATTGCATCTTTCCATATTCTTTGTATGATTTGAATATCACACTTGAAATTTTTGCAATGTCTTGCTTGTCCTTCTTCTTGAATTTGCCTCCTCGGCTCATGCACAAGGTGTGCATTGACACATAAGCTGCATATCTTTGCTGATCAGTTAGTGATTTTCTTGTTTTCTTTTGTTGCTGGAGACCTACAAGAGGAAAAGTAACACAAAAATAAATTAAAAGTTGCTAGCAAGTTATGCTCATTATGTCCTGCTGTTATTACAATGTGCTTGTTTGTGCTTGCTTGTTTGTGCTTGTTTGTGCATGATCTTGTGCTTGTTTATTATAGAGTGCATGATCTTGCTTGTACCTGCAGCAGCATGTTCTTGTTCTTGCATTACTTCATCTTGGAATACTTGCTCATCATGTGGCCCTTGTTCATCATGTGGCCCTTGCTCATCATGTGGCCCTTGCTCTACTGCTGGATTACAAAGAATACAAATCATCACATGACTATAAATACACATGACTATCCTCTGCGTGATTGCAGGTTATGGACAAGAGAAGAGAAAGGACATGAAACACAAGTGCCTCAGCAGTAAGTCCACCTTGTGCTTCTTTAGCATGACAAACTATGCTTCTTTATATACTGTTATTCATAAGAATCTGTTGCTCAAAATGAATGTCATGATCTGCTATTTATGTCAAAATGAATGAACAAGGATGACAAAACTACTGATTGATTCTTGAATGGTACCTGCAGCCAGAACTGGGGCATCCAGGCCAACTTGTGCTTCAAACTGGTGATCAACATCCATGCCAACTTGTGCTTCGAACTGGTGATCGCCTCCTCCGGGTAAGATCCCATTCTCTTCTTCTTGTGTTAGAGGTGGACTGAAATTAAGATCGAGCAGTAACATGGCTGTTCTGTGGACCAAAGCTGGCCAGGCTGGGCGGCCGCTGGATGCTGATGGCGACGGGACTGGGCGGCTGCCGGCGTGCTGGTGCTGCTGGGCGGCAGCCGGCGTGCTACTGCTGATGGGTGCGAGCCGGCGTGCTCTGCTCTTTCGCCTGATCTGGGAGAGGTGGACGGGCGCGAGGAAGAAGCGGAGAGGAAGAAGCCCAGGCGAGATCTGGGAGAGGTGGACGGGCGCGAGGAAGAAGCGGAGAGGAAGAAGCCCAGGCGAGCAACGCCTCCTCGCGAGCGCGAGATCTGGGCGAGGCGGACGTGCGAGATCTGATTCTAATTTTGAATTTCGCTGGTGTAATGATCGGTTCGCTGGTTCACTTCGGGAGGGTAGTCCTTGTAAATAAAGCGAACAGTAGGGCAGAATGGTCTTTTGGGCGATTTTCACCTGGTCGGAATGGATTCTAAAACGTCTTATATTTCTGAACGGAGGAAGTAGAAGCTGATTACAGGTAGACAATTTTCTAAAGTGGGCACACATAACCAAACAGAAGATAATTGTGCCAAATACCATGGACAAGCCAGGCAATGGCGTTGGTATTTCGGATTTTGGAATGCAAGGGATGCTGGATGAGCTCATGAAGCAGTTTATCTCCCCTCTTTCCAGAGGTATATACTTATTTATTTATACATCTCACTCTTGCTAATTAATATTCCTTGCTGAAGAACACAATAGTATACATGTATAAATCTTGATATATTTATTTATACTCCAAAGAATGCTTTTGATCTTAAAGGAAATGGTATTTAAATTTTCTCTTGTTCTCTGCAGTTCTTTTTCCTAGAGTTGGTGGCGGATCTTTGGACTCGCAACATTCTTTTGTTGTTTCATATGGTGGAGATGAAAGTGGCCTAGGTACTTATGCTACTACAAATATGCAATAACTACATAACAATTTCTCGACATCCCTCTCTGTTCATATCTCTTGTGTAGAAGAAACAATAGCTCACTACGCTTAGAATTGTATGTTCATACCTTGATCACTGATGTTTACAAAGTGGAGCGCTATGGTAGTTTACGGCACATCAACATAGTCGATTTATGAGCTTCTTCGAGAAATTATATTTTATACACATGATATTAAAATTGTGTATCTGGCATATGTATTGCTGCTAGATGCTAGCTACCTGTTGGAAGTATTGTGTTTTAAGATATAATTGTTATATTTCACTATCGTGAACCCTAATGTTTCTCTTTCTGTAAATTAATAGTTCAAAAATGCAGGGATGCATATGGAGGGGGTAATGTTATACTAAATGTCTGCCTAGGCAAAGAATTTACCGGCGGGGAAATGTACTTTTGTGGTAGGCGTTGCGAGAATCATAAGAATTCCGAAACACAAGAAGAGGTACTATATTTATCGTGTAATGTTTTCGTACAAGCTTGGTTAATTAAATTCCCACTATCAAAAAAGTGTTATTATTCTGCTAGTGCAAATTATGAGACCCCCCTTCTCCTAGTTCATTTTCCGATTTAGTCTCCTTTTATTTAATTGTCGATCCAATTGAAATTTCTTAACCGTACATGATTATTTATAATCATGATATGAAATTTTCATGTAGGTCATTCATTTGAATTAACAAATAAATGATTAATTTAAATGACCAAAACATTCATCGAATGATAGTTTATTTAATTTTGTGTGGAAGACAGTTTGTAATCATAAATTTGAGAATGGTGTGAACATTAATTTATTTTTGTGCAAATTTTTACGGGGTATTTTCGTGTAAATTTATATCAAGTTAATTATACGGCATTTATTCCAAAAGCATTTTTTAAATCTATTGTGTTTTTATACTAAGTTGATTGAATGCCCCTTTTAGTAATTAATCCCCTTGAGTGACTTAAACGAATTCGAAGAAAGTTCTTAACGAATGTAGAATCGTTTATGATTGGCAATTGTGAAAATATATGTCAAATATTTATGATGGGTGTTTAGTTAACTTGATTTTTTCTGCTCTTTCGCTTCTAAAAATAAGATAGTTTGAAGTGACAATTTAAATTAATTAGTACCTCCAACAAGCTCAAAATATCCCCGCATTTTTTTGCAAATACAATAAAAAATTCTATTTTAGTCAAGGCAACAATATAATGTAATATTTATATGAACAATACTTCAATTTAACAAAATGAGGCAACAAGCATTGCATGATTTAGTGGATGTCTACTATGAAGGCACACGTGGTTTGGGGTTGTAGTTAGGGCAGTGTATAGAATGGTGCGAGATGAAAGGATAAATCTATGTCTATACCGAGCCAAGCTTCACTTCACACCGTGATGTAAAGCTACATCACTAGTGGTGGCTAGAGGCAAAGATGAAATTACGGAAAGTGCAGAGGGTGACCAACCAGAGTAGAGCGTAGGAGCCGACAGAGAGCCGAGTCAACTAGGACGGTACAAGGGAGAGCAGCTAGGGTTTATCCATTGGGTAGTTTGCAATAAAAAATTGATGACTAAGGTAACATGGGATAGTTGGGGTTGGATGCGACTATGAATTTAGTTCATTAATGCTAATCAAAGTTTGTATGTTTTTGCTGTTCACTAATGCTAACCCAATCAACAAATGAAATCCAGTATTCCGGTTAATTCGCTTTCAATAACAGTTCTATTTCTCGATGTTTATGCCGACTTTGAACATAAAATTAGTCCATATTGAATTATTACCTAACCATAAAACCTTATGAAAACAATTTATTGTTGGTGAAATAGTATTGTGTTGGTAGACATTTTGTGAATCATGTTATACCATAGCATACACATATGGTGAATAAAGAAGTGGATCTTCTACTAGCTAGAATGGTCTCATTGTGTCACTGATTGACTTATCTACCATTTTAAAGCTGCACTAGAGGTCATGGAAGACCGTACAAATGCGAGTAAGATCCCAGGCTGATTTTATCGGCATCTACAAAGACATAGTTATTTTACCCAGGTTCGGGTCCACATGGTGGATAATAGCGTTATGGCCATTTTATGTGCATGTATTGATATGATTATAAAGTACAAGAGCTATATTGGATTTAAAAAGTTGGGTCTTCCAAGAATGATGTTGTATACTACCTCTGTTCCTTAAAGTATGTCATATATTTTTAGTCAAAAGTTAACATAGTGTAACTTTGGCTAATTTATAGACAAAAATATGGACATATATAAATTTAATTAACATACAATGGAAATATATTATATGGTGAGTATATTGATATTGATATGGTATTCGAATTGTTCATATTTTTATCTATAAAATTGATCAAAGTTATACTTTGTTGACTTTTGACTAAAAATACCTGACTTACTTTAAGGAACTGAGAGAGTATCAATTTAGTCTTAGCCAGGTTCTCCAAACCCTTTTATAGATGCATTTTCTTAGGCGGCTAATCTTCTGTGAGATTCGATATGATCCCATCCCTAACCATGCTAGGAATATTAAATTCCCACTACAAAAATGGCTTATTATTCTGCTAATGCTAATGCTGAGAGCCCCCTTCTCCTAGTTCATTTTCTGATTTGGTCTCCTTTTAGTGTTTGCCGATCCAATGGAAAGTTCTTAACCACACATGATTATTTATGACCGGATATGAAATTTCGTGTTGGTCATTCCTTTGCCTTAAGTACTGAATGATTAATTTATATGACTAAAACCTTCATGGAATGATAGTTTTTTATTTTCATGTGGAAGACGCTATGTAAATCGTATAATTGGAGAATCACATGAACATGTACTTTATTTTTGTGTATATTTGGAGGGGATTTTTTTATAAATTTGTACTAAGTTAATTAGATGTCATTTTATCCAAAAGATTTTTTAAGCTAGTGAGGGTTTACACTAAGTTGATTAAATGTCCACTTTAGGAATTATTCCCCTTGAGTACTTGACACCAATTCCTAGAAGTTCTTAACCGTCTATAATATAGAAATCTGAAAAATTGATGGGAGCCATTTGTTTACAATGGGCGGCGATGGGTGTTCATTTAACTTGATTTTCTTATTGCTTGTTGGGTTCTAACAAATCTGATAATTTGAATTGACATTCCGAATTAATTAGTACCTTCATCAACAAGCTAAAAAAATCAATAAAAATATGCTATTGGAGCATATGTCAATAGTTCAAAGTTAATAAAATCAAGTTGTATTGGCTGAGTAGTTGTGACCTTTAGAAAAGGGACAACTGAAAACAGTGGCTGGTACTGACTGTGAGTCGGGAGGAGAGGTGTGAAAATGTACTTTCATGTCATTTATGACGATTAATGATATGGTTTCTTCGAGATCTCTCTCGCACACACGCTTCTCTATCGATATAACATACTATTTTATTTTATTTTCGCAAAACACGTCTAGTATACATTCGAATAAAAAAACATATCCCCTTATGGTCAAGTACTCGGATCATCTCATCACACAAGAAATGTGAATATATTATATTTAATCCCAACTTTTTAATCTTAGGTATTGTCATCTCTTCCAACAGCATCCATGTAGCTCATGCTGATCCATGTCACAACAAGAATTCCGTCTATCTTAAACATGCTTGAGAAAATTTGGATATACAATACAAATATTAAAAGATGTGATACAACATAAAAAATATATTTATTGCAGTAGAACGTACTAGAAATATTTTCTGGATACATATGGTATGTTTATTCGGATAAGTACTATGTTGAAATGTTGTGCACTCAGTGAGTCTCATTTTTCCGTGGGAACCGAGCCTCGTTATTAGTAATATTAACCCACAACACTCGTGAAATTACAGATTAACACGGGAAATTTGAAAGTTATCTTTCAGTAGGGCTTACGTATATGATTTACATTATGGCCGTGCTTGTCATTGGTATAGTTTACTGAACAATGTTTGGTAATGTATGATAACTAAAACATTTATTGTTCACAATTTAGCTATATATATTTACTAATCGGAGACTTCCTACAATGCTCCACGTTACTCATAGGAGATTGAAAAGTATGGTTGGATCCAACTTAAAAACGATTTAATCCGTCCGATCTAAAGTCCTTCTCACACTGTTTGTGGTGATCCTCACTATGTATCCGCCCGGCCCCTCCACACGGCTCCGCAGGATTTGTCCCCGGGTCCTCTCGCGTGCCACCTTTCCTCTCTTACTCTTGTATTCATAACGCATTCCAGATAAACTAGTATAATATTTTTCTCTGAAACTAAATGTCATTCTAGCTGCTTATTTTTTTGTTTTCCACATCCTCCTCCAATCTTCACTTCATTATCTTCCTATCTTCACTCTTATGACGATTACTACCACCAGGAAACAAATCGGGGCAGATTAGAGCACCTGGATCACGTCTTACAAGTGCATGTCACACTCTTATTTCTTTTATATTTATTGTCCAGGAAAGAATTATGTATTCCCATGTACCTGGACAAGCCTTATTGTTTCATGGAGGTCACAGTCATTATGGCCTTCCAACATTTACTGGCTTCAGAGCGAACATGACCATATGGTGCAAAAGGTACACTCTCATGCATCTTTCCCAACAAGTATATGTTCGTTTGTGCTATATGAGGCTTTTTTAGGTATCATTTATTTATGCATGAATTCATATATAATATATACATTAAATCTAATTTTACCTTTTGGTCTTCAAAACAGTAGGAATGAATATACTATTAATTATATTTGACCACAAAAGGTATATTAGCCCTTGTCTCTCGGGTAATAGTTTTTTTATAGAAAAGGGGTAGTCCCGGTCTCAGCATCGTGATGATGCACACAGCCTTTATTAATAATAAACGTTTAGAGTGTAAGATAAAATAAAATTACAACTCAAATCTCAGCCAGATTGGTGACATGAACCAACGAAAGAAACACCGACAATAAGATGCTTCTAAACATGATGAAGACGTCTAGAATGCTGCCAGCCATACCGGTATATAGCTTGAACAACCGCCATTAACCGGGTACAACCCTGATCCATAAGCTCCCGCTGATGAGCCGGGAGTAGGAAGGACCACATATGGATCCAATAAGTAGCACGGTGAACAACCTGCAAAAAATGAGCATTTCCAACCTTGTTAAAAACATCATTCCGGCAGTTCCAGATTGCCCAAACAAACGCACACACGCCAATGCGAATACGCGCTTTAGTTTCCTTATCAATCCCAGCAAGCCAATTACCAAACATATTAGCAATACTAGTTGGTGGTGAGATATTAAAGGTGAAGTGGATTAATCGCCACACGTCCTGAGCAAAGGTACAGGAAATAAACAAGTGTTCAACATATATTAAAGTTAGCTACGTACAATCAACAATAACATATATCATTAGCAATAACTCTTTGTCGAGACTCGGCACACATATATGTATAGATACTTTCTTAAAAATTATTAATATGGACACATATAGATGTAATTAAAACAACATGTCAGTTTATGATCATTCTTTCTGGTGGGAAAAAATGTATAATGGAAATTCTTACTCGGCATGTTGACTAAAAACTTGGGGACAATTTGGCTAACTATATATGTTAGATAGTTTAGATAATTTTGCAGATCTGAATGTTGTATTTCTAGCTAAAGTCGCATACAAAAATACTTAACATGCCTACACGCTTGCCCTACCACCAGAGAGGGGGTAGGGAGATTGGAGAGAGAGAGAGAGAGAGAGAGAGAGAGAGAGAGAGAGAGAGATAGAGAGATATCGATTATGCGCATCGAAGAATCTCGATAATTTATGTGTAGCTTAACTAGCATCCTTGTTTTGTTTACACAGTTTGGTTTACGAGGAGATGATAAAATCCAGAACAGATTTCTCTGAGTGGTGCAGAAAATGCCTAAGCGAGCAAAGCAACTAGAGAATCACAATGAGTCGATGTCATAAGGATGCTAAGTAATCAACTTCTATTCATTCTTTAAGTCACGTTATGTCGTATTTGAGTCAAGATTGTCACATTATAATACTAAGTTGATATAATATCTAACTTTTATTGGTCCATCCGAAATTTCAGGCTATTTTCAACATTATTGAAAAACCGACGACATCCTTCGAGATTATGACAACAAGACATGGCATGCTTAATTTAATTTATCCAATATATATGTACATCTCGAATGTGTCTCAAATATTTCTAAATATGGGTGGCATGCCCACTTAGTTTGTTTGGTGACCGTTACCTTCTCGCAGAGGCTTCTAGAACATGTTATGAAATACATGCATGCATTTGTCCTATTTACAAATTTTATCTGACGATACGAGTCTAACTAGTTGTGTTCCGTATCTGCTACCCATGCAACAACAAAAAACGCGTCTTGTTTTTCTAACGTTTATGCATGGATTATGTTGAACAAAAATGAATATATTCTTCAACAGGGCTCATCTTCCTCTACAACCTCTCAGCTCCATCGGAGGGTTCTCGCATAGTAGATGGGCCGCAGACGCTGAGCGCAATGACTCTGGGTAAACGATGAAGCGGGATAATGTACTAGAGCTCAATCAGTTCGGTACTCAAGTTAAACAGCAAGGATACAAAGTGCCAAAGTTACAGGTGGTACAAATCATCCTATCAGCACAGGCAAGAATAGTCCACCAAAATTAGAAAGACCAAGGCTAGCCTTAACGACGGTACCACTGTTGCGCCGCGCCAGCGTCGTAGCTATGGGCAGGAGCCCCAAATGGGGATCCAGGTCCGCCGTGCCCCAACTCCGCGTCGCCATACTGCCCGGCGCATAGTACGCCTGAGCGGCAGCTGGGCTCCCGTACCCCGCAGACCGAGCTGTGAATCTAAAAGAACGGGACACTGGGTTCTGGAAGGATGGCCCATAGATTGAGCCCGATCTCCTTGCGGCTTGGCTGTTCCCCGTGCTCGCTTGTTCTGGAATCTGTTCGCACTGCCTAGCTTCTTCTGGTCGGCCTTCTCCTTTTCCATACTTGCCAAAGAAGTTGCCAATGCTAAATACCGATTGTAGTTGTCAACGCACCTGATGACAGACTTGCAGCCTTGCAGGCGGTGCACTCCAAGCTTTTTGACTCATCCTGAAGAAAGAAAAACATAAGCCCTTCTTGAGCGACATTACCAAGAACTACACAAAGGATAGAGAAAGGCATGCTTCACTACAACCAAAAGCAAGTAAACTAATACCAAAAAGAAACTTTCCTATCACCGATTAACCTATTTCCTTGACAAATTTCCCACCGTCATGAATACATGGTAATGCATGACAAAAAAAAAAAATCATCTCGTCACCCCGGTGAATCTATGACGAAGCTTTTCTGACAAGCTAGTGACGCCCCATTTTTGTCACCCGCACGTAATAGGTGACGAACAACGGATCATACGTGACACAAGTGGTTTTTCAATAAATCTATTTTCCTTTGTAGTGACAAGCCCGACAAGAAGAAATGAAGATTGCACTCCAACGATCCGCCATCTACCAACAATACCCACGTCGCTACCATAGCCGCGGGGTAAGGCATCGATCTTGTCGAGAAAGCGATTTGGTGTTTCGTCTTGTTCAAAACAAGGAGCACACAAGTTATCCCCGCCATGTGAAGGACCCTTCCTTGTCAGCAAGGAGCTCAAGAACGGGACATATTATCTTGTGAATCTTTGAAAGCTAAAGAAGGACCGCAAAAGAAAAAGGAAAGTAGACGATGACCTAGAAGAGATGAAACGTCCATGGAATATCGAGCAACTACGTCCTTTTCACACTTACCAATTCTATTATAAACACTATATGCTCATGAAATAAAGTCTCTGGTTCGCTCATCCCCCCCCCCCCCCCCCCCCACCCCGAGATAATGCAATATTTATTTCCCCTTGATCATATCGTTATTTTAAATTGTCAACGATAACCCGAATTTGCTATGTGCTATAGTGGTTACTCATGATAATTTTCGTCTCCATCTGATAGTATTTATCTGATCACTTTATGTGTTGGCTTGTTTTAGTGGATGTTCTGGCACCGAAAGCCGGCATTGGTTCTGCGTTTAAACAGTTTGGTTTCGTGCCCTGTTGCCCAGCGATATGTTTCCGCATTTGAGGTTCTGCTAACATACGAAAAGGCTAAGATACATAATCCGGACAACTTAGAAGGACACGGAATATAGTCGCAGGCAAAATGTTTTCACAAATTAAACAAAAGCATGCATACAATACTAGACTTTTTTCGAAACATGGCTTATGCCTTACAAACCATATGAATTGTTTTCAGCCCAAAGGGCACGATTAATGCAAATGTTTGCCCGACATATGCAGGGGACTGGGCAGGAAACTGGCTGGCATCCGCTTCAGATTTGCCTTCGACTTCGCCTTCAAATTCATCTTCTCGTTCAGATTCTTCGTTGTTTTTCGTTGTTTGCTTGGAGAATTTATAGTCCGAGGCATCAGAAGGGCGAGGGGGCAGATCCTTTTTGAGAACAAAATGTTCAAGCCTACCATGTCCGCAACATGTGACGCATAGCCAGCAACAGACTTGTAGATTCCTCTAGGATGATCTTTTTGCCATCATAGTCCTTGGTTTGGCATGCACTTGGTCACCCGCCAGATCTTCAACTCGGGGTGGTGCACCATTACCAGACCTAAGGAAGATTTGGCGCCACCTCTTGCCGCCGACCTTAGTCGCTCTAGTGCGTCCTTCGGACAATCTTGGAGGTCTAGAAGCAGATCGGCATAGGTGTTTAAAGTCTTCTTCAACGAAGGAAAGAAGTTTGTTACAACCCCTTTGGTGGCAGCATACATCTTGGACACTGTGTCAGCGCACTCCAAGATAAGCTCTAGCCGAGTTTCGGCATTCAGCCTATCTGCCAAACCTAAAGGGACTGAAACAAAAACAAAAAACTTGTCAAAAGCTACCAACAGCAGCAAAGAAGACACAAGAAAACAAGGAAAGTTGATGAGGCTTACTCAAAACTTTTTCGTCAATGGCGGTGCTCTCGTCAAGACGACGCTCCAGCTGGCTTTGCAAATCAGTGATGCATTCATCATCTTTCTCTGCTTGATTCTGAGACGTCTCTTGAACTTTCGCCAAAGCCTTTTGCATGGACTCCAGTTCCTTTTTCATCCGATCCGCTCTTGTGCTAAGGCGGCGCTATCCTCAATAGCCTTGCAATTCGCTTCGGTAGTTTTTTGAGTTTCTTCGACCTAATGCTCGGGGACTGGGGAAGTAGAGATAAAGAAGGAAACAGTTTACCTTCATCTGGCGCTTCATCAGTTTATAGCCGGCCTTAATGTTAGCGTACAACTCGTCACAACTCTCTTCCAATACCATCATTGTTAAAGGAAGGCCAACCGGCTTAATTGATGAAGACCCTTCCGCTTTTTCCTTGGAGGGCAGAAGGAAACCATCATCGTCAAAGATTTCCTCTTTGACTTGTGCTAGTATGGCATCATTAGCCGAGGCTTCCGCTATCTTTTCTTGACTTAGGATGGCCGCCTTTCCAGAAGCGGTCGCCCTCTCTGCATTCTCCTTCTCCAGGCCTTTGGATATGCTGAAGATCTCGGTCTCCATCAGATCTTCTTGCGAGCCTCCTTCCGGGAGAGCTGGTGAAATAGCTAGTGTGGATGGTGCAACCGCGGGAAAAGACTTTGGACCCTTAGGCCAGGACGCAAGTGTCTGGGACCAAATTTGGCGGAGGGTTTTACCCTATCTGGAGCAATGCAAAGTATTTAACTAAAGGCAGTCAAGCAAATGTAAACGAATAAGCAACATGAAAGCTTCAGGCTTACTTCATTTGTGGCGCTGCAAAGGTGCGGTCTTCATCGTCATTGATGTCATGAATAAGGGCGCCAACAAGGATAGTCTTCTTCTCTACGGTAGTTGTTGATCCCTTAACACCAGAAGCCTTGCGCTTGCGCGTCTTCAGAGCAGCAGGTGCTGCCTCTGGCACATAAAAGAGTGTGGCTAGTTGGTCAGCTGGGAGGGAAGATAGCTGCAGGGAAGAGAAAAGGAATAAAAAAAAGCATGCTAACAACAAAAGGTAAAATTACATTTTGGGTAAATTTGGCTTAGCGCTGGAGGAGGTCTTGCTGCGCAGTACATAGGACAAGATTCGACAACTTCCTTCATGTCCGACACCAGCTTCTTAAAGCGATGGATAAGGCCGTCTTTTGTAAAATCCAGTTGACTAACTCGCAGGGGACCAGGCGTCTTGTCAGTATACTTGCACAAATTTGGGTTCTACCTTAGAGGCTAAATCCGCCTTTTTCAACCAGCAAAGAACTGTATCGGCGCCTGTTAGCTTTGGGAAGCTGGAGGTCAAGAACTCAATTCGCCTTTGCATACGTCGAAGATTATCTGGGAGAACTTTGACATCGTCTTCCATCCAGCTTGGTTGGGCTTCGGCAGCCATGTTAACGAAAGGTGGAATTCCTTCCGGCTTATCTTTCGGCGGCATATCTTTGCAATAAAACAATGTCCCAATCCAGCCTTTGCCGGAATCTACATTGGGACGTTTGGGAAAGCATTTCCTTCCCTGTCGCAAATTCAGACTAACTGTATCGCAAGTGATCAAAACTTTGCTCTCAGATTGTTGCTTTATATGAAAGCAGTATTTGAAAAAGTCTAAGCTAGGTTTTTCACCTAAGTAGCCCTGAAATATAGCCTGGAAGAACGGATGTAAAGGATGCTATTGGGCCCTATGTTGTGCGGTTGAAGACTCTAGTACTGAAGGACTTCTAAGAAGAAAGGCAAAGGAGGCAGGGAAAGAGTGCGCAAGACATGGGATACAAGGAGTACCCATTCGTCGTCTGCGGGAGCAGGGACTGGATGGTTGTGCGCAGATCTCCAGTGGCATTCGGTCCTCGCCAAATCACGCCCTCCGCCTCCAATTCCTTCAGCTCGTCCTTGGTGATGACGGAGGGGACCCAGTACCGCGACGACGAATCATCATCCTCCATCTCTTCGTATGCCTCCGACGCAATACCCTCGTTGGAAGCTTGGGAGAGATCTTCCCCTGGTGCCAGAAGAAGGATTGGTTCCGCCGCCGCTTGGACTTGGATCTCGGGAGTCGGGATCCCTCGTGCTCTAGCCTGTTGCCTCCGCTGCGCTTGCGGCGCTAGAACTGCTCTCTGCCGCCACCGATGGAACTTTTGAAGGGAACGTGGTGAAGCCATGATGCGCGGTTGCCAATTTTGGGGCTAGGGTTCTTGGGCATGGGTTGGCTCGAGGTTGAAGATGAAGAGTTGTTTTTGGGAGGTGACGCCGCAATTCATGCATCGCAACGGGTGGATGCGTGATTTCTGCCACACGTCAAGGAACCACTGCGGATATTTCGCGATCGTGGCAATCTTAATCGCAACGCCTCGGTTCGTGTGCACTGGAAAATCGCAATCATGACAAACGTTTTGTTTTGGCTATGTTCAAATTGTCGTGGACTAGGCGCTGACCAACGTGACGTTTGATAAGACTGGGCGCTGACATAATCTTTCTGACAATCCTACACGTCCAAGCCAGGTTGTTGAGTTGTACAAACGTAACGTCTAGTTTGGCTTATTCTAAGCCGGATATTCAAGTTCTTCTCCGGGAATGCTTCAAGCTCTGTAACAGGTCATCCAGGACAACTAAGACGAAGGCGAACCTGAAAGAGACGGCAGTTGGAGAGTTTAACCTTTTCAAGGACTAATCTGGAGGTTATGCCAAAATGGTATACCTAAAACACACAGAAATACCAGTCAACCAGGGTGGCCCATGGGTGGTAAAGCCCGAACTTTACCAGGCGGCCCAGTGGGCTAGCACAAGGACAAGCCCAAAGCCTGCTTAGAAGAGTACATTACGAAGGCCAGACGACAATCGCCTTAGGGAGTAAGTCATGGATCAAACCGTGTTAATCTAGCACTCCATATTTAGCTCAGTTAGGACTTTCCTTATAAGCCAGAGGAACAACGCCTATGTATGCCGGCCTCCTGGCACGATTTACAATCCTCATTGTAACATGTATCCATATTCACATCTAGTGAATTATAGCAGCACGTAGAATCTCACCGCCGTTGTGAGATCCGAAGCTGGTTAAACCCTTGTGTGCAATTTGATCCATCCACGGTTCTACCCCACGTTTTATCCTCGGCGTATGGCTCCCTACTTCAGTCTTGCGATTCCGATACCTCGACCATACCAAAGAGCCTAGTAAATTCGGATGGTGAAAGTGTTTTAGACCAATAACTCAACAACTCATTCGTATATTGTAAATATCTAGTTGTTTAATCGGGCAAGCATAAATATCACACACCCCTAGGAGGAACATTGGCAGAACAAGCCCGTTACGCCGCCCTAAGCCTTGACTCACAGAACTAGTCACTAACAATTGTTTTATACCAGACATTTATCAAGATACTTATAACACTTTAAATGGAGAGGATATTTTTTTACATCAAACAAGGAGATTATAATACCAACCGAAAAATTTACAAATGAGAATGTGAACCCCATACATTATTGGTTGCTTGATTTTACCATGACGGCCAGTATTTCTCGCTAAATATTTTGTCAGGGTCTTTCGGATAGAGCTGGAAACTTAGGTCACTCTGACTTTCTTGGCTTTGGGTCGCTGCCATGTAGAACCCACCAGCTGCCGGACCCACCTATGAGCGACCCAAGTTCAGGGAAACTCAGGGTTGGCAGAGGATCCTGTTCCATTTCGGACCTCCACTACTGGAATCAGGTTCTTTGCCGCATATTCAAAATACACGGCAGAAACAAAACACCGGTAGCAAACAAAAAAAAATCGCGCTTCCGTTTCTTCACTCACCAAAGGCCGAGCACCGTCACGGCGCCGTCGGTTCAGCGGATAAGCAATGAGTGGCTATTGTGTTTTCCGAATGTTTTTTAGATGCATTGCCGTGTATATAGTCCTTGGGGAGTGTCTTTTTCGGATACTTGGTATACGACCGGCACTTTCGGATGAGGTGTGAACTAAGATAGATTTGAGGGCTGCGTTTTTGAGTGTTTTCTTTTTGTCGAGTTTATATTTCAGGTGACACGGTATAGTCGCCTGTTTGCCGAGACCTCGAGCTTCGGCACTCGACAAACATCGAATATGTCGGCAGATGCGTTTTTTTCTTCCAGTAGTGCTTTTTTTTTTTTGACATGCCAGTAGTGCTCTTCGGCAACAAATAAAACACAATGGTCTATCAATTTTGTCTTTATTCATTTATTCTTCCCTCACGCCAGCCTATTTTCCAAGCATCGAACATGCGGATGACGCGTGTCCCTGACCTTCCTTCCATTTCAGGACAAGCCTCTGCACCCGTACGTCCCTGAAGCAAAAGAAGCAAGTAGTAACGCTCTGCGCTGTCCCCTCCAGTGCATTCATCACTTGTTTCCAAAACCAGCACGCGGCCAGCGCGGGATATCATCATATTTCACACGCCGCAACGCGCTGCATCCCTCTCCTTCTCCTCCCCACTTCCCACCTCCCTCTCCGCCTCCGGACCAAGCCCTAGCCGCCAACCTCGCGCACCATGGCTCCGATTCGCCGGGCCGGAACAAGAACGGATCCCACCAGAACGAGCAGCGGTCGGTGCCGTATAAACAGCCGCAGCCATTGCTGGCGCTTCGTGACCACCCGGACCACGTGCCGGAGGACTACTCCACCGACGTGGTCAACCCGGAGACGGACTTGTTCGAGCCTGCGGTGTACCAGGACATGGAGCGCCGCCTGCCGCCTCAGCTCCTCGGCGCCAGCCGCCACGAGAAGCTGTGCTTCATGCGGAGCATCCTCACAAGAAACCTCCCCCCACCGGAGAAGCGAATCATGGTATGTGTACGTACTGAGGATTAATGAGTCGCCTGGAGATCGACTAACTGCTTTGAACTCCACGTACGCAGATGGAGATCGTTCGGAGAGATTGCATCCACAATATATGTTCATTATATCAGGTTTGGACTTTTCTTACGTGTAGCAGCTAGCATCTTACTGCATATATATAAATATGATGATCAGTTGTTCATTTCATATTTTTTTGTTTATTATTTTTTATCTCTCCCTGTGTTTATAATTTCCATGAGGATTTTTGCATGCGTGCCAACAATCCAATGGATGGCATGGCGTCGTCAGAGTCAGACATATATATACTGGGGTTCTTTGACTCCTGTTTCAAATAATAAGAAGAAGAAACAAAAACTGTGATGTTATGTTCATGTGCTTATTAGAAAGAAGCTTCATAAGATCTCTGGCCTTGAGCACCGGATAGATATATGCTTGTACGGTCTAGACTTTTCTTACGACTTAATTTTTACGGATAGATATATGCGGAGCAGAAGAATGTACCATGGGCTTCATTTTTTATTTTTGCGAATATATCGTGGACTTAATTTGTATGCTTTACTTTGGTGCTGTTAAAAAATTTGCTTCAAATAAGGCCTTATTTGAAGGTATATATGTCGTTCTTCAACCATCTTTTCAGTATTTTACATGTTTGCATTGCGATGACAGCTTCTTATATGGTTGCAATCCCGTAGGCTAAAGTTGAGAACAGTAAGAGGATCGCGGCGGAGGCAACGGCGGCGTGGCAGGCAACACAAGAGAGGTTGGTGGTAATGCAAGAGCATATGACAAGCCAGCAGACATGCCTCCAGGCGGTTATGGCGGTAAGTGCTTTAATTTTTTCTTTCAACTAACGCATGTGCTTGAACTTGCAAACTAAAACTCATCTTCGGTATGCAGAGGTTGCCCGCAGATCTGTCGCTTCCTCCTTTACCTCCTCTTCCTCCACTACTCGCCCCCCTCCTCTTGGTAACTTGTCTTGGAACTAGGTAATAATTCATCTTTTTTTCCTTACTCGTCTAATGCGAATCTTTATAGGATAATCGATCTGCTGGATCCAACACTACTGCCGCAGATGGTAGAGCCGGAGCAAGCCCATCGTCGACGCCATCGACCTCCAAGAGGCCCGAGTGACTCTAGGTTAGTTCTCATGCTTGTTATTTGTTAACTTATGCATGTGTTAGAACTTATAAACTAAAACTCATGCTTCTCACAACTTGTAGGATTCTAGGATTGCATCGACGACGCCTTCGTTGTGGACGCCTTTGCCGTTTCCCTTCTTAAAAACCAAACTGTGATGGCTTGTGAACTTTGGACATTGTTGTTTTGTTGGATGTGCTACCAAACTTTTGTGAAATGATGTGTGATGTGCTACCAAACTTATATGTGTGCACTTATTTGTTATATTTGTGTTTTTGTGCCAGGCATTGAAATAGCTAGATGTGGATATAGAACTATATTTGTGTTTATTTGCAGGGAATAAAAGAAAACAGGAATGATCTAGGCAGTTTTGGCCTCTTTTTCGAGTATGGTACTCGGTAAAGGGCCAAAATGGGGCATTTGCCGAGTGTGGAACTCGGCAAAGAGGTGCTCCAGGTACCCAAATTGTCACCTGGGAACTATCTCTGCCGAGAATTGCTCTTTGCCGAGTGCTGCAACTCGACGCATGGTGTTCCCAGGTGACCATTTGGCACCTTGTTTGTCGAGGCCGACACTCGGCGAAGCGTCGACGCTCGGTGAACGTCGTATGCTGGCACTGGCGGCACTCAGCGAGGCAAAGCCACTCGTGAACGGCGTTTGCCGGCACGGCGCGGCGGCACTCGGCCAAGGATCCAGCCTTGGCGAAACGTCTTCGCCGACGCAAAGCGACGACACTCGGCAAACGTTTCGCCGAGAGGCACAGAAAACACTCGGAAAAGACCCGTCCTGTTTAGGACACGTGTCTTCACATGGTGTTTCCACGGTTGCCTGAGTCTGTGCGGAGACACTCGGCGAAGATCTGACGTCCGTTTGTCAGGGGACGGACGTGATCATCTTTTGTTTGCCGGGTAGCTGAAAAGACACTCGGCGAAGTATACGCCGGGTCCACCGAAAAAAGGCACTCGGCAAAGATCCATCACCGAGGTAAATTTTGCCGAGTCCCTATCGCCGAGTGCTGCTCCCGAAGCCTTTGCCGAGTTTGATTCCGTCCTTTGCTGGGTATTTTGCATACCCGGCAGAGGCGTCGATTCCAGTAGTGAGGGTATCCTATCTATGTCGCCGTTCGGGACGCTATTAATTAATGTTGGGCCTTCGGCCTTTGATTTAAATAAAAATAAGGGTATCCATCTCTCCTAATTTATTTTGCGGGGGTCTATTGATATTTCGTTGATAGAATACTAATGTTCTTATCCAAGTATATAGTTGTTTTGTTGTTGAAATCATCAATAGCAATGGTCATGATGTCCATTAATCTATGAACTGTTAACGCATGAGCCATCTTTCTTACACAAAAGCATCTATCTATATACTGCAGTGAGTGTATACACAGACAGATACGTAATGCATTGTTTTATTCATGAACATTTGCAGCCTCTACATCATGAACTCTACAAAAATGAATCCTCCCGCTTTCTTTTTGCCTTCGTTTCTGCGTGCCATCCGGGGAAACACTGCAGAAAGCTTCATGGATATCATCCACGAGGTAGCACCTTCTGTGTACGCATTTTCTATGCTGCGATATATGCATTCTCTGCAAGATGCTCATGGCTGAGGTATAACAGGATGTCCTATATAGCTTTTTTTTTCGAAAAGGGAATCCCAGCCTCTGTATCGAGTGATGCATACGGCTTTTTATTAACATGAAGACCAAAAGCATAGTGTTTACATCTCAACAATCACATAAGGTTGAGAGATCAACCAGCGAAAAAGCAACATGTTACAACTACTGTAGTCGCCTAATATGCCGCCACGTATGACGGGAGAAAAAATCCTGCACCACCGACACGAGCCGATTGCAGCCAGTAACCATAAGGTTCCGCTGGTCCGAAGAGCTAGAGCAGGAACTCCCATAACTGGATCCAATGCACCGTCATATTGATAACCTGCAAGACATGAAAATTTGTTGTTCTGTTAAATACTAAATTATTTCGGCAGTTCCAAATAGACCAACAAATAGCTGAAACGCCAATACGAATTCTAGCCTTGGTCTTTTTATCAATTTCATTCAACCAATTCCCAAACATATTAGAAATATTGGAAGGGGGAGGAATATTATATGTGCAAAAAACAACACGCCAAATCATTTGAGCAAAGGGGCAAAGATGAACAAATGTCCACCGTCTCCTCATGAGAACTGCTCTTTAATCCGCATGAGACCTTTCCAGAAGGGGGTGTCATTCGGATTAGCTTCCACTTGCGCTAACGTTTTGCTATGAAGATATTTATTGTGCAATAATTCTTGCCACATCCCATCTTCATTCAATAGTTTAAACAACCATTTACTAAGTAAACATTGATTTTTTAACTCAAGTACTTCTATACCGAGCCCCCCTTGGTCCTTTGGCGGGAAAATAATATTCCATTTTGTTAACTGATATTATGTTTATTCTCATCGCTTTGCCAAAAGCATGATCGAAAGAAATCTAGTCTTTTCCTTACCCCTTTGGGTATTTCTAGAAAAGACAACATAAACATCGGTAAGCTTGTTAGGACCGAATTTACCAAAACTAGACGGTCTCCATACGAGAGCAACTTACCTCTCCAGCAACCCAATTTGCCTTCAAAACGACATTCAACTGGGTTCCATTCAGAATTACGAAGCTTTCTATGATGAATCGGAACTCCTAGATATTTAAAAGGTAAAGACCCAGATTCACGTCCAAAGATGTGTCGATACTGACCTTCAACTTCCTTAGCTTTCCCAAAACAGAAAATCTCACTCTTGTGGAAGTTTATTTTAAGACCTGATAGCTGCTCAAAAATACAAAGTATCAACTTCATATTTACCGCCTTAGTCAAATCATGTTCCATAAAAATAATAGTGTCGTCCGCATACTAAGTAAAGAAAGTCCCCCCTCAACTAGATTAGGAATTAGTCCTCCAACTTGACCATCCTCCTTCGCCCTCGCAATAAGGATGGCTAACATGTCAGCAATATTAAAAGCATAAGACATAGGATCTTCTTGACGCAGTCCTTTTTTAGTCTGAAAATATCTAGTTGTTTAATCGGGCCAGCATAAATATCACACACCCTAGGAAAAACATTGACGGAACAAGCCCATTATGCGCCGTCAGTCTTAACACATGGAACTAGTCACTTACAATTTTTTCTACCAGACATTTATCAAGATACTAATAACACTTTTAACGTAAGAGATATTTTTTACATCAAACAAGGAGATTATAATACCAACCAAAAAAATCACAAACGAGAATGTGAACCCCATACATTTTTGGTTGCTTGATTTTACCATGATGGCCGGTATTTCTTGCTAAATTCTTTGTCAGGGTCTTTCGGATAGAGCCGGAAACTTAGGTCACTCTGACTTTCTTGGCTTTGGGTCGCTGCCATGTGGAACCCACCAACTGCGGGACCCACCTATCATTTACCCAAGTTCAGGGAAACTCAGGGTTGGCAAAGGATCCTGTTCCATTTCGGACCACCACTACTGGAATTGGGTTCTTCGCTGCGTATTCAAAATACACGGCAAAGAAAAAACCTCCGGTAGCAAACAAAAAAATCGTGCTTCTGTTTCAGCACACGCCAGACCGAGCACAATCAGGGCGCCGTCGGCCCAACGGATATATAAGGGACGCGTGGCTATTGTGTTTTCTGAGTGTTTTCAGTCGCATTGCCAAGTACATAGTCTTTGCTGGGTGTCTTTTCGGATGCTCGTATACTCGTCCGGCGTTTTCAAGTGTTTTCTTTTTGCCGAGTTTATATTTCAGGTGACACGGCACGGTATAGTCTCCTGTTTGCTGAGTCCTTTAGTTTCGGCACTCGATGTTTTGTTTTCTTTTTGCCGAGTTTATATTTCAGGTGACACGGTATAGTCTCCTGTTTGCCGAGTCCTTGAGTTTCGGCACTCGGCAAACATCGAATATGTCGGCAGACGTTTTTTTTTCTTCCAGTAGTGCTCTTTGGCAACAAATAAAACACAATATATGGTCTATCAAATTTTTGTCTTTATTCATTTATTCTTCCCCCAAGCCAGCCTATTTTCCAAGCATCGAATACGCGGATGACGCATGTCCCTGACCTTCCTTCCATTTCAGGACGCAAGCAAAGAAGCACTAGTAACGCTTCTTACGCTGTCCCCTCCAGTGCATTCATCACTTGTTTCCAAAACCAGCACGCGGCCAGCGCGGGATAGCATCATATTTCACACGCGCTGCATCCCTCTCCTTCTCCCCCCACTTCCCACCTCCCTCTGCGCCTCCGGACCAAGCCCTAGCCGCCAACCTCGCGCACCATGGCTCCGATTCGCCGAGGCCGGAGCCAGAACGGATCCCACCGAACGAGCAGAGGTCGGTGCCGTATACACAGCCGCAGCCATTGCCGGCGCTTCGTGACCACCCTGACCCGGACCACGTGCCGGAGGACTACTCCGACGTGGTCAACCCGGAGACGGACTTGTTCGAGCCTGTGGTGTACCAAGACATGGAGCGCCGCCTGCCGCCTCAGCTCCTCGGCGCCAGCCGCCATGAGAAGCTGTGCTTCATGCAGAGCATCCTCACAAGAAACCTCCCCCCACCGGAGAAGCGAATCATGGTATGTATACGTACTTAGGATTAATGAGTCGCCTGGAGATCGACTAACTGCTTTGAACTCCACGTACGCAGATGGAGATCGCTCGGAGAGATTGCATCCACAATATATGTTCATTATATCAGGTTTGGACTTTTCTTATGTGTAGCAGCTAGCATCTTACAGCATATATAAGAGATATGATGATCAGTTGTTCATTTCATATTTTTTTTATTATTTTTATCTTTCCCTGTGTTTATAATTTCCATGAGGATTCTTGCATGCGTGCCAACAATCCAATGGATGCATGGCGTCGTCAGAGTCAGACATATATACTGGGGTTCTTTGACTCCTGTTTCAAATAATAAGAAGAAGAAACAAAACTGTGATGTTATGTTCATGTGCTTATTAGAAAGAAGCTTCATAAATCTCTGGCCTTGAGCACTCGGATAGATATATGCCTGTACGGTCTAGATTTTTCTTACGACTTAATTTTTACGGATAGATATATGCGGAGCAGAAGAATGTACCATGGCTTAATTTTTTATTTTTGTGAATATATCGTGGACTTAATTTGTATGCTTTACTTGGTGCTGTTAAATTTTTTGCTTCAAATAAGGCCTTATTTGAAGGTATATATGTCGTTCTTCAACCATCTTTTCAGTATTTTACATGTTTGCATTGCGATGACAGCTTCTTATATGGTTGCAATCCCGTAGGCTGAAGTTGAGAACAATAAGAGGATCGCGGCGGAGGCAACGGCGGCGTTGCAGGCAACACAAGAGAGGTTGGTGGTAATGCAAGAGCATATGACAAGCCAGCAGACATGCCTCCAGGCGATTATGGCAGTAAGTGCTTTAACTTTTTCTTTCAACTAACGCATGTGCTTGAACTTGCAAACTAAAACTCGTCTTCGGTATGTAGAGGTTGCCCGCGGATCCGTCGCTTCCTCCTTTACCTCCTCTTCCTCCACTACTAGCCCCCCTCCTCTTGGTAAGTTGTCTTGGAACAAGGCAATAATTCATCTTTTTTTTCCTTACTCGTCTAATGCGAATCTTTATAGGATAATCGATCTGCTGGATCCAACACTACTGCCGTGGATGGTGGAGCCGAGCAAGCCCATCGTCGACGCCATCGACCTCCAAGAGGCCCGAGTGACTCTAGGTTAGTTCTCATGCTTGTTATTGTTAACTTATGCATGTGTTAGAACTGCAAACTAAAACTCATGATTCTCACAACTTGTTGGATTCTAGGATTGCATCGATGACGCCTTCGTTTGGACGCCTTTGTCGTTTCCCTTCTTGAAAACCAAACTGTGATGGCTTGAGAACTTTGGACATTGTTGTTTTGATTGGCTGTGCACCAAACTTTTGTAAAATGATGTGTGATGTGCTATTGAACTTATATTTGTGCACTTGTTTGTTATATATGTGTTTTCTGTGCCAGGCAGTGAAGTAGAAGTGGATATAGAACTATATTTGTGTTTATTTTAGGAATAAAAGAAAAGAGAAACAATCCGGGCAATTTTGGCCTCTTTGTGAGTATGGCACTTGGCAAAGAGCCAAAATGGGCCTTTGCCGAGTGTGGCTGTCGTGGTGGGATCACGCAGATGCCTAGGGGTAGGCTTAGTCTGGGGCCGAACGTACGCTTGAGGATTCGGGAGGGATTGCGCGATGGAGTCGCACACGAAGAACACTGCAAACACAAAGATCTACCCTGCTTCGGGGCCCTCGTGAGGAGGTAAAACCCCTACTGCAGCACTATCCTATTTGTGATTTCCCTCTGTATATGAAGTGTGTACAAATGCTCCTCGAGCTGTGAGGCTAGCCATGGAGAGGAGCGCCAGGAAGAAGAAGCTAAGGCCAAGGGGGAAAATGAGACCGCGTGGGAGCCTCCCTTGCCTCTTCCCCCTGGTGCCCTTTATATAGGGAGAGCCCAGGGGACAAGGAGGGGACAAGGAGACCAAAAGTACTATTCACCGTACACTGTAGCAGAGGTGACTACTGGGTCTTGTCACCACTGTAGCCTGGGTCATGCAGTTGTACTCTTGTCACATCACGGGCACTGTAGCCACGCTGGCTGCGTCCTCCCTTTTATCTTCTTGCTCCTGTCTCCCGATATTCTGGGATGGCAGAGGTATCTTGTACGGGACAAGGAAGATATTTATGATGATGACACCCTGGCTGAACTCTTGGCTCGACCTCCTGCCGAGTAAGAGATAGAGCTAGTGCCGGTTGATGGAGAGGAACGTCCTGCCGAGGTAAGCTGGTTCCATCCGAGGTAGTGATCTCGGTTCGTCCCAACGCTGGAGCAGCCGAGGTAGCGGAGGACTGCTCCGAGGCTAGGAGCAGCTGGATCAGCCGAGGTGGCGGATGACGGCCACGGGAGCGACGGCCCGTCCGAGGTTGAGGAGGCGCTGGAGGTCGGCGGCGCGCGGTTGGGGCGAGAACGATGGTGTCAGAGGTGCCGGATTGCCGGGGCAGGTTGACGAGCTTGATCTCCAGGGCAAGGACGGCGTACTCCGGGCGAGCGCGGAGATGGAGCTGACCGGGCGGCGCGGATCCGGCCAGGGCGAGGTCGAAGATGGCGGTCGAGGTTGACGAGCTCGAGCGTCGTGGTCGAGGACGGCGTGCTCCAGGCCGAGGCGGGAACGGCGGACTCCGGGATGAGCCGAGGTCGGCGCAGGCGCGGCTCGAGGCTGCTGCTGGGGGCGGAGCACGGGGATAGCACGGAGGAGCTGCGGGCGCGGGACGGCGGGATCCGGAGTGAGGCGAGGCGTGGCTGAGGTCGGGGACGACCGGGTAGAGGTGGTCGAGGTGTTTGGCGATGCCGGCGCAGCGGGGGCAGCCCGAGGCTGAGGACGGCGGCTTGCCCGAGGTAGGAGCAGCCGGGGTCGGCGGCCTGCCGAGGCTGCGGCCAAGGCGACCGTGCGGTACCGGAGGCCGAGGAAGAGCTCGGAGGACGCTGCGAGGTCGGGGGCGAAGGAGGCGTTGACGAAGGGAGTAGGTGGCTCGGCCCATCCCCGATGTCGGGCTGACTTACTCGGCCTCCTGGACAGTTCGGCCTGGGGATATGTCGGCAGCCCTCTTCGAGTTAAAATAACCTCGGCCCATTCTTGTATACGCTGGTCTGGGCAATACCAATGTCGGCCCAGGACGTTTTTTCCTGTTTCCTCCTTTTGCACATTTTATCTATTTCCTGCCACCTCTATGAACTCAACCGAGCCAATAACTTTGGGGTATCCGGGGTCACATCCCCGACAGTAGTCCCCGAGGCTGTGGGGGACTCGCAGAGTCGCGCACAGACTTATAAAAATAAATTGCCACCATCGAAACCTCCATGTACACGAGCTCCTGCGTGTAGGGGCGCCATTGTAATTCGGTTGTCTTAGCTATGCCCTCCAGGCCAACAGCGACATCCGGTTGAGCGAGCTCACCCGAATCACAACAACAAGATGGACATTTGTGCTGGAAATGTGTTGCCTGAATGGTCACCATTATACGCCGGTTCTTAGCCCTCCTGGCTTTCACCGAACTCGGATGCCGCCAGCGTCGGTTAGCCCTCCTGGCTTTTACCGAATTGGGATGCCGCCAGCGTCGGTTAGCCCTCCTGGCTTTTACCGAATTGAGATGCCGCCAGCGACGGTTAGCCCTCCTGGCTTTCACCGAACTCGGATGCCGCCAGCGTCGGTTAGCCCTCCTGGCTTTTACCGAATTTGGATGCCGCCAGCTTAAACTGGACCGACATAAACCTGCAAGTACTATCTCATATGTCTCGGTATCTCGGCACTTTAGGCATATCACACATGTCTCGGTATCTCGGCCTCTCTGGGCATATCACATATGTCTCGGTACCTCTGGCCCCTCTGGGCATATCACATATGTCTCGGTACCCCCTCGGCCTCTCTAGGCATATCACATATGTCTAGTATCTCGGCCTCTCTAGGCATATCACACATGTCTCGGTATCCGCCTCACTAGCACTTACCGACAGATGTCTCCAGCCACTGCTGGTTTGACATAAGCATATCTCGAATGCCGGTTTTAGCCGCCTCGGGCGTATACCGACATAGATGTCTCCAGCCACTGCTGGTTAACATAAGCATATCTCGAATGCCGGTTTTAGCCACCTCGGGCGTATACCGACACAGATGTCCCCAGCCACTGCTGGTTTGACATATAACCTGCAAAAACATATCTCAAAGGTTGCCTCTGATTAACCAACATAGACACTGATCTGGTACACAGGTAATGCCCTGATACACTGGCAAACAGAATAAACGATGATTTGGGATATGGAATGATGCCAGGATATTGTGACAAACCGAAGTAAACAGCGATTTGTGATGTGGAAAGATGCCGTGATGCTATGGCAAATCGAAACAAACGGCGATCTAGAGAATACCGATAATGCCATGATACCTGGGTAATTTGAGATAACCAATATAACCATGATACCTCGGATTTCCATTATACCTCGGATTTCCACCATACCTCGGATTTCCACCATACCTCGGAATTCCATTACACCCGGAATTCCATTCACACCTCGGGATTCCGCTATAACCCGGATTTCCATATGACCAGGATTCCAATAACCTCGGATTACAAATATGACCCGGATTTCCAATATACCTCGGATTACCAATATGACCCGGATTTCCATATACCTCGGATTACCAATATGACCCTATTTCCAATATACCTCGGATTTTCCAGGATACCTCAGTAATGAACATTCTCAACCAAACCGATGTCACCTTTTCAACGTTAGTCCAACATACATATCATGAAGAATATTTGACGGGAATAACAATTATACTAACCGAGGCAAACCAGCATCGCACTTAATAGAAAACGAATCTAACAACAGTTACCAAGCACAAAGAACTAGACTCGGTTTCAACCGAGTCCCCGAGTTTACTTTTCTTATCTAGGAGAAGGTGTAAAACAGACTGCTATCTAGTCCCCGGGTCAAGACATCTTGTCCCGGGTAGAACAACTAATCAAAGCAAGGTAGAAACGAGGGGCCAGTCCTCGAGTACTGTTTGAGACTATCAGAAGCATGGGCAACATATAAATGATACTTACAAGGCCAGGTTTTGTAGGAGAAGTCTTAACTCAGATTTCCAAGTCTTAACTCGGATTTCAGAACACCTCGGATCCAGAACAGCTCGGACTCCAGAACAGCTCGGATTCCAGAACAGCTCGGATTCCAGAATCAGCTCGGATTCCCGAACACCTCGGATTCCAGAATCAGCTCGGATTCCAGAACAGCTCGATTCCAGAACACCTCGGATTCCAGAATCAGCTCGGATTCCCGAACACCTCGGATTCCAGAATCAGCTCGGATTCCAGAACACCTCGGATTCCAGAACACCTCGGATTCCAGAATCAGCTCGGATTCCAGAACACCTCGGATTCGCACTGTAGCCAACTCGAAAATCAGTCAACACACGGGGACGATGTCGAAGTTGAGTCCCCGCGTTGATGGCGAAGGTCCCATCCGAATTGATCCAGCAAGCGCCACTATCAGCCCCACGGTGGGCGCCAACTGTCGTGGTGGGATCACGCAGATGCCTAGGGGTAGGCTTAGTCTGGGGCCGAACGTACGCTTGAGGATTCGGGGAGGGATTGCGCGATGGAGTCGCACACGAAGAACACTGCAAACACAAAGATCTACCCTGCTTCGGGCCCTCGTGAGGAGGTAAAACCCCTACTGCAGCACTATCCTATTTGGTGTATTTCCCTCTGTATATGAAGTGTGTACAAATGCTCCTCGAGCTGTGAGGAGCTAGCCATGGAGAGGAGCTCCAGGAAGAAGAAGCTAAGGCCAAGGGGAAAATGAGACCCGCGTGGGAGCCTCCTTGCCTCTTCCCCTGGTGCCCTTTATATAGGGAGAGCCCAGGGGACAAGGAGGGGACAAGGAGACCAAAAGTACTATGCACCGTACACTGTAGCAGAGGTGACTACTGGGGTCTTGTCACCACTGTAGCCTGGGTCATGCAGTTGTACTCTTGTCACATCACGGGCACTGTAGCCACGCTGGCTGCGTCCTCTCCTTTTGTCTTCTTGCTCCTGTCTCCCGGATATTCTGGGGATGGCAGAGGTATCTTGTACGGGACAAGGAAGATATTTATGATGATGACACCCTGGCTGAACTCTTGGCTCGACCTCCTGCCGAGTAAGAGATAGAGCTAGTGCCGGTTGATGGAGAGGAACGTCCTGCCGAGGTAAGCTGGTTCCATCCGAGGTAGTGATCTCGGTTCGTCCCAACGCTGGAGCAGCCGAGGTAGCGGAGGACTGCTCCGAGGCTAGGAGCAGCTGGATCAGCCGAGGTGGCGGATGACGGCCACGGGAGCGACGGCCCGTCCGAGGTTGAGGAGGCGCTGGAGGTCGGGCGGCGCGGTTGGGGCGAGACGATGGTGTCGGAGGTGCCGGATTGCCGGGGCGAGGTTGACGAGCTTGATCTCCAGGGCAAGGACGGCGTACTCCGGGGCGAGCGCGGGGATGGAGCTGACCGGGGCGGCGCGGATCCGGCCAGGGCGAGGTCGAAGATGGCGGTCGAGGTTGACGAGCTCGAGCGTCGTGGTCGAGGACGGCGTGCTCCAGGCCGAGGCGGGAACGGCGGACTCCGGGATGAGCCGAGGTTGGCGCAGGGGCGCGGCTCGAGGCTGCTGCTGGGGGCGGAGCACGGGGATAGCACGGAGGAGCTGCGGGCGCGGGGACGGCGGGATCCGGAGTGAGGGCGAGGCGTGGAAGAGGTCGGGGACGACCGGGTAGAGTGGTCGAGGTGTTGGCGATGCCGGCGCAGCGGGGGCAGCCCGAGGCTGAGGACGGCGGCTTGCCGAGGTAGGAGCAGCCGGGTCGGCGGCCTGCCGAGGCTGCGGCCAAGGCGACCGTGGCGGTACCGGAGGCCGAGGAAGAGCTCGGGAGGACGCTGCGTCGAGGTCGGGGGCGAAGGAGGCGTTGACGAAGGGAGTAGTGGCTCGGCCCATCCCGCGATGTCGGGCTGACTTACCTCGGCCTCCTAGACAGTTCGGCCTGGGATATGTCGGCAGCCCTCTTCGAGTTAAAAAACCTCGGCCCATTCTTGTATACGCTGGTCTGGGCAATACCAATGTCGGCCCAGGACGTTTTTTCCTGTTTCCTCCTTTTGCACATTTTATCTATTTCCTGCCACCTCTATGAACTCAACCGAGCCAATAACTTTGGGGTATCCGGGGTCACATCCCGACAGTGGCACTCGGCAAAGAGGTGCTCCAGGTGCCCAAATTGTCACCTGGGAACTGTCTCTGCCGAGAATTGCTCTTTGCCGAGTGCTACAACTCGGCGAATAGTTTTCTCAGGTGACCATTTTGCGCCTTGTTTGCCGAGGCCAACACTCGCGAAGCGTCGATGCTCGGTGAACGGCGTATGCCAGCACGGCTTGGCGGCACTCAGCGAAGCAAAGCCAATCGGCGAACGGCGTTTGCCGGCACGGCTCGGTGGCACTTGGCGAAGATCTGACGTCCGTTTGTCAGGGACGGACGTGATCACCTTTTGTTTGCCGGGTAGCCGAAAAGACAATCGGTGAAGGATACGCCGGGTCCCCCGACAAAAGGCACTTGGCAAAGATCCTTCGCCGAGGTAAATTTTTTACGAGTCCGTGCGCCGAGTGCTGCCCGGCAAAGCCTTTGCCGAGTTTGATTCCGTTCTTCGCTGGGTATTTTGCATACCCGGCAGAGGCGTCGATTCCAGTTGTGAGGGTATCCTATCTCTGTCGCCGTTCGGGACGTTATTAATTCAACGTTGGGCCTTCGGCATTTGATCTAAATAAAAGTAAGGGTATCCATCTGTCCTAATTTATTTTGCGGGGGTCTATTGAAATTGCGTTGATAGAATACTAATGTTCTTATCCAAGTATACAGTTGTTTTGTTGTTGAAATCATCAATAACAATGGTCATGATGTCCATTAATCTATGAACTGTTCACGCATGATCCATCTTTCTTACACAAAAGCATCTATCTATAACTACAGTGAGTGTATACACAGACAGATACGTATTCATGAATATTTGCAGCCTCTACATCCTGAACTCTACAAAATGAATCCTCCCGCTTTCTTTTTGCCTTCGTTTCTGCGTGCCCTCCGAGGAAACACTGCAGAAAGCTTCATCCACACAGGTAGCATCTTCTGTGTACGCATTTCCTATGCTGCGACCTGTATTCTGCCAGATGCTCATGGCCGGCTGAGGTATAACAGGATCTGTTCTAAATTTCTATAATTTATTTGAAATAAAATTCAATCATGTTTTTTTCATTTTTCAAGATGTACTGTTTCTGTGATTACAGGTAGAAAGTTTGGATATTGGAATACCTCTTTCCACAGGTTATATACTTATTTATACATCTCACAATTGCCAATTAATTTTCCTTGCAGAAGAACACAAGAGTATACATGTACTAGCTAGATTACCTTTGATATATTTATTTACACTCGAAAGACTGCTTTTGATCATAATGGAAATGGTATTTAAATTTTCTATTGTTCTCTGCAGTTCTTTTTGCTAGAGTTGGTGGCGGATCTTTGGACTCGCAATATTCTTTTGTTGTTTCATATAGTGGAGATGACAGTGGCCTAGGTACCTATGCTATTACAAACATGCAATAACTACATAACAATTCTTCTGACATACATCTTTCTGTCATATCTTGTAATACAAGACACAGTAGCTCCCCCTACTTATCATTATATGTCCATACCTTGATCACTGATATTTACAAAGTGGAGCGCTATTGTTTATAACGCTTGAACATAATCGATGTATATATGAGCTTCTTCGAGAAAAATATAATTTATAAACATGATGTATTAAAAGTCTGTATCCGGCATATGTGTTGCTAGCAGCTAGCTACCTGTTGGACGCATTACGTTTTAAGACACAACATTTTATATTTCACTATTGTGAAACCGCAATGTTTATTTTCCATAAATTAATAGTTCACAATATGCAGGGATGCATGTGGAGGGCGGTCTTGTTGTATTAAATGTCTGCTTATGCAAACAATTTACCGGCGGGGAAATGTACTTTTGCGGTAGACGTTATGTGAACCATATGCATTCTGGAACAGATGAAGAGGTAATGTATACTGTATTTATCATGTAAAGGTTTCGTACTAGGTAGGCTAATTACATTCCCACTATCCAAAAAGTTTTATTATTCTGGTAGTGGTAATGCCCCCCCCCCCCCCCCCCCCCCCCCCCCCCCCCCCCCCCCCCCCCCCCCCCCACATTCCCTCTCTCTTAGTTCATTTTCTGATTTAGTCTCCTTTTAGCTTTTATCGATCCAATGGAAAGTTCTTAACCAGCATTATTTATAATCGGATATGCAATTTTTGTGTTGGTCATTCCTTTGCATTAACTACTAACTGATTAATTTATATGACTAGGACCTTCATGGAATGATAGCTTTCTCTATTTTTGTGTGAAATAGGTTATGTAAATCATAAGATTTGAGCATTACGTGAACATTTAATTTATTTTTGTGTAATTTCTTTTGAGGGGATATTTTTGTTTAAATCTGTACTAAGTTAATTAGATATCATTTTATCCAGAAGTGCTCTTTTAAGCTAGTGAGTGTTTACACTAAGTTGATTAAATGCCCATTTTAGGAATTATTCCCCTAGAGTGCTTGATACCAATTCCTAGAAAGTTCTTAACCGATGTAGTACTGTTTAGAATAGTGAATTCTGAAAAATTATCTCAGCCAGTTGTTCACAATACCCGAGGATGGGTGTTCACTTTACTTGATTTTTTTTGGGTTCTAAGAAATCAGATAATTTGAATTGACAATCTAAATTAATTAGTACCTCCAACAAGTAATAATTCTATAAGAAAATCTATTTTAGTTAAGGAAACAAATGATGTAACATTTATATGAACAGATGTGATGTCAGAGCATACGTAATACTTCAAATTTAATAAAACTGAGCCAACAAGAACTGTGTGATTTAGTTGATGCCTATGATGAAGGCACGATGGCTTGGGATGGTAGTTAGAGAAGTGATAAAATGGGGGGTGACAGTAAAGCATAAATCTATGGCTAGGCATATCCAAGCATCACTTCACACCGCGGTGGAGAGCTACATAATTAGTGGTAGATATAGGTAATTAAGCAATTAGGAACTTTTATTGCATGACATGTTTTTTCTTTTATTGCAGTAGCACGTACTAGAAATAATTTATGCATGCATATGGTATGTATATATATACTCAGATGAGTAATATGTTGAAATGTTGTGCACCTATCAGAGGGCCTCATTTTCTGTGGAAACTGAGCCTCGTTATTAGTAAGATTAACCCACAACATTCGTGCAATTAGTGATCAACACAGGAACGCTGAAAGTTATTTTTCAGTAGCACTTACGTATTTGATTTGCATTATGGCCATGCTTCGACGAAATAGGCCGTAGCCCCGCTATATAAATATAGCAACAACCCGATACAACCAACAGTTTCAATTATGGCCATGCTTGTCCTTGGTATAATTCAATGAAGAAATTTTGGTAATATCTGAGAACTAAATTCATCTATTGTTTAGATTTCGGCCGTCTATATTTACTAATTGGAGACTCCCTATAATGTTCCTTGTTAATCCTACGAGATTGAATATTATTGTCGTCCAATTATTTTTTAAATGATTTAACCCATTTGATCTCCAGTCCGTTTAACGTCGTCCGTGGTAATTCTCACCATGTATCCGCCGCCGCCCCTCCACACAGCTCCAAGTAATTTGTGCTTAGTCTTCTCTTGTGCCACCTCTCCTCTCTTACCCTTGGATTTATAACGCACTCTAGAAAGAAAACAAAAACTAGTATAATCTTTTGCTCATTTTGAAACTAAATGTCAGTCTAAGTGCTTATTTTTTTGTTTTCCACATCCTCCTCCCAGTCTTCACTTTATGGTCTTCCTATCTTTGATCTTGTTATAATTACTGCGACTCGGCCACAAACCCTGGCTGATTAGAGCATCTACATCACAATTTAAAAAATGCATCTCACACTCTTATTTCTTTGATTTTTATTGTTCATGAAAGAATTATATATTCTCATGTGCCTGGGCAAGACGTCACAGGCATCATGTCCTTCCTACATCAACTGGCTCCAGGGCTAATATGACCATATGGTGCAAAAGGTACCCCCTCATGCATCTTGCCCTACAAGTCTATACGCGCATGCTATCTATGTGACTTCTTAAAATACCATTTATCTATGAATAAATCATATACAACATATATACATAAAATGTAATTTTCCCTTTCGCTCTTCAAAACAACTGGAATGAACAGAATATTAATTGTATTAGTCAACCACCAAAAGTATATATACTAGCACTTATCTCTCGGGATTGATAGTACATGAGAACAATATTACCATTAACTATATTACATGGTTTGGATTGTATTAATCAACCACCAAAAGTATATATACTAGCACTTATCTCTCGGGACTGATAGTACATGAGAACAATATTAAAGTTAACTATGTAAAATCCGTCAATTACATATATCATTAGCAACAACTCTTTTTCGAGTTTTGGTACATTTATATTTATGGATACTCTTTTTAAATATTAATATGCGCACATTTATGTTATCATTCTTCCTGGCGTGGGAAAAATTATATATATAATGACAAATTTTACTCGGCATGTTGAATAAATACTTAGGGACAACCATTAACTATATTACATGGTTTGGATAATTTGGCAGATCTGAATGTTATATTTCTAGTTATAGTCGGTACAAAAAACACTTACCACACGCACATCTTGCCATCCCACCGGAGGGAGGGAGGGAGGGAGGGAGGGAGGGAGAGAGGGAGAGAGAGATGCACATCCAAGAATCTCGATAATTTATTCATAGCTAAACTAGCATGCTTCTTTGTATATATAGTTCGGTCTACGAGGAGCGGACAAAATCCGAGACAGATTTCTCTGAGTGGTGCAGAAAATGCCCAAGCCAACAAAACAACTAAAGAATCACAATGATTTGATGTCATAAGGATGGTAAGTAATCAGATCTTATTTACTCTTTTAATTTAATTTACATCGCATCTCAGTCAGATTATTACATTATAATACTAAGTTGGTATTATATCTAAATTTATTGGTTTGTTCAAAATTTCAGGCTATTTTTAACATTACTAGAAAATAGACTATATGGAGATCATGGCAACAACATATGGCACGTTAAAATTTGCTTTATCCAATATATGTACATCCAGTATGTGTTTCGAACATTTCTTAATATTAGTGGCATGCCCACTTAGTTCGTTTGGTGATCTTTATCTTCTCGACTTCTCGTTGAGGCTTCCAGATACAACCAACTATGCCTAACTGACTACAAATATATATACTCCTTAGGATATGGTTATGTAATGATTTAAAACATGTTACGGAACACATGCATGCATTCATCATATTTATAAGTTTCAGCCGATGACATGGGTGTAACTAGCTGTGTTCCATATAGAAAGAGTGGAATTTAGGAAGTCAACACAAATCGCACATCTATGTGTGTCTCACATTACATTTGGCCATCAAGAATCAAGTGGTACAAAAGGTAAATAACCATGCATATACATGCATTTTTTTACCCTACAACACGATTTCTGGACATCCACGATGATCTTGTGCTCTTTTTTTTTGTGATGGCATTCTATTGTTCAGAGGGGCCATATTATCTTCCTAATACACAAAATGTCTGTATTCATATAATTCAAGTTTTAAGTTGCGCTCCAAACAACATGAATGTTTTGAACACTCAAAAGAAAAACAATATGTATATTCGACCCTACATAAGAATGGCTACAACTCTTGCTGGATTGTTTATGTGTAACTCAATTACTTTGGCACATTTTCTATATAAATAGATAATAGGTGCGTCTCGAGGACATGGTCATGCAATAAACCAAACATGCATGCATTCATCATACCTTAGTTTATTAATGTCATGTGCACTTACTTAGTTTGTCGTATACAAACCTTTCAAAAAGTGATGGCCATGAATTAATCCAAAACATTGCTAGAAGTATGCATGCATTCATCATGTTGTACAGTTTATTCGATAAACCCATGAGTCTAACATGTCTTTAACCTAATCGGTTCAAAATGATGTTTTTCCGCTTAGCAACCCTGTTAAAATTGGGCAAATAAGGATACACGCTATGATGGATTATACTATGGTCCACATAGAATTGAACGGTTGAAATAGTCTTCAAGAATTGTCGAACACTTTTGATCTTTGTTTCAAGTTAATTTCAATTTCTTCTATAAAATTTAAAGTAATATCCTCCATGTCGCAGTATATAACATGGTGCACGTACGAGCTCACTGCTCAGGCACTAGTTGTGGATGGGGCATAGAAGCTAGATGCTCATCCTTCGATGAAGTTTTCCTGCATGGTCTGGTTTTTTAGATAAAAGGCCGAAAGGCCCCGTTAAATTAATAACGTCGAAAGCGGTGAAACAGATACAAAGTGCTGAACCCAGCTTACAACTCGACACTGCACACACACACAAGACACAAGCCTACCGAGAAGATTACAGGCGAACACCAAATTTAAAGGGGCAGAGCCGAAGAAGGAGAGCACACGCAAGACGGGCAGAGTTGTCGGGCCGGAGTTGGGGGAAACGGGCACACCAACACATGCGGCACACCGCCGAGACGAACTACACCACCAAGAGCCTCACCACCTGGATCATCACCGCCACTGTCTGCAGAGCTAAGACAGGCAAACCAGAGCCCCGCACAAAGAAACGCCGAGGTGCAGAGCAAGGTATAAGCTTTGCCGGAGAGAACACGATGAAGGACACCATGCCACCTCCGGAAGACACGATGTGAACTCCAAGACGGTGTCTTCAAGAAGAGCACGACACTAGGGTGCCGCCACCGCCCGATCCTAAGATCTCAAATTTTCATCCGAAGTGGTAGAAGGAGCGGAAGAGACCTCCGCGACGCCTTCAAGAAGGAGACGATGTCTGTAGACGTGCCGCCGCGCAGCCCGAGTGGACCCCAGGCAAGGGTTTTCCCTTGGTCACCCTTCTCCTCCTTCTACGCCGGGCACCGGGTATCGGAGAAGCGACACCCGCACCACCGTCACAGCACACCACTCGCCAGCCCCACGCTGCCCACACGGCGGTGGGCACCGGCCAGCACCAGAGTCGTTGGCACGCCTGCCAACCACGCAGACTCCCACCTTCTAGGGTCGCCGCCCCGGCTTTCAAGCACGCCGCACCGCTGAGCTAAAGAAGATGGAAAAAGAGAGCTCCATAACCAGATCGGCGACCACCATCCCCCACGTACGGCTACCGGCCACAATGGATCTGTGGTGGAGGCGGAAGGTCCCGAAGCCGGCACGAGGCCCCTGCCCTGTCCCAAGCTCGAGGCGGCCATCCCTGGCCGCCCAAAGCCCTCCACGCATCACCTGTCGGCCGCCACGCCGCCGCCGGCCATGCCCTCCATGGTCGCGACGAACAGCCGGAAAACAAAGTGCTCATGATCTCCCCAAAGCAGCCGCCCGACGAGCTATGTCCCCTGCGACATCAAGCGCCGCCGCGAGCACGCCACCACCACGAAGCCACCGCACCCACTCGCCCAACGCGGCGCCCCCACCAACCGTTGCGGCCCACGTCGCCGCTGCAGCGTGAGGGAGAAGGAGACCCCCCCGCGTCCCGCCACCACCAGGGTTTAGCCCGAAGACGCCCTCCGGCGGAGGGGAGGGAGGAGGGGGCGAGGAAGTGGCGGCGGCTAGGGTTTTGCCCCGTCACTCGCGGGAGCGACAGGACTAAACGTGAGCGGTTCGACCTTCGCATGGTCTAGTATGTTTCTGGTATTGTCACATCAACTACATGCATGTTGCACGAGTGATCTATGACTATGGTGCGACAGTAGAGAGGGGTGGAGGTGGGAAGGAAGAGGGTTAGAGGGATGCGTAGGTAGGCACACTTCTAGCATGTGAAATGTGAGCGATGGTAGTGTGATGCGTTTTGCGAATGAGTGGATGAATGCAGTCGAGACCATACGAGGTCACTAATACTTGTTTGCATTGGATTTTACTTCTCGGTTGGGGTGACGTCTACCCGATCCCGAATTGCCAAAGTCATATTTTAGCAATCGTCTAACACACATATTATCTTGCTAATATTCGTACATAATATAATAATATGTATTCATAGACATCATATGATGTATTATAACATGTTTCACACTGAATAAATTTAACGCTTGGAAAGTACTTCCACCGCCATCAGTTCAAACATTTTTCATCTTTATTTCAAGTTTTTTTTCCAATTTTTATACTCCCTCCGATCCGGAATAACGTTCGCAGCTGTACACAAAATTTGTACTAGGGCAGTACGTTCTTCCCGAACATTATTTCGGGTCGGAGGAAGTAATATATTTTAAAGTGGTCTCCTCTACGTCAGGGTGTCCAAAATAGTGCACAAGCTCACTGATCCAACACTTGCTCGGCTTTGATCCAAGAACTGGATGCTCCCCTGCACAATGACTTGGGAGGAGAAGAAGAGATGGATGATGGGAAGTGTACCTGGATTTTGGAATATATTGGTGTAACGATTCGTTTTCCGGACCTAATATGCACCAGTTCAATGGGCGCCTAGCCTAATCAAAATCTTCAGCGGCGATAGAGCTCACGAGTAAGAATAGTGGCATTGTTCAGGTTGGCTCGCTAGTCGCTATTCACAGCTTCCCGGCGCCAGACAAACACTTCTGGCTAGACGTAGGATCGAGGGCCAACCAGGACGGCATTACCCCAAGGTGCCATGGGCGCCATATACAACTGCCTTCCCACTTTGTGTCAGAGGCCATACAGTATCCTCCGATAAGCTCATGATCAAGCTCAACGAATCCGATCTTAGCTAAGAAGGGTCTATTAGGACAAATTATACCCCCAACAACTAGCTAGATTAATTGCCGGGCATGGTAGCCCTTTTGGCGTTTGTGGTGTAAGTTTCTTGTTCAAAGGTATGAACACTTACCCTGTAAATTACGTGTGTAATACACCATAAGAATATTGACGGAATAAATCTTATTTTGCACCGGATTATCGTCACTTTTGTCACTTGCCGCCAATTTCTACAAGAGTTTTTCACTTTGCTCCAGGCACGACACAGCAATGTCTCTGTTTGGAGTTTATACCAAGTTCCCAGAAGATATTTCTCAATGATATCTGAAGAAAATCGTAAGGTGTCTTGCTGGAAAGAATGTATACACACAAACCTATTTTGGTTAAAAAATATGGCCATTTGCTACCCATACAAAAACATTAAAAAAACGTCTCTAGTTTTTCAAATGTCCATGGATTATTTTGAACCAAAATGAACATATTCTTTGACTGGGCTCATATTCGTCTGCGACTTCTCCGTTCCATCGGAGGGTTCTCAGATAGTAGATGGGCCACAGACGCTGAGCGCAACTCTGGGTAAACGATGAAGAGAAATAATACACTAGAGCTCAATCTGTTCACTGAAGTTAAACAGCAAGGATACATAAGTTACAGGTGGTACAAATCAACATCCTATCAGCAAGAAGCAAGAATCGTCCAGCAAAATCAGAAGGACCGAGGCTAGCCTTAACGACGGTACGGCTGTTGCGCCGCACCAGCACCGTAGTTATGGGCAGCAGCCACAAATGCGGCTCCAGGTCCGCCATACAGCACGCCCCCACGCCGCGCAGCCATACTGCCCGGCGCATAGTACGCCTGAGCGGCAGCTGGACTCCCGTACCCCGCGGACCGAGCTGCGAATCCAAAAGAACGGGACACTGGGTTCTGGAAGGATGGCCCGTAGCTTGAGCCCGATCCCCTTGCAGACTTGGCAGCAGGGAAGGACTGAGGCCCGGCAGCTCCCCGTGCTCGCTTGTTCTGGAATCTGTTTGCACTGCCTAGCTTCTTCTGGTCGGCCTTCTCCTTTTCCATCCTTGCCACCTTCTTTTTCAAGTTGCCGGTGTTAAATACCGATTGTAGCTGGCAGGCCTCGACGCACCTGATGACAGACTTGCAGGCGGTGCACTCCAAGCTTTTTGACTCTTCCTGAAGAAAAAAAAACATAAGCCCTTCTTGAGAGACACAAGTTACCAAGAACTACACAAAGGATAGAGAAATGCATGCTTCACTACAACCAAAAGCAAGTAAACTAATACCAAAAAGAAACTTTAGAAATTGGTGTAAATTGTAACAGACATTACTCCCTCCGTTAATAAATATAAGGCCTATAATCTTGGGTATCTTGTTCACCAACTTAATGAGATTTTCCACTTTTTGCCTCATTTATCTTCTCTCTCTACAACATTTATGAACACTCCCACTAACTATCTCTCACTGATTCCCATGACACTAACACTGGATCAGTTATGCACTGGATAGAAAGCCTGGTCATTCCCCTCTACTAGTCTCTCGTTTTTGTGAATTTTAAGTGTACATGCTGAGCGACAAAATAGGCCTTATATTTTCAAACAGATGAGTGTCAGCTAACCAACAGTAACATTATTTGTAAATGTGCATCCAACTCCAAAGAGGACACCAAGCAAATCCAAGACTAAAACAAAAATCTTGATGGACTAGATGGAGCCAACTAATCTATGACTCAAACATTCTCAGCATGAATCTACGACTGATGAACCAGATAAGAGATCTCGTCAGTAAATATGCAATTTTGAATCAACTCTTTAAATCTGAGTGGCGTAATTGATTTTCTAGAATGGCTTACACATAATGCTACCATGAAGAATCTGATGTCACATCACATATTTGACACAAATGGAAGGTTTTCACAAATGAAGGGTACATCACAAATTTTATTTCCGTCATTAAGAGATCTCGGTGCAGGCATTCAGACAGAAAAAGGCCTATGCCCAAATTCAATGATGAGTTAATCAGAGGACAGATTCATTGGAATAAAAGTAGAATGGAGTCTTACAAGAGCAGAACTGGAGCGTCTTCCACTACTCAGCACGGCCTGAGCCTTCTCAGTGAAGTCCTTTACATAAGAGTTAAGAAGAGGTACAGGTGGAAATTGCTCGAACAAACCCGCCTCGTGAGCAATATATATAGCCTCGATTACATTTCCTGAAGTAATCAATTCCTGAACAACATCTGAAAGAAGTAACAATATAATTGTGTCATGTCTTCCTTTCTCCTAAATAAGAAACGTAGTAGTCATAAAATGCTAAATCAGAACATCTAAAGATATTAACTGAACACAGAACCTTTAACAAACAGGCGGATATAGTTAGTAGTTGTGAAAATCAATTCATCAATCTTCTAAATGGCTATCAGACAAACCCTAAGGTAGTGAAAAAAAAGCAACTTCAAAACTATGTAGGTTCGAGCGTTCCACTCAATCCAAATGAAATACGGGGGCACAAACTCACAGATAGCAAGAAACTACCTAAATCAGTGTTATCGTCGGGTTAAATCTAAAGATAACAAAAGTTCAACAAGGTCCATCCAAACTTAATCTTAAACTTGTGATGTTTTTGGTCCATGGATAAGCTCATGATGAATTAAATACCTAAATTCTATAATCTATATCCCCAAAATACAGAGTATACACCAAAACGAAGCAACACCACTAGTACCTTATGATACAGCTCAAGGAGAACGTCATAACTAAGAAAATTTAGGACATTCATGTGATCCTAAATCCACCAGTTCTAAAGATATTTCTTTCTCAATCTACAAAATGGACTTTAATGTGCAACGTAATCCAAATGAATGGCACAATCCTCATACGCGACATTACTTTAGTCTCTAATTATTCTAGCATAATTCTTCTACCAATGCATAGTCGCAATTCCACAGACGGAAGACCTGTTACTGAATTAGATTAATAAATGAAACAAATTTTAAAACCAGGCGAGTAGGTCATCATTACCTGCGACGCTCTCCTCAAACCCAAGGAGACACGCAAACTTTGCAAGCTCCTTCCTCCGTCGGTTAGCGACAAACAGGGTCCTCAAGAACTCCTGGTCGAACTTGTCTTTCAAGGCAAATGCGGCAACCATCTGCAGGAATATATGAGCCTCTGCTTGCCCCAGTGCACCCTTCTTCTCCTCCTCCTTGACTCCTGCTCCCGTAGCCTTCTTCACTTCCTCAACTTTGCTCTTTTCTGCTTGTTCTTTTGTCTTCTCCTCATCAGCCACTTCCACCTTTAGCTCTTCGCCCTTCTTCTCCTTCGGTGCTTCCATCTTTGCTTCCTCTGGCTCCTCTTGTGCTTCATTGTCTACTTCCTCAGGGTTCTCTTCTTCCTCATCGCCTGATGCAGCCAACAGCTCCTCCGGCTCTTCCTCTTCTTCTTCCTCCTCCACTTCTTCTTCCTCCTCTTCCTCTTCCTCTTCTTCTACCTCCTCCTCATCCTCCTCTTTCGCATCTACAGGCTCTACTTTCTTCTCCGGCGTTGATGCATTATCTAAGACGGCCGCTTCTGTCATCACCACCTCTTGGTTACTGGGTGCTGGCGTGTCCATCTTGATCCCAAACCGCTCAGTCCAGTCCTTGGCGACCGCAGCCGCCCTCTCAACCAACGAATCTCCAATCTCCGGAGGCTTCCGGCCATCGGAACCAAACAAGGAGCGCAGCAGCATGCCGAGCACCCAGCACTGGTCCTCCCCGGCGCCTTCTCCGGCCGCCACGAAGTCGCTGAGCACGTCGAGGACGAGGCGCGGCGGGTCGACGGATGCGGCGACGGCGGGGGCGACCTCCTTGCGGACGGCGGCGAGCTCCCTGCGGCGCGCGGCCATGAAGCGCCAGAGCGCGGGGCCGTCCATGCGGCGGCACATCCAGCGGAGCGCGCCGCGGATGTCGGCGGGAGGCGGCGCGGCGGATTCGGCCTCGGCGACGGCGGCGGAGAGCGCGTCGGAGGCCTCGGCGAGGCGCGCGGGGATGGAGGCCTCGCGCGCGTCGAGCGCCGCGAGGGATTCGGAGGTGGACGCGTCGGCGGCGGCGGCGGCCTCGTCCACGGACGCGGAGCGGGCGGCGACGTCCTTGTCGAGCGAGGCCAGGTGGGCAAGCGCGAGCCCCCAGGATTCGTGGCAGGCGGCCAGAAGCTGCTTCTGGGAGTCGAGGTGGGCGAGGAGGCGGCCGACCTCGCCGGCGGCGGTGGAATCGTCGGTGGTCGCCATGGCGGCGAGGGCTGGGGATTGGGGGACAGTTTCCAGATTGGGGATGCGGAGGTGGGCTTTGGTTTCGATTTGCGCCTGGACCTTATTGGGCTCACCCTATCATAATAGTTCAAGCCTGAAATTTGACATAGCCTCGTTGAGGGGGAGATCCTATATACCGCTTCAAGGCGGCGCGTAAGGCTTCCGCCGCCAGAAGCAATGTTTCATGGGCCGGTTTGAAGCGGCCGAATAAAAAGGTACCTATTTTTCTTTTTACGTTTTTTAAAAGCTGAATATTTTCTAAACCTGAACATATTTTCAAATGTGAACAATTTTTAAATCTGAAAAAATTTGAATTTAAAAAATTTAGGAATATGAAAAATTTCGAATTTGATTTTTTTAAAAATAAACAAATTTCGAATTTGAACAGTTTTTAAAAATGAACAAATTTTAAATCTGAACAATATTCAAAAATGAATAAATTTTGAATTTGAACAATTTTTGAAAATGAACTAATTTTGAATTTGAATTTTTTTCATAAAATGAACAAATTTCGAATTTGAACAAAAATAAAAAATGAACAATTTTAAAATCTGAACAAAATTTAATTCGAATTTTTCGAATTTAAATTTTTCGAAAGAAAAATGAAAATAAGAAACGTAAAGGAAAACGGAAACAGAAAACAAAAATGAAAAATGAAAAAAAACTAAGAAGAAATAGAGAAGAAAAAAAAAAGAAAAAACGCCAGATGGGTCGTCCATCAATACGTGCTTCAGGCGGCACGAGCGAATAGCGCCGCCAATGAGCGATATATAGCATTTGGCCGACTGAATAGTACGAACATCGGCTGAGTAGAGACGATAGTGGGCCTTCATGACATATTGGGTTGTACTATTCTCTGTGTATAGAATGGTCACTCCTTCGGCCAGGAAGTAACATGGGCACTATATATATCGCCCACTGCGAACGCGAGAATCGACTTGTCAAATCTGAAACATTCTCGAAAATGATTTTTTTGGGAAATAAACAATTTCCAAAAATCAAATATGAACATTTTCAAATATACACATTTCTCAAATCTGAAACTTTTAAAATTTGAAATTTTTGAAAAAAGGAATTATTTAAAATTCAATTTTTTAAAATCTTAACATTCTAAAAATATAAAATAAAGGAAAAACGAAAAATAAATTTGCAAAATAAATTGATACCTGTATTGGGCCTCAAATCCGGCCCAGTAACACAGACCCTAGCGGGGCGATCCCCATCGTGCGGGCGAGTTGAGCATACCAGCTCGCAAGGAGCGATTAAGAGCTCCCGGGAGTAACGAAAAATTAAAATATTGCAAGTCCGTTATGACTTATGAGTCATTCAGTCATGTTGCGTTCTCACTATAGTTGAAAGGATCTCCAACAATAGCTCCTATTGCCAAGCGTCGAAAGGCCATACGAGGAATTCCCTATTTTTGTAGCCTAAAACATGGCGTGAACTTCAGCCTCCCCCTTTTCTTATGACACATAGGACTCATGGACTTCTTTTTCCTTCTTCCCGTTGTGCAGCGGAGTGAGCATGAGGAGTGCCCCCCCCCCCCTCTCCCGAGCCGCTCCCGCGAGCGGCAAGGGGGAACCCTAGATCTCCGTCGCCAGGTCCCCCACCCCTCCCCCTTCCCTTCCCTCGCCGCCGCCGGATACACAAGTTATACTCTTATATTAAACGTTCCTATGTTATATTAAATATGTTGCAATATGGTATTTAGTGTGGTATGTTTTAATATTATTCAACATACGATACTATTATTTTGTCATTTTACCACATTTGTGATACACAAGTTGCCTAATTTTGTATTTTGAGAGTGTAAGATCATGAGATTATGACAATATCATTTGAATTTAGCTTCTTCATGGGGAACCCGATCCCCGCCCCGAACCCAGCGGGGATGGGATGGGAAAAAATGCTCCCCGATTGTTATATGGGGATGGGGATGAGAAGGCACGCCCCGGCGGGGAGCAGACCCGTTGCCATCCCTAGCGGTGGTCGCTCGGGTTGTGCGGCCTCGGGTCGCCTCGCGTCTAGGGACGGGGCAAGGGCCCCGGGCCCTGTCCGAGCCCATCGGCCCTCGCACCAGCTCGGCCGTCCGTAGCCATGGGGGCTGCTGGTTGTCGGCCTGGGATGGTTCCCTTTCTCCTCGGTGTTATCCTTCTTTTCAGCGGAGCGCAGAGCTCGGACGCCGGGGCGGCGGCCCTGGACGGTGGGAATCACTCGGTTGGCGGGCGTGCCGGTGGTTCTGGTGCTGGTCGGTGACCGCGGCCGTGTGGGCGGCGTGGTGACTGTCAGGCGACTACTCGTGTGGGAGACCCTGAGTCATGTCAAAGGGAAACCTTTGTCCGGGCTGTTACCGGACCGCGGCGGCGACGTCATTGGACGCCGTTCCCTTCTTGAAGGCGCCGTTGTGAGACTCTCTCGGTCCTCTCCCGTGCTCCGGGTGAAAACCTGAGATCCTCGGATCGAGCGGTGGCGGCGCTTTGGCGTCGTGCTCTTCTTGAAGACACTGCTTTGGAGCACACGGTTGGTTGCTTCCCTGAGGTTGGGAGGTGTTGGCTGCTGTGACAACCTCTCGCCGAGCTCCCTCCGGCAAGGTCTACAACTCCCTTTGCACATCGGCGTTTCTTGTGTGGAGGTACCTGGTGTCTGTCTGCAGCTTCTGTGGTCAGTGGCGGTGTCCGTCGGCGCTCACCTTATCTCACCGGCGTCTCTCTGTGGCCCCCTTGTTAAGCCTGGCTGCAGCTTTGTGGTCAGTGGCGTTGTTTTCGCCCTAGTCTCCTCGGCGTCCCGTTGAGGGGTTTGTTGAGTCTGTCTACCTGTGTGGACGGTGGCGGTGTTCTTCGGTGTCTACCTGTATTCGCCTTGTAGTTCTGTCTCTTGTGTGTGTGGGGTTGTGTTGTATGCTGGGTTCAGCACTGTGTACCTTCTCGCCGTTTGGCGCTATTAATTTATCGCCGGGCTGTTTCGGCCTTTGTTCTAAAAAAAAGCATGAGGAGGAAAATGGGTCATGTAGGGCAAGGGTAATGCTTGGGATATACTCGAGGAGCGTGGGAAGGGATGGTGGCGGAGATTGCGTGGGGTGAGGAGTTTGTTTCATAGTCTTAGCCCCCCAAACTATTTTCAAGGGGCTTGAATTACCGTGAGTGTGAACTGTGCTCTTGGCTTGAATGAATTAGTAAACTAGATCTTGAAAATGACTTAACTTTGTTGGGTTTCTTTTTGATGGTAAACGCCACAACTCACACATACCCTGGTGTTGATGGCGACTAGTGGTTGTGCTAGACCTAGAAACAGGTGATCGATGTCATGCTTTAAAACTAAAATTACACGGTTTTATAAAATAAATATGAAGAAAAAAATTAGGCATGTTGTATATGAATTTTGATGTCAGTTTACATCATAATATTGTGTGTAGCATCACCACTGATGGCGAAGCAACACACTATGACCGGTGGTAGTGCTACACATTGTTTGTAATGTCAAGTGGCATCACAAACATGTGCAAATCACTGAAAGTTTTCTACATTCATTATAAACTTCACAAAATCATCAAAAGAGTTTAGATGAATTGGCATCACAATGTTAGAGGTCCAGCACCGCCACTTTTTTTTTTTCGGGAGTCTCGACTCGAGGCAGGATTGGATGACAAGATAAGATATTGTCCATCCAAAATGGCAAGGCCAAAAACATACCAAAATAAAACACTCTGTCCATTCAGTCCCATCCGACAAAAACTGAAATGAAGACGGCTGACGTGCGGATCAAGTCAAAGGAAGTAAGTGGCAAGGACGGCACTGCATCGTCATCCGGTTTGTTCTCAAGTCTCATCCATGAGCTGTGCGGCGCCAGCCAGCAGCCGCCTTCTTAACTGATGAAAGAAGAGCATCTGGTTGCTGAGTAGACGCATAACATCCGTAGGTCACACCTCCCTGTCAGCTTCGACTCGCCAACTGTTCACGTCGGAACAAGATCATAGTTACTCCTTTCAGTTGGTCCAGCCTGCTGCCTGCACAACTGTTTGGCCAGCACGGAGAAGATAATTTCAGGTCCCTTTTTGTGTGAGAAGAAAAACAAATATGTTACTGTCTGCATTTAGAAGCTGGAAACTGAATCTTCGTGCTCTCTACACAGAAGCTGAAAGTGTTAAAATTGCTGGGAAAAAAACAATCTAGCCCTGGTTTAAAGTATGTGAAAACCGTACATTGCGCAGGTGGGCGTGACTCAGATTTCCAGTCAAAAGTAGCTGGCGTCTTTTTCTTGAATTGGTTCAGGAGAAAGCGCCGGCCGATCGATGGATCTCTCAAGATTACAGCATTACATAATAAGATGCATCAGGCGGCGGCCTAATGATTGTGAGCCAACGGCAGGCCAGTGGGATTAAGGTATCCAAAGCAGCAGCTACTAGCAAGCAAGATGATGATGACGACGATGAGGATGATTGATCAATCCATCGATATCACTACAACCTCTTCACATGATCACACATGCATGAGAGAAAGCTTGATGAGCTATGCTGGCTAACTGCAACAATCTGCTGCAAGTTGATGCCTGGGAGGATCGGAGCGTTTTCTTAATGCAAGTTGCGTTTTCTTCGTCAAAGATTTAGCGCTGCGCCAAAGATTCCCAACTGGATCAGATCGCAGTTAATGGGATACCTTCAACAAAAACTTAAGAACGAGCACATATCTTTGAAAGATTTGTACTATCATGCCGCATCGTAACAGCCGTGCAAAATTTTCCGATAGATGGCGCTCTATTATTATTACTCAAAAGAAACTCTGCCTCTGCATAATAAAGAAGCACACAACCGCAAACAGTCCGAAAAAACACAAAACATGAAGAAAAATAGGCAAGAAACAAGTGATCACTAGTAAACTGCAAACTGCCTATGGAAATTCACATGGTCATAAACTATGTTTCGTTATATTAACTGAAGAAAAACAAATAGGAAATTAAGATGGAAAGGGCAAGGACGCTTCGATCGGAAGGGAATCATATTGGGCGGCACCGTGCTGATTCACGCAATCAGCATTCGACAGGCATGTGACAGGCTGATCGCCCACTAAACTAATCATAATCAGCCTTCTAGATCGATTCCTTTCAAGTGGTACGAAGATTCGATGTACATGCATATTGCCACATATATGCATAGAGACACCAGCGCAAACAGTAGTAGTGGGAGCGGTGGGAGGGAGAGGGACCTGTTCCTCCGCTCTGTAGTTAGGGTTTGGTTTTGTTGATTGTGGTGCGTCGTTGGGTTGGTGGGAGTGGCGCACAGACGAATAAATCTGGCTCAACTCTACTCCCATACCGGCGTTGTTCTTCATGGCGGCGTCTCGGAGTTGGTGGCGCCGTGTGCTTGTCGATCTTTCAGGTAGGTGGCTTTAGCATTCTTGGATGGTGTCAGCGAGGCGGCAGCGACTTCATCAGATGAGTCTTTTCTCCTGCTCTATCCCCGTTGCTGTGCTGTGGTCTCCGGCGCCATCTTGGAGCAGAGGGGATTTGTCCAGGAGTGCATGCAGACGGTTGTCTGTGCTGGTGGCAGATGGAAGATGGTGCACCTTGTGCTGGGTTTGTGGTTGGAGGTTGACGGTTGACGGTTCTGGTTCCCTACTCCGACGTCGTCGTGCGGGGTGTCGGTTCTGAAGTTTGATGGTGTGTCCGGGGTCGTGCTGCCCCGGTCTGATTCTTTCAACGACAATGATTTGTCCTATGGCAAACTACTTTGTAGGTCCGAAAAGCTGCTGATCAGCGATGGAGCCGTGTCGAGCTCGGGTGAAGAGGTGATCTGTCTCGCTTCTCTTTGATGGTTGCTACGGTGGTGCCGAAGGAGAGAGAGATATGCGTTAGTTTGTCACATAGTTTTATCCTATATTTTCAGATCTGTAAGATCGGTGTGCACGTGTTTTGTATCTTGTTCTTTATTTATAAATGAGAAACGTATTACCTTGCAAAAAAAAAACAGTAGTAGTGACATTGTCAGACAAAATGTTGATTCACCATGTTTTGTTGGGAGTACTTGATCGTGTCCTCATGCGTTCCGGAACTTTTATGATACTTGGTTGGAACAAAGGCAATAAGAAATAACAAATGTTTGATTCTAGTAAAAAAGATCAATATTATGAATTTATAGCAATTGTATCTAATCATGTATCGAATCAGATTTTTTTTCTCTGTCGGGCCATTGGTAGAGTTCACACCGGGGCCTTCGAACTCCTAGAGCCGGCCTTGGTTCGTGGATGTTGAACTTTTCATGGTTGGCGTGCAGGTCGAAAGGAGCTTATTCAACGCGACGATGGAGTGGTACATGGAGCATTCAGCAGATTGCCGTGCTCGTTTATAAGAACCATCAATGAGTATCATGCCAAATAAATAAACAAAATAATAACATAACTTTTTATTAAAATCGAATGTAAATAAATAGAATATCTGACATTTATTTGAACTTAATTGAATACAATATCTTACAATAATATTTTGCTATCAGAATTGATGTGAGGAAATAAATGCAAGATATACCTGGTGCATGAGATTGACCCATGCATGATTAACTCTACATGAGCACGAGCATTTAATACCACATAGAGGAGTAATATATACCAAAGCAGCTGTATATAGGTTTACAACAATAAAAGATAAGTGAACATTACTTTAGAGATGTGCATATAATGAATAGTTGATCAATATCAAATATTTTAGGGTGGCTCTATCTAAACTAATTCAACAACGAAAATCATGACATAAATAGACGGTACAAAAGAACATCATATATTTACTAATCATGTAAGGTTTATTGCACCATCAATAAATCTGGTGCCAAATAAAATAGAAAATTAATATATAGTGTTTCTACAAATATTAAAAAATAAAAGTGTGACATTTAATTGAACATAATACGGTAAAATCTCTTACAATAAAATAATAATTTTTTATCACCCATATGTGTGATGAACAAATGTCTGGTACAATCAATGCATGAGATTTAATCGTTCTTGCTCCTACATAAAAAACATCATAAAATACCATATAAAGGAATAAAAATAAATATTGTGTATACAAAAGTGGTAGTATATTAGTTAAGAGCTGAAAATATATCTGAACATTAATTTCAAGATATGCATAAATGCAATAAATATGGATCAATATCCATGATATTATGGTGGCCCTATAAAATACACGTAGAGTAATTGGTAGAAAGAATCCCAAATAGAAGGCAGAAGAAGCATAGAAAGTAGAAGTAGTCTCTTTCTCGTAATATGGCACTCACCACTAGCAAAACAAGGATGGTTATATACAAAACTACAATTGCTCTCTTTGTCGTCGTAATGATGTCTTCTATGTTGCCATCCTGTCTTGCAAGTATGCACCAATTTCCTTGTTTACTCTGCAATTTGCGGATGCGAAAGAAAAATAATTCTAGATATATTATTGTTTTTATCTTTTTATACAAGATATTATATTGTTAATTATGTAATGTATTGCATTTGTAGTTGGAGCATGGGAATGTGAGGCTTTGAAACACTGCAGTTCTTCATCATGCGTATATGATTGCAGAGGAAGAGAATTTGGTGCTCACAGTTTTAGTTCAAAATGCAATGAAACTAAGGATAAGTGTTGTTGTCAGGCTTTGCTTGGGATGCCAAAATGAAATCATCGATAGTTATCATGTTTGTGTACAACAATGTTCATGAATAAAATTGTTTCATGTAATTGATCAAATATGCATTTAACGCATTAATTGATCTTTGTTGTATAATTTGTGTTTCTTATTGGGCTATATTTTGCTGAATTTTTATTCCTACTACATGAAAATGAATATTATACTATCATCATGTTCCACTGGGAACATTATTAGTAGTTTATACTTACTTCATTAGGTTATTAGGGGTACGTCTGTCACACCGAATGCCTAATGTTAGTTCAACCAAGACAACCCTTGGAATTTTCTAGATTATGTATGTCAAGGTACAAAAACAAGAAGAGTTTAGTGTTTTTTCAGCTTGACATATAGAACGTGTTTTCCCTTTAGCAGCGATTGAGTATGGATTTGAAAACTTGTTGGTACAAAGTATATTGTCTCCTCTTCATATTACAATTTCTTTATTTGTGTTTTCCTTAAAGTTTTTGTCGAACATGTTGTGTTTGCATATAACTTTTATCAGGGCTATTGTAAGATTAATAAAATAAAGTGTTGAAATCTCACAAAGATCACAAACGTTTTAAGATTATATGAAATTCTAGTCAAAATGCAAGAAATTCCAAATATAAAATATTATATGACATAATCAAAATTGCAACGAATTTAAACATTCTAATAGTCATTTATTTTTAATTTGGAAGTTTGATAATCAAAATTACTATTAATTTAAACATTCTAATGTTCTAAACATTGAAATTGCTAGTTGTTTTTACGATAAATATGTGAGTTCTTTTAACTAATGTTGAGCTTTGGAAATAGTGTCATAGGTCAGTATGGTGGTGATACGTCTCAAACGTATATATAATTTTTGGTTGTTCCATGCATGTTATATATCATTGCCACATGCTTTTATAATATTTTTATATCATTTTGGCACATTTTATGCAACTAACCTATTAACAAGATGCCCAGTGCCAGTTCCTGTTTTCGGCTGTCTTTTTATTTCAGAAAAGCTAGACAGAGAATTTTCTCGGAATCAACTCATAATTTACGGGAATTATTTTTACGAAGAAACAAAGACGGAGCCAGGAGGGCGCCTGCGGGGGGGAGGCATAGCCCCCAGATGCCACCCAGGCGCGGTCAAGGGTGGACCACACCTGGGCCCCACCTGGCGCCCTCGAGAACCTTCCGACGCCGCCCTTTCGCCTGTAAATTGCCTTCGTCCCGAAAAGCCTCGGTACCCGATCAGAAATCCACGAAAAGTTCCGCAGCTGCCGTCGTTGCCAACGCTAGATCGGGAGGGTTCTGAAGCTCTTCCCGGCACCCTGCCGGAGGGGTAGATCATTACCGGAGGCATCTACACCATCATGCCTGCCTCCGGAGTGATGCCTGAGTAGTCCACCACGGGACTACGGGTCCATGGCAGTAGCTAGATGGTTCTCTTTTCTCCTTGTACTCCATTGTTTAGATCTTGTGAGCTGTCTAACATGATCAAGATCACCTATTTGTAATGCTACATGTTGTGTTTGCGGGGATCCGATGAATTATGGAGTTATGACATTCTTGTTTAGTTTATCTATGATATGTTTTATTTATGATCTTGCATGCTCTCTGATGCTTATGTATGCTTTGGCCGAAGTAATTACTTGTGCCTTTAGAGGGAGTATTTATACTAGATAGTGGGTTCATGCCTCTCTTGTCTGAGCTCGAGTTGACAGAAACGATTAAGGTTTGAGATGTGTTGTTGCTACTAGGGGTAAAACAGCGGTGTTTATTGCTATATGTTGTAACCATTGCTTACATTACGCACCATGCTTATTGCAATTATCTGTTGCTTGCAACTTAATACTTTCGGGTGACATGCTGGATAGCGATCCCGGGGTGGATTATTAGTCATAGATGCAGTTGGATAACGGTCTATGTATTTTGACGTAATGCCCATATTAAATGAAACGGTGAACTTTGTGTCATGATAGTATTGTTATGCGCTCATGCTTTGTCAATTGCTCTGCTGTAATTTGTTCACCCAACATGTTTATCTTTAGGAGAGACACCACTAGTGAACTGTGGACCACGGTCCTATTTTCCTATATTGGTTACAATCGTTTTCATAGCTTTACCTAGCCATTTGCTCGCTGGTCATTTTTGCTCTCTTATTATTTTACACATATACGTTTAATCCTTTACGTTCAGCAAGCAAGAGGGATTGACAACCTCTCTATTTCGTTGGGGCAAAGTACTGTGTTTGTGTGTGCGCAGGTCCACGTCAACAGCTCTTTTCGGTGCCTAGCCGAACCCTTCTCCAAGTCCTACTGGATTGATAACATTGGTTTTGTAATCAAGGGAAAATTGCTGCTACGCTACATCATACTTTCCTCTTGGGGTTCCTAGCGAACGTGTGATCCACGCAATCAGGTGGCTGTATATGATCATGCAAATCAATATATTATCATGCAAAATCGATCTTACATTACATGAGTTGATGTCATTTTTCAGTTTTATATTGATTTGCATGATCATATACAGATGACATGATGGTTTATGAGGCTTTGCACATTGTTCATTCATTCCATGTTACACTAGCTCATCGCAAATCTGAAGAAGATATGCCCTAGAGGCAATTAATAAAGATATTTTATTTGTCATATCTCAATTGTTCATAATACGTTTTGTATCATGCTATAACTGTATTAAGCGGAAACATTAATATACGTGTGATACGTAAACAACCAGGTCCCTAGTAGCCTCTTAACTAGTCCATTGGGCAACCGATGATCAAGGTTTCCTGATCATGGACATTTATGTCAATTGACAATGGAGTCATGTCATTAGGTGAATGATGTGATGAACACACACCCAACATATATAGAAACGTAGTGTTCATACCTTTGACCGTGAGATCGTATTTAATCGCTGCTTCTGGAAGGTGCTTTGATTGCATCAAACGTCATGTTTTATCTAGCCTGACAATAAAGGTGTCCCTTTCGGGTATCCGAAGGAAGTGGTCGAGGCGAGTGATCAAGAGCGAGATTTGCCAATCCACATAGCAGGATAGATACTCTGGGCCCACTCGGTGAGATTACATTAATAAGATTGCAAGCATGTGACTAGGTCACGGGGATGTAATATCACAGAGGAGTAAAGATAGAATTTTCAAGTGACGAGATCAAGATCGGTAATCGTGATACCGGAGAACGAGACTCGAACAATCTAAGTATCGCTAGGCAAAAGGTTGAAACTGGACGTCTAAGGTTCAAACGACAAAAAGACATTCGTGGACGCACAGGGCTATCACGGCAGTCCAGCCACCGCTGATAGTCATTGATCGGAGAACGTGTCTCGATCATGTCTAGAGTGATCCCGAACCATAGGGTGGCACACTTAAGGGTTGGCGATGGTTTTATAAAGATTGGATATCGAAAAATAGAGAAGGGTTCTGGAATGGTTCCGAGACATATCCGACGAAGTTCGGGGGCCGATGAAATGGTTTTCGGAGCCGGAATAAATTAGATAATATGTGTTTAATATTAATAGTGTAATTAATAGTTAAATACATTTTTATTTATTTATTTTCGGAATTATAAGGGTAGCCCACCTTAAATGGGCCTTCCCATGGGAGAGAAGGCCCATAGCGGGGGAAACTTCCCACCTAGGTGCGAATTGGGAGGGGCTGCCCTAGATGGGTCAAATGCGGGCCACCTAGGGCTGGCGCACCCAATTGGGGTGTGGTGCCATGTGGGGATTAGTCCCACATGGCTTAGCCACCAAGGGTGACACCCCTCCTCCTCCTTTATAAAGGGATGTCCCCATGCCTTGGAAAATTGGGCCATCCTCTCTCTTTCTCTCATCCGTTTAGACGTGGCTCCGCAAATGGGGCTACGCACGGTTGAGAGAGTTCTCTCCACCATACGCACACCGCCGTGCTGCTGGGTCCAAGTCTTCGCTTCCGCTGCTTCGCTGGATCTGGAGCCCGGAGGTCGTTGTCTACACTGTACGTGTGTAGAGCTACGAGGTGCTACACGTGTGGCACTGGAAGTATGTCTTCTTCCTCTACACGACCTTGAGGTCGGCACCGCCGTCGTCTTCACCGCCCGTCTTCATCACGCGTCGTCATCAAAACAGATCTTTTGATCGTCGACGCTTACGGTCTACAAGGGTATGTATACTGCTCCCTCCGTTACTTTATATCTGCATAGTAATAGATCCTGCCTATTTCGGTTATCGTTGTTAGGAAACAAATTGTTTTCTGCCTACGATTCCCTTCAACATCCTGGTACACTAACATAGGCGTTTGTTTTATTCATCATCCATGTATTGAGTTTATTTGAGTTGTTGGTATTATAAGTGTGATGGTTTCCTAGAGTGTTGCCCCTACTTGTGAGGAATAAAAATAGATTAAAAAGAAATGAAAACATGAAAAAAATGAGAGAAAATATAAAAGATGAAAAAAAAAATGGAGAGGGGGAAACACTACTATCTTTTATTTCACACTTGTGCTTTATGTTAGCACTTGTTCATGGGGATCTTAACATTATATAATTTTTCTTGTATATTCCAATGATAGAGCTTTCTCAAATCCTCTAGGTTTTCATGAGAAAGCAAGTTGGATGCACACCCCACTACTAACATTGGAGAGCTTTCTACTAACATTGGAGAGCTTTCTATACACATATATCTCTAGTGCATATGTTGTATGGAAATCCCTGCTCCTTGCAGAGTTTAAAAAATAAGACTCGTCTTGTCTAATGGTCACTTTCAGCTGTGCGAGCCTTTCATCGTGCTCTAAAAGCAATATGCACGGTTTTCTAATAGAGCCACCACATTGGGCCACATCATCTAAATTATTTTGAGAGTTAGATCTAAACTAATGGTTTGGATTTTCAATCACAACCATGAGATTTTGTATCAAATATATATGACACACTTGGGGCATAACACACGTAACATGCATCGCCTTGGGCCCAACACGCCACGAATACTACTTCATGTACACATGACTTGGATCCAAGAATTCTAAAAATAGGGACTTTAATCCAAGACGTCGGCATCATCGAAATCATGTGTTTGCTCTTTTATCTCCGTCCGGCAGTTTATCGTCTCATCCTCGACATGCAACATCCGAGGAAACGAGGAGCATTTGTAGCGATCCCGCCAAAACCCGCATAATAACGATCTTAGGACGTCCACCAGAATAACGCGCACGCCGAAACATGCGCGTTATGTGGATGGATTTGTGATAACGTTACAACAGTTCACGAAAGAATCCACAACAACAGAACAAAGAGAAAATATATACAAAAACGACTCAAACGAGTCAAGATACAACTGATACATTACAAAGATACAACTCACAGCGAAAGCAAAACTAGTGTCCGACTACGGACAAGATACAAATTTGGACTAAGAGTCCTGAAGATAAACGATGGCGTCCAATCCCTGCCCAGGCTGAGCCGGAGAGATTCTCAAGCTAACGTCGTCAGATTTCAAACCTGTTGACTGTTCAGTGCAATACAGCCAAAAAAAAATGGGTAGGAGAGGAGACTCCAAAACAAATAAGATAAGAGGAGGAATAGGATAGAGGTAAGAAATAAACAAGAATCCCATTGAGATATTTCCAAAAATAGATTTAGCCAAAAAATTCGAGGTTCTCGCCGGCGATCTCGCCGCTCCCCTCTGCCTCTGGTCGCTGTTTCGGCACCGTGAGGTGGGGGGAGCTCCAGATCTGCTCGTGCGTGTAGATAGGTAAGCTTGTAGGTGTGCGTGCCTTGGCGGCGCTGTCGAGGACGGTGGCGATGGCGTCGGTGCGTCGGGCTTGGTGCTTCCCCTCCTGTCCCCGTTCCGGCCTCGTCGCCGGGGAGGTAGTGAAGTTGTTCCGTCGGTTCTTCTCCTCTGGTTTTGCTTCTACGGCTGGCCGTGGTGGCGAGGGGGGCGGCTGCTGGTTGGTGGAGTTCCGCTTTTGGTGCCGGTGGTTCTGGTGGTTTTCTCCGGTGTTCCTGCTCCGGCCGGCCTTGGAGGCGAGCGGAGTCTGGAGGTGGGTGGTCGCTGGTGGAGGTGGGCCTGGGCGGTGCGGAGGCGGCTGGAAGAAGGGTGGAAGCGGGGAGCTCGCGCTGTGGCCATAAGCGTTCAACGCGTCTCAGTTCCGTCGCGCGGCGGCGGACGGCTCCTGCGGCCGACTACAAGGTGTGGCGGCGCTCGTTTCCCGGCGGCAAGAGGTACGGCGTCTCCGGCGGCGGCTAGCCTTCTTGGGAGCTCGGCGTGGATCCGATTGTGGTTTATCCAGACGACTCAGGGTGCTCTGTGCAAGTTTCTGGGTCTTTCTGTAATTTTCTTTTCTTTGGGACCTGCTTGTAATTTGTACTGAGTTTTCTGAATATATGTGTCGGATCCTTCCCAAAAAAAAAAAAATCCTCTCCTGACCGTCATCTGAAGGTGCGTCATCGATGTCACGATGTGAGACCCAATCAAGAGAAAAAGGAATCCACATGCACACAATATGGCGAAAGGAATAGCTGCCATAGCAGAAGAGATTGGCAGCCGAGGAGCTTGGAAAATTTGATCAGAAAACCATGGCCAGTAGCACAGCCGCCGGAGTACTAGAGATCTTCCTCCCAGACACAAAACAGAACAGGGACAAGAGACTGGAAAGCTTTCAATCAGTTTTGATCTGCTCCAGCCACACCCACACGTACAAAGAGTTTGACCAGTGCCTCCTCCTAGTATGATTGATTACACAGGCCAAGGCAGAAAATCCAATTCTCTACCTCAGTTGCCATCAGACTCTCCGGTACGTGTGCTTCCTCCACCCGTTCAAAATTGACGACGATATTTGCACTTTGCAGTGCGTAAGTATTTGTGCACTGCTCTTTCCATGCATTTTGATTTTAGGTAAACATGATGCACTTCTTTTCCGTACTATGTATCAACGCTCAAAATTGTTCAGTCTATCTGACTTGTGCAAATCTCTTTTCAGCATGCCATCATATTTTCATGCTGCATGTTGATATAATTTTTTTAAGATGCTCTATTTTTTGTTCATAAGGTTTTCTAACAGCATTCAACTTCATGTAACTATTGCTCATTACTTATATTATCATCTTGATCATGTACTCCCTCCGTCCAAAAATAAGTGTCTCAAGTTTGACAAAAAGTGGAGGTATTCATTCTTACAGTTCCATTATTATTCATGGGTTTCTAATAATTTTCTTGGATAATTGTATCTATATAGTAACCCAGGATGCTAGGCCGCATGGCACTATCTTAAAACAGTGTTTACTCCGATTGAAACTTACATGTTGGCATAACAATAGAAAACCAATTCTTTACCTTCTTCTTCTTCGATCAGGGCCAGATTGCTCTATGTAATCTTAAGATTTTCACGAACACTCTCGAAATTTAGTAATTGGATTTCAGCTCATCTCTTAGGACAATTGGTGTCAACCAAAAAATAGAGATCATGCCCAAGATGTGCATATTGAGATCCTAGATCGGTAACTAGAGGGAGCAATGGTGCTATTGCATTGACGCGATAACAAGTCGGCCACAAGGATTTAACTTTATATGGACAACATATAGCTATTGACTTTATGATGACAGTAATTTCAGAAAGATTTTGGAGGATGTTTGATCCTAGGATTCTTTTTTCCTTTTGTGGATGTTCCCTGCATCAGGATAAATCTGAAGAATGATTCTCTACTGATCACACATGAACCAAAATTAGAAATGTCTCTGTGTGTACCTGACATGGGTATACATCTCGGGTATCCTACCATGAGGGTACCTGGTGCACGTGACGACTAAGTCCCAATAGCGAAGAGCCTATTCGAAGCCCAAGACCAGAGGCCCAAGAAGATGGAGTACCCTCCAAGATTTGTCATAGGCATAGTCGGTTAGGACTTTCCTTATATGTAAATCAGGTCGGTTACGTACTCCCGGGACCAGCCTATTTAAGGACTGGGAGGGGTGCCGATCTAGGACCAAGCCATACTCGAACCACCAAAAGCTCTAACGAGATCGATACCTCGCCAGAACTCCCTGTAATCGCATAATCTCACACGATAAATAACAGACAAGCAGGAAGTAGGGTCTTTACCTCCACCCGAGGGGCCTGAACCTGGGTAAATCTTTGCCTCTGCTTGTCAGCCGACGAAACTACCAGTACTACCACGTTCTCTCCCCATAATCTCAACCCTAGGTCCTTAACCATGGGATTTGATGAGTGTACCCCTCGTCAATTGGCGCCGTCTGTGGGAAAGAATAGTGCTGGACTCACGGTTTCTTCGGTTCCATCGGAAAACGGCGACTCGCCGATCGGATCTACAAACGGCAACTCGCCGGCTGCATCAACAAACCAGAACTCGCCGACTCAGGCGGCACACGGCAACTCGCCGACTCACTCGACAAACGGCAACACGCCAGCTTCACCTGCAAAAAGCGCATGGATCCTCTGATGGATTTCGAGCCACACTCGCCAGAATTCCAGGAGGCCTTCTCCGATCTCGAGTCAGGTTTGGGTTTAACCGTTGGTTCGTTCAATTTTTTCGTCAACAAGCTTGGTGTGCAGGACTTGACGGATCCACGCCAACTCGCGACTTCCGCACCCGAGGCTCCATCGGTTGCGGCTCCTTCGACTGCGGATCCATCAACTGCGTCCATACCATCGTCGATCCTCCAAGCTTGCTCGTCTGCAACAACCATGTCCACACGAGAGATGCACGAGCTCATTGAAGAACTCCAGGGCGAGGAGGCCGAATCAGCATACCGCACAAACGATCCCGAGCTCGATCTCCCACTCGAGGATAGTTTCGACTGCGGGATCTCCCTCAGCGACTTCGACGAACCGAAACTCATATCGACAACCACGTCGACTCCGAGATCTGCACCAACAACAACAACCTCGACTTCGAGATTCATAACAACTTCGCCGACGCCGAGATGAGCATAGGCGATGAAGGCATCGACAGCGAGATCCGTCCAGACGGACCACTCGATGGGCATATCGACTCCGACATGAGCCTTGATGACGACGTCGAGTCCATGATGGGACTCGAAGACACATACACATACCCTCGGGTGATACCCCAGCAGGTCTACGTTGCCTTCGCCGCAGAATCATCTGATGCTGCGGCCAGTCGCAGGCCTACAGAGTTCCCGTGCACGGTTACTATGCCGGACGGAGTCACAAACCTCACAATTACTGCTGAGATGGCAGCAAAAGCAGATAAAGTTATCAAGGAGTGCACAATGATGCCAGCAGACGCAACACAGGAGGAGATGCTGACCTTCCAGTACTTCAACTGGCAGGAATCACTTCGACTGAAGCAGATAAGAGCAACACTCGAAGAACGCAAAAAGCAGCTAGCTTGTCGAGTGTGCGCAGAAGACAGCTCTCCCTGAGCTCCACCGGGCGAGCAGACACAAGACCCAGATCAAGGTTGTCACACCTCTCGCCGGATGAGAGGGCGGCACTCACCCGCAACTTAGGCAACTCTTTCATGACATACGACGAGGAGGGAGTGCCAGTACCCAAAACAGCTGCGGGTGTCTCTTTACCGCTGCAGCATACCTAGAGGCAATCAAGCCTCCAGCTGATGACCCCAATGCAAAACTACATCGCCAACAGATCAAATCACTCGCCTTAGCGCGAAGGCCATACGCCAAATTCCAAAAACTCCAGGGGGAGTCGAGACCGTGCCCTAGTTGACGCGTCGTGAAGAGCACAATCACAGTGGTCGCCGCCACCACTCGAAGGAAAGAAGCGGCTCGCGTAGGCGCAGGTCCAGGAGCAGATCACGCAGATCTTACAGTAGCGACTCATACTCTGATCGAGAGCCTGAGCCACATGGAGCTCTGTGCTTCACTCGACGCGTCCGCGAGACACGGATGCCCAAAGGGTTCAAACTTACATCTGAACAGCCCAAGTACACGGGTCGACAGGAACCTTCGGGTGGCTGGAAGACTACAGGCTGGCTGTCGCGTGCCAGCGAGGCACAAACACACAGCCATGCAATACATACGACTCATGCTCGAAGGCACAGCCCGCGACTGGCTCAAGGCTACCTCCATCAACATACGACTCGTGGGATCACTTCCGCACTGACTTCATCAAAAACTTCGAGCCTCTATGTGAGCGCCCAAAAACGTTCGAGGAGCTGCGAGCTTGCGTTCAACGGTCAGACGAAACGTTGAGGTCATACATCAGACGATGGACTGAGATACGCAACTCAGTCGGAGTAATTTCAGAAGATATGGCCATGGACGCTTTCATAATGGGCCTCGCCAGGCGGGACTTCAAAGAAGCACTTGGTCGCAAAAAGCCAACCTCTGTGGCTAACCTCTTGATGATCGCGACTGAGTGGGCAGACGGAGAAGACATGGCGCGCACCACACGCGGGTCCTCACCCCGTGACAATCATGAAAGCGGCAGTCGAAGCCGCAGAGACTCGTACAGAGACGACCGAAGGCGCAAGCGTTCAAAACGTCACTACGACGACGACAGACCCGAATTCATGGCGGCTGGGTTCTCCACCCCGCAATGACCAAGACAGAAGCGACCGACGGTCAGAAGATCGGCGGGACAGTCGAGATGATCGCGAGACAGTCGAGATGATCGCCGACAGTCGAGACGCGGCCAACGCAGTGATAGCTACAAGAGGAAAGACTGGCGCAAGTCACGATCCGGAGCACAATCCGAGCGATCATTCGAAGAAAAGATGGATGCTGATTGCAGATTCCACCTGTACAAGGGGGAAGACGGAAAACTGCGCTCCAATCACTCGATGAGAAACTGCAGGGAGTTCGACCAAATGGCGACTGATTACATAAATCTCAGAAAGGCAGCAGCCACCCGCACCTGCACCCGTGCCTCAGCCAAACAATGTGCCTGTTCTGATGGCACCACCTCCACCACCACAGCCTGCGCAGGCGGAAATCTCGCGGGTGCCATACAGCCCGTACCTCGGGTGGACGAACCCAGTACCCTCCGCCCCAAGGGCAGATGTACATGATACAGAAAGGTCGCCCTTCCAACAGGGAGCAAAAACTTCGCACTCGACAAGTAAACATGGCGGTCATGTCACCTCCGCGTAACTGAATTCTTGAAGGGTTCTGAAACCGCAATAAGCTTCAGCAGAGAGGACCACCCTCCATCGGTTGTTCGTCCAGGGCACTCTGCTCTGGTACTCGACGCACAAATTGGAGGCTACGCCATGTCCAAGGTATTCATGGATGGTGGCAGCGGCATAAACATCATCTTCGCAGATACGCTCCGCAAAATGAACAGGTCAGTCGAAAACCTGCCAAGATCTTCAAATACCTTTCACGGTATCGTCCCAGGAAAGCAATAAGCCCAGAAGGCACCATACAACTCGACGTAACGTTCGGGGACAAGAACCACTTCAGGACAAGTCGATTGAGTTCGAAGTTGTCGACTGGAAGTCACAATACCATGCTATACTTGGACGCCCGACGTTCGCTCGATTCATGGCGGCCACACTACATACCTCCAGCTGAAGATGCCTGGACCAAAAGGAGTAATCACAGTCAAGGGAACTTCCAAAAGTCGACTCTTGCGACCGAGAATTCAGCAAAATCTCTGAGATGTTTGGCATGGAAGCAACACTCGCTGATCTAGCGGTCTCCAACGATCGAACACTTATGCCAGAACACAAAAAGGTGGCAGTCGACAGAGCATTCAATGCCACCAATGACACAAGATCGCATCAGGTGCACCCGACTGACCCGACCAAGACAGTCAATGTCTCGTCGAGTCTGCCTATCGCATAGGAAAGCGCGCTCGTCGAATTCCTCCGTGAGAACTGGGATATATTTGCATGGTGTCCAGCCGACATGCCAGGTATTCCCAGGGAATTCGCCGAGCACTCTCTCCAATTATTTCCAGATGCTAAACCAGTCAAGCAAACAATGCGCCGCATATCCGGCCCAAAAAGAACCGCAGTCGAAGCCGAAGTCGACAGGCTACTCGCAGCAGGTTTCATCAGAGAGATCAAGAAATCACAATGGGTGGCCAACCCCGTACTCGTAGAGAAGAAGCACACAGATATCCTTCGGATGTGCGTAGATTTTACAGCACTCAATAAATGTTGTCCAAAGGATCACTTTCCACTACCTCGAATCGACCAGATCGTCGACTCCACCGCCGGGTGCGCTCGCTTGTCCTTCCTGGATGCTTACTCGGGTTACCACCAGATAAGGATGAAGGAAGAGGATGAAGAGAAAACGGCGTTCATAACCCCACTCGGGGTCTACTGCTACACACAATGCCTTTCGGGCTCAAGAACGCAGGCGCAACCTACCAGCGCATGATGCAAGACTGCCTCAAGAAGCAAATTGGGCGAAACGTCCAGGTCTACGTAGATGACATCGTCATCACCACAAGGAGGAAAACACACTACTCGATGACTTGCGAGAGACGTTCGCAAACCTCAAACGCTTCCACATCAAGCTCAACCCGAAGAAGTGCACGTTCGGCGTGCCAGCCGGGCAACTCCTCGGGTATCTAGTCTCGCTCGAGGAATCGAGGCAGACCCGGAGAAAATACAGGCCATCTTGACGATGCAAAGGCCTTCAAAGCTCCATGACGTGCAAAAGTTGGCGGGTCGAGTAGCAGCACTCAGTCGATTCATCAGCAAGCTGGTGAAAAAGCACTCCCGTTCTATCGACTGATGAAGAAAGCAGACAAATTCGAGTGGACGCAAGAAGCCGAAGCAGCCTTCACGGACCTCAAGCGAGTCCTCACAAGCCCTCCAATCCTCGTCGCACCAAGGGAACGCGAGCCACTGTACCTATATGTTGTTGGAGATATGCCCTAGAGGCAATTAATAAAGTGATTTTATTTGTCATATCTCTTATTGTTCATAATACGTTTTAATACCATGCTATAACTGTATTACTCGGAAACATAATACACGTGTGGTATAGAAACAACCAGGTCCCTAGTAGTCTCTACTTGACTAGTCCGTTGTGTAACAGATGATCAAGGTTTCCTGATCATGGGCATTAACCGGTTAACGACGGAGTCATATCATTGGGTGAATGATTTGATGGACATACCCAAAATAATATAGAAACGTAGTTTCAGATCTTGGACCGTGAGATTATATCAAGTCGCTGCTTCTGAAAGATACGGCTGATCGCACCTAACGTCATGTCTCATACGCACGACAATAAGGGTGACACCTTCGGGTATTGGAAGGAAGTAGTCGGGGCGAGTAATCAATAGCGGGAATTGCCAATCCGCATAGCAGGATAGATACTCTGGGCCCACTCGGTGAGATTACATCTAATGAGCTTGCAAGCATGTGACTAGGTCACGGGGATGTAACATCACAGACGAGAGAAGATAGATTGTCAAGGATGAGGTCAAGCTCGGTAAAATGTGATACCGGAGAACGACACTCGACAATCTAAGTATCACCAGGCAAGAGATTGAAACTGGACGTCTACAGGTTCAAACGAATAAAGAGACATTCGTGGACACACAGGGGCTATCATGGATATCCAGATTCCGCTGTTAGTCGATTGATCGGAGAGAGAGTCTCGATCATGTCTGGAGTGATCCCGAACCGTGGGGTAACACACTTAAGGGTGGGTGACGATTAGATTGGATTTAGAGAGAATAGAAACAGGAACTCCGGAAGTGTTCTGGAGCTCCGGAAGTGTTCCGGTAATTGTCCGATGATTGATCGGAGGCCACGAAATATGTTTCGGGGTCCGAATGAATTAAATAATATGTATCTAATATTAATAAGTGTTATTAATGATTAAATACATTTTTTATTTAATTAATTTCGAATTTAAAAGGCATTAAAAGTTAAATGGGCCTTAGAGGCCCATTCGGGGAAAAAGAAAATAAAAGGAAAAAGGAAAAAGGGGGGCTGCCACCCTAGTGGGCCACATGGGGCCCACTAGGGCAGCCGCACCCCCCCATGGCCGGCGCACCCCCCATGTGGGAATAGTCCCACATGGGGGAGCCAAGGGGTTGGCCTCCCTCCCTCTCCTTTATATAGGAGTGCCCCCATGCCTTGAAAATTGCCCATCTCCTTTCTTCTTCTCTCCTACCTTGAACGGGGTTCCGATTCTGGAGCTTCGTACGAGGAGAGAAGTCTCTCTATAGTTTGCACACCGCCGTGCTGCTAGATCCACTCTCCACTTCCGCTGCTCTGCTGGATCTGGAGCCCGGAGGTCGTCATCCACACCGTACGTGTGTGGAACCGCGAGGCGCCATCGTTTGGCGCTGGGAGCTGTCTACTTCCTCTACACGACCTGAGGTCGGCTTCGTCGTCTCCATCGACAACGTTTGTGCGGGAACGTAATCCCGCTTCGGTCTACAAGGGTATGTATTCTGATCTCCTTCCGTATAGTATATCTGCATAGAATAGATCTTGGCTAGTTTACGGTTATCGTTGCTAGGAAATTTTTGTTTTCTGCCTACGATTCCCAACAGTGGTATCAGAGCCGATCTATGCGTAGATATATCTGTACGGTTAGAACACATGTTGAATGTGGGCATCGATTCTACATTTGTTACCCTCTCGTGTACTTGTTTATATCGCGGCATTGTGGGATGAAGCGGCCCGGACCGACTTTACGCGTACTCTTACGCGAGACTGGTTCCACACCTGACATATGGCTTGTACCGTATATGTGGCTGGCGGGTGTCTGTATCTCCTACAATAGTTGATATCGCATTTACAATGGAGGGCCCCGAAAGGGGTGTAATAGAGACAATTGTCTTATCGCTGTTGTGGTTGTTTTCGTAGGTAAGAAACGGTTCTTGTGCGGAAGCCCTAGCAGCCACGTAAAATATGCAAAAGATAAAGTAGAAGCGTCTAACTTTATTTTGCAGGGGCAATGTGATATGGTCAAGGTAGGTTTATTAAATTGTTTATAAACTGTTGGCGCGAAGGAGACCATCGGCGCGGAGAAGACCATATCATGTCGCATTACATTTCATATTAGATGTTATGTAGTTGTGTGCATCTTATATTGTGTATATATATATGTCTATATATTAGTTACACGGCGGTAGTAATATAAGATGATCCCTCCCAAAATTCCGATAATAGTGTTCTCCCTCTGTCGTGCACCACCAATAAAGTTCTACGTTACGGGGTACGTCGTTTGGGTTTCGATCCGTTCGTCTACACTCGTCTCTTCGTTCGCATACAGTGGGTGTAAGCCACGTTGCACACGCAAATACGGCAAAGGGTGTTATGGCGAGCCTAGCATATACCAGTATATGGCCTCGGAACACAAGTACCGAAAGGTTAAGCACGAGTCACATACGGTGATGTGATTGATATACGATGTCTACCTTTGAAGTTATGCTATTCGCCTGATCGATGGGGGTAGCGTAATGGATGGGGATTGTGTAATCACTAAGACGATGAGAGGGATACTCGTCTTGAGTGGGAGTTCTGGTAGTTTTAATTTTACTAAAACTTGAACCCATATTTTATTATGAACAAACGTCTTATGTTTTGCAAATTCCATTGTAGATGTCTCGCCCCACCTTTAACCTTGGCCTGTTCCTTGAGAAAGAAAAGCTTAAGACCAATGGGTCGAACTTCATGTCCTGGTTCCGCAACCTGAGGATCCTCCTCACTCCCCACAAGGTGGCTTACGTCATTGAAGCCGCCCTAGGTGACCCTCCTGCAGACGACGCCTCCGATGACGAGAAGAAGGTCTATCAGACCAAGTCGGAGGATTCCTCCTTCGTCCAGAGTGGCATGCTCTACGCCATGGAAGCCGACCTGCAAAAGCGCTTTGAGAAGATGAGTGCTTTTGAGATAATTTCTGATCTCAAGGCTGTCTTTGCGCCGCAGGCTAAGGCTGAGAGGTATGAAGCTTCTGAGCTTTTCTTCTCAGCCAAGATGGAAGAGCATAGCAGTGTGAGCGAGCACGTGGTCAAAATGTCTGGCTACGTTCAACGCCTGAACGCTCTGGAATGCAAGATTCCTGATGAGCTGGCGATTGATAGGGTGCTGCAATCGTTGCCTCCTAGCTACAAAGGCTTCGTCATGAACTATAACATGCAGGGCATGGCTAAGTCCCTGTCTGAGGTGTTCGTGATGCTCAAGACTGCTGAGGTGGAAATCAAGAAGGAGCACACGCTGTTGATGGTCAACAAGACCGTCGATTTTAAGAAATCTGGCGGCAAGGGAAGGAAGAACTGGAAGTCTAGGAAGGATGGCAAACACGTTGCCAAATCCAAGGCTAACAAACCTGGTCCCAAACCTGGCGTGGAATGCTTCTACTGCAAGGGAGATGGTCACTGGAAGCGCAACTGCCCCAAGTACCTGGAAGACAAGAAGGCCGGCAAGATTGTCGGGAGAGATAAAGGTATATTTGATATACATGTTATTGATGTGTACCTTACATGCGCCCGTAGTAATACCTGGGTATTTGATACCGGCTCTGTTGCTCATATTTGTAACTCACAGGTGGAGTTGCGGAATAGTCGGCGCCTGGCAAAGGACGAGGTGACGATGCGCGTCGGCAATGGATCAAGAGTTGACGTGATGGCCGTCGGCACGCTCCCTCTACATCTACCTTCGGGATTAGTTTTGGTTTTAAATAAGTGTTATTTTGTGCCATCTCTGAGTGTAAACATTATAAGTGGTTCTTGCTTGTTGCAAGACGGATATTCATTCAATTCAGTATCAAATGGTTGTGCTATTTCGATGAATGATATCTTTTATGTTGATGCTCCTGTGAATAATGGTTTATTCTTGTTGAATCTCGATCGTAGTACACATATCCATAACATAGATGCCAAAAGGATTAGACTTAGTGATGATACCGCCATGTATATGTGGCATTGCCGACTTGGTCATATTGGTGTAAAGCGCATGAAGAAACTCCACTCAGCTGGACTTTTGGAGTCATTAGATTTTGGATCTCTTGACACTTGCGAACCATGCCTCATGGGCAAGATGACTAGGTCACCGTTCAATGGTTTCGTTGAACGTGCGTCGGAATTATTGGGAGTTATACATACAGATGTGTGCGGCCCAATGAGCGTATCAACGCGCAATGGTTATCGTTACTTTGTAACCTTCACTGATGACTTGAGTAGATACGGGTATATCTACTTAATGAAACACAAGTCAGAAACTTTTGAAAAGTTCAAAGAATTTCAAAGTGAGGTTGAAAATCAACTTAACAAGAAAATAAAGCACCTCCGATCCGATCGTGGTGGCGAATATTTGAGTTTTGAGTTTGGCACACATCTGAAGGCCTGTGGAATTGTGCCACAGCTTACGCCTGCCGGAACACCACAACGCAACGGCGTGTCCGAGCGACGTAATCGTACTTTATTAGATAGCGTACGGTCTATGATGTCTCTTACCGATTTGCCCGTATCGTTTTGGGGATATGCGTTAGAAACAGCCGCATTCATTTTAAATAGGGCTCCATCTAAATCCGTGGAAACGACACCGTATGAGGTATGGCATGGTGCGAAACCTAAGCTGTCGTTCCTGAAAGTTTGGGGTTGTGAGGCTTATGTCAAGAAATTGCAGCCTGACAAACTAGAACCAAAATCGGAAAAGGTCGTCTTTGTAGGGTATCCACGGGAAACCATAGGGTACACCTTCTACCACCAAGCCGAGGGCAAAACGTTTGTCGCTAGAAACGGCACCTTTCTCGAGAAGGAGTTTCTCGCTAAAGGAGTAAGTGGGAGGAAAATAGACCTCGACGAGATAGTTGATCCTGAACTCGAAATACCGAGTGGCGCAACGGAAACAGTTCCTGAACCGTCCTTCATAACAGATGAAGTGGGAGAAAATGTCGAGGAGGCTATTGTACCTCGTAGGTCTGGAAGAACCCGTACTTCTCCTGAGTGGTACGGTAATCTTGTTTGCACCGTCATTGAACAAGACGAACCTACAAATTACAAAGAGGCGATGGAAGGACCCGAGTCCGAGAAATGGCTTGAGGCCATGAAATCCGAAATAGAATCCATGTATGACAACAAAGTATGGACTTTGGTGGAGATTCCCGAAGGGCGCAAGGCTGTCGAGAATAAATGGATCTTTAAGAAGAAGACTGATGCTGACGGTAATGTGACCGTCTATAAGGCTCGGCTTGTCGCAAAAGGTTTCCGACAAGTTCATGGAATTGACTACGATGAAACGTTTTCACCGGTAGCGATGCTAAAGTCTATTCGGGTTTTGCTAGCAACAGCTGCATATCATGATTATGAGATATGGCAGATGGATGTCAAAACAGCGTTCCTAAATGGCAACATTGAGGAAGAGTTGTATATGGTACAACCTGAAGGTTTTGTCAGTCCAGGAAATGTTGGCAAGGTATGCAAACTTCAGCGTTCCATTTATGGACTGAAGCAGGCATCTCGGAGCTGGAATCTTCGCTTTGATGAGGTGATCAAAGGTTTTGGATTTGTCCAAAATGGAAGAGACCTGCATTTATAAGAAAATGAGTGGGAGCTCAGTTGCATTCCTAGTTCTATATGTGGATGATATATTACTAATTGGGAATGATGTGGAACTTCTGAAAAGCGTGAAGGAATATTTAAACAGTAAATTTTCAATGAAGGACTTAGGAGAAGCTGCATACGTATTAGGCATTAAGATCTATCGTGATAGACCCAGGCGCCTACTAGCGTTATGTCAAAGTACTTACCTTGATAAGATATTGAAGAAGTTCAATATGCATTTGGCAAAGAAGGGTCTTGTGCCAGTTGTCAAGGGAAAAACATTGAGCATGGCTCAGTGTCCACGGACGGCTCTTGAAAAGCTGAGGTGGATGGCACTCGATATGCTTCGGCTATAGGATCGATCATGTATGCCATGTTAAGTACTCGACCCGATGTGGCATTGGCTCTTAGTCTGACGAGTCGATTCCAGAGTAATCCTGGCAAGGATCATTGGATAGCTGTTAAGAACATACTGAAGTATCTTAAGTATACCAAGGACATGTTTCTTGTTTATGGAGGCTGTGAAGAGGAACTTGGCGTAACAGGTTACGTTGATGCAAGTTTCTGCACAGATCCCGATGACTCGAAATCGCAAACAGGCTATGTGTTTAAGGTGAACGGAGGCGCTGTGAGCTGGAGAAGTGGGAAGCAACCCATAGTCGCCCAATCTACAATGGAATCGGAGTATATTGCTGCAACGGATGCTGCAAATGAAGCTGTTTGGCTCAGGAAGTTCATCATCGAACTTGGAGTGTTCCCCAGTGCGCGAGACCCTGTGATTATCTTCTGCGACAACACAGGGGTCATTGCCAACGTGAAGGAACCAAGGTCTCACTCCACCGCCAAACATATTCTCCGACGCTTCCATGTCATACGGCAGTACGTCAAGGGAGGCGATGTGAAGATTTGCAAAATACACACGGACCTGAATGTTGCAGATCCGTTGACGAAACCTCTTCCACGAGACAAGCATGAAGAACACCGTAATGCTATTGGTGTCAAGCTTTTACCAAGTTGTAAACTAGATTAATTTGTACTCTAGTGCAAGTGGGAGACTGTTGGAGATATGCCCTAGAGGCAATTAATAAAGTGATTTTATTTGTCATATCTCTTATTGTTCATAATACGTTTTAATACCATGCTATAACTGTATTACTCGGAAACATAATACACGTGTGGTATAGAAACAACCAGGTCCCTAGTAGCCTCTACTTGACTAGTCGTTGTGTAACAGATGATCAAGGTTTCCTGATCATGGGCATTAACCGGTTAACACGGAGTCATATCATTGGGTGAATGATTTGATGGACATACCCAAAAATATATAGAAACGTAGTTTCAGATCTTGGACCGTGAGATTATATCAAGTCGCTGCTTCTGAAAGATACGGCTGATCGCACCTAACGTCATGTCTCATACGCACGACAATAAGGGTGACACCTTCGGGTATTGGAAGGAAGTAGTCGGGGCGAGTAATCAATAGCGGGAATTGCCAATCCGCATAGCAGGATAGATACTCTGGGCCCACTCGGTGAGATTACATCTAATGAGCTTGCAAGCATGTGACTAGGTCACGGGGATGTAACATCACAGACGAGAGAAGATAGATTGTCAAGGATGAGGTCAAGCTCGGTAAAATGTGATACCGGAGAACGACACTCGACAATCTAAGTATCACCAGGCAAGAGATTGAAACTGGACGTCTACAGGTTCAAACGAATAAAGAGACATTCGTGGACACACAGGGGCTATCATGGATATCCAGATTCCGCTGTTAGTCGATTGATCGGAGAGAGAGTCTCGATCATGTCTGGAGTGATCCCGAACCGTGGGGTAACACACTTAAGGGTGGGTGACGATTAGATTGGATTTAGAGAGAATAGAAACAGGAACTCCGGAAGTGTTCTGGAGCTCCGGAAGTGTTCCGGTAATTGTCCGATGATTGATCGGAGGCCACGAAATATGTTTCGGGTCCGAATGAATTAAATAATATGTATCTAATATTAATAAGTGTTATTAATGATTAAATACATTTTTATTTAATTAATTTCGAATTTAAAAGGCATTAAAAGTTAAATGGGCCTTAGAGGCCCATTCGGGGAAAAAGAAAATAAAAGGGAAAAAGGAAAAAGGGGGCTGCCACCCTAGTGGGCCACATGGGGCCCACTAGGGCAGCCGCACCCCCCCATGGCCGGCGCACCCCCCATGTGGGAATAGTCCCACATGGGGGAGCCAAGGGGGTTGGCCTCCCTCCCTCTCCTTTATATAGGAGTGCCCCCATGCCTTGAAAATTGCCCATCTCCCTTCTTCTTCTCTCCTACCTTGAACGGGGTTCCGATTCTGGCACACCGCCGTGCTGCTAGATCCACTCTACCACTTCCGCTGCTCTGCTGGATCTGGAGCCCGGAGGTCGTCATCCACACCGTACGTGTGTGGAACCGCGAGGCGCCATCGTTTGGCGCTGGGAGCTGTCTACTTCCTCTACACGATCCTGAGGTCGGCTTCGTCATCTCCATCGACAACGTTTGTGCGGGAACGTAATCCCGCTTCCGGTCTACAAGGGTATGATTCTGATCTCCTTCCGTATAGTATATCTGCATAGAATAGATCTTGGCTGGTTTACGGTTATCGTTGCTAGGAAATTTTTTGTTTTCTGCCTACGATTCCCTTCATATGTCTCCGCAACTAACAGGATGGTGAGCACCGTACTGGTAGTCGAACGAAGGGAGGAGGGACACGCCCAAAGCATACAATGCCCAGTCTATTACTTGAGTGAAGTGCTCTCCATATCAAAGCAGCGATACCCGCACTATCAAAAGCTGGCCTACGCCGTGTTCATGTCCTCAAGGAAGCTGACGCATTACTTCTCCGAGCACCCGATCACTGTAATCAGCACCTCAGGGATCGGGGACATCCTCACAAACCCCAACGCAACTGGGCGAGTCGCAAAATGGCTCATCGAGCTAGCACCGCAAGATATCAAGTATGATTTCCCGAAGGCCATCAAAGCACAAGTCTTACCTGACTTCCACACTGAGTGGATCGAAGCTCAACTGCCAGGAGCGCCAGATGTGTCCAACTCATGGACTATGTACTTTGACGGCTCGAAGAAAAACGAAGGCGCAGGCGCGGGTGTCATCCTCATATCACCAAAAGGCGACAAGCTCCGCTATATCCTGCAGATGGGATTCGAGTTCCCATCCAATAACGAAGCAGAGTACGAGGCCCTGATCCACGACATGAGGATGTCCAAAGCCCTCGGATGCACTCGACTGATGATATACGGTGACTCGAATCTTGTGATGCAGCAAACAATGAAGGCCTGTGATGCAATCACAGATAATATGATCGCCTACCGTGACCTGTACAACATCATGGAGGGCAGCTTCGAAGGCTGCGAGTTGCGGCACATAGGGCGTGAGAGCAATGAAGAAGCAGATAAGTTAGCCAACATTAGCGCGACCAAAGCACCAGTTCCACCTGGTGTCTTCTTCGAGCGCATCGAGCACAGATCCATCAAGAAAAAGCGAGCATCTCCTACATCAGCCGCACCAGCCAAGAGCAAAGCACCTAGCACAGAGGACCCGCCAGTCGAGGTACTCCTCATCGAGCCAACTTGGACTCAACCTTTCCTCACATACATACTCCGCGGCGAGGTACCTAAAGACATAACAGAGTCAAGACGCGTCACTCGATGATCTAAAACATACACTGTCATCAACGGTGAACTGTACAAACGCAGCATATCGGTATGTTCCAACGTTGCATAGCATTTGAAGATGGCCAAGCCATCCTTCGTGATATTCATGCAGGTACCTGCGGGCATCATGCCAGCAGTCGATCACTCGTAGCCAAAGCCTTTCGCGCTGGCTTTTACTGGCCCACAGCACTCAAAGACGCGGAGGACATAGTCAAAAGGTGCATCGGCTGTCAAAAATTCGCCACAAAGCCGCACGCACCCGCATCGGCGTTGAAGACAATACCATTGGCCTGGCCCTTCGCCCAGTGGGGGCTCGATATGGTTGGGCCACTCAAAAAATCCTCCCATGGAGGTCATACTCACCTTCTGGTGGCGGTCGACAAGTTCACCAAGTGGATTGAAGCAGTCCCTATCACAAGTTCGACTGCCACTACAGCAGTCAATTTCATAAAATCCATCATATACCGCTTTGGTGTGCCAAGTAGCATCATCACTGATAACGGTACAAACTTCACGGCTGAGGAATTCCGATCCTTCTGCAAAGAGCAGGACATTACGCTCAATTATGCATCTGTGGCACACCCGCAATCAAATGGCCAAGTCGAAAAGGCCAATGGACTTGTGACGAGCGGAATCAAGAAACGCCTCTTGGTGCCACTCAAAAGGGCCGCGGGTGCTTGGGTCGAAGAACTTCCATCTGTGCTATGGAGCCTACGCACAACACCCAATGCCTCAACGCAATTTACCCCATTCTTCATGGTCTACGGCGCAGAGGCAATCCTGCCATCAGATGTGAAATTCAATGCACCAAGAGTCGAAGCATACAACGAAGAAGATGCAGATGAAGCACTCGAAGATGCAGTCGACTTGCTCGAAGAAGCACGCACAGCTGTCTACCAGCAAGACCTCCGCAACTATCACAGCCGTCGACTGCGTACCAGGTCCTTCGAGGTTGGCAATTTGGTACTTCGACTGAAGCAAAAGAAGGTACATAAAGTTGCTTCTTCATGGGAAGGACCCTTCCTCATCACCGAGGTCATTGGTGGTGGAGCATACAGACTGAAGCACGCGAAGACAGGCGAACTCTCGCACAATCCTTGAAACGTTGCGCAGCTGCGCCTTTTCTATGCTTAGATTGTTCAGTCGTAAAATGTAATTGGCACATATGTCGGATGGCTGCAGGTTTCAGACGCGCTCTTTTCCTTGCCAGGGTACCTAAGGGGACTGGAAGGTTTTTAATGAGGCGGCCTGCAGCTTAATATTCAAAAATGGAATATAGTCAATGATTCCTCATATTTCTCCCTATTTACTACTCGCATAAACTAGTCGCACAACCTTAGCCTCACCCGAGTACTCGGGGGCTGCGCTACTTCAAAACGTGAGCTCTCGCTCCTTCTTCAAACATAATACCCCAGCCGCACTCGAACACTCGGGGGCTGGGTCGTAAAAAAATCATACGTAAACAAAAAAGTTGTTCAATAACATGAGTTGAAGCTTCAAACATCGCAAAAATTCACAGCCTCACTCGAACACTCGGGGGCTGTAGAATTCATGTTCTATATAAAGTGTTTTTCATAAACCCCACTCGATACACTCGGAGGCTGCATACATACAAGTAAACAAATATGTACTAAGTACAAGTGGTAAAATTTACACTCGGGGGCTGTCCCCTATACAGAAAAACCCTAATCTTCCGGTTCGTCCTTTACTGGAAGAACAGGGCCCATAAGTTGAGCATGATAGCACTCGACCAACACCCTCGCATGATCGACTGTATCGTCAAGATGCGACTGCGACAAAGTCGATCCAGGAACGGGTGGACGTAGCTGCATATGTGGACGCTGGCTTCGGATATATGCCATCGTTGCGTTGGCTCCATCCACAAGCTTCTGGGTGACAAAGTCTCGAATGGGACCGGCACTCCGGAAAAGCCCGAGCAACGCGTGGATTCCTTGAGGTTGCGGCCCTGTCGGAAAAAGAATTTGGTTGATGCGACTGAAGGCCGACCTGCATAATTCTAGCAGCATAGTGCTTCGCCACACTCGATCCTGTAGAGTCGCGAGTGTGCGTGCTCGGTGCTTATCCAAGCGAAAGTGCTGACGGCCCGTCGTGGGTTCGTCAGTCGCATTGCTCAACTGCTCATCTACACGAGCCTGCTCCGCCTGGAAATCTGGAACAAAACCTGCAACAACATACGTTGGGTGAACAAAAAGGACAGACTATGAATTCTTGAGATAAGAGCAGTCATGCTTACACTCGAGTTGTCTGTTCACGATCTCCATCTCGCCAAGCACATACTCCTCCCGCTGAGTGGGTAAAGCAGGCCTCGCTCTCATCCTATCCAGCTCACTCCGGGCACTCCCCAACTCTTGCTCCAGTTTTGCGACTCGAGCCTTCATATAACGCATTACTGCGGCATCGTTTGCCACCTGAGCTCGAGATCGAGTAGGGGCGCGATGCCGCGACGACCAGCCGAAGTGGCGGCTGCCCGTGGCTGTTCCAAACATCATAAAAATCTTCAATCAGACATGGGAGATTCATCACACAGCTCAGTCGAGTAATAGCACATAGCCTTTCAGGCAAAAGCACGAAAGAATTAAGTTCATAACAAAGGTAGCAAAAGCGCACGCATACTCGCGTGATCATAAGGTTTAATTACACAACATAAATATGGGTTCGACTACCCTATTTCTCAGACACTGACTCTGACCTAGCCCTACTCTCGCGAGTGGCAACCTCCGCCGCTCGGCGCTCCATAGTGGCTATGAACATGTTGGCCAGTCGAGCGGCTGGCTCACTAACGGATTTCAGAGACATAGGCTTCCCGCCAGGCCTTCGAGGAAAGTCAGACATGGCCGCTTCAAAGTCACCCTTTATTCCGTGACCCAAAATGAGCTTGAGGGTAGACTCCGAGCCGCGTACCGTGAGAGCGCGAGCAAAGCTCGCCATGGTTGAAGTCCCCGGTCCAAGCACTCCAGCAAAGCCATCAGCAGTCGACGGCACCTCGCCTAGTGGGAGCACCTCCTTGTACACAGCGCCGAGTGTGCTGGCAGACTTGGCAAGGGAGTCCTTCGCCTGGACAAAGGAAGCACCAAGGTCACCTATAACCTGGTCGAGTGATAACTCGTCACTGACCATGTCAGTAGGTGTTGGCACACCAATCGCCTCTGTAACATGAAGCAGAAAAAGCAAGATTACTACATACTACCCAACGGGTACATGGGAGGCGCACAAAAAGATGGTTCCTTACCTCTCACGTTTTGTGCGAGGCCAGCCAGTCGCTCAGCATACTCCTTCTAGCGCACAGCGGCAGAACGCTGGGCGGTATCCGCGGCTTTCTTCGACTCGGCAGCTTGAGTGGCAAGAGCTTCTTCTAGCTCCTTTACTCGGGTTTCAGCCGCTGCCTTGTCACCTGAGTTTGGAAAGCAAAGCGGTAAATCAGCATTCGACAAAACAAAGACAGTGCAAAAAGACCTTCGGATTGAGGAAGTAAGGCTACAAGCAAATGCAATTAGCATAAATCAACACATATATCAGACGCAACATATGCGGGTGGTCATAGGACACTTACGTGCTCCATCCAAGTCTCAGACTTGGAAGTAGAAGTCCGACTTCAGCCGCCGGAGTATCTGCAACCTTGGTGGTTACAGGAGCAGCTGCTGCGACTGCTGGCTGCGCAACCTCCGGGGTCACAGGAGAAGCACCTGGGTGATCAGGAGTCGAAGCCTCGACGGCAGGAGGAGTCGCTACTCGATCGTGCTCAGCACTATAAAGCATAAGGGAAGAGAGACATGAGCCAAACTATCATACAGTAACTTTACATATACAAAAGGCAGAAGGAACAAACCTCTGTTCTTGCTCTTCTTCGCTGTCATAATCGTCAAAGCTTGGACCTCCAAACTGCACGGCGCCACTCGACTGGGGAGGAGGCATCAAGCTCACTGGGCACGCTGCCAATGGAACGGTTTGGGCAGCGTGGGGTGAGCCCGAGTCGCCATCGTCCCTCAGATCCTTCTCCTTCGCGGGTGAGCTCATAGACGAGGACACGTCTTGAACACGGAGGCGCTTGCGAGTCCGAGCCTTGGCCACATCGGGCGCAGGCGAAGCTTCAGCGAGTGCCTCGTCCACCTCTTCAGCATTTTCTGTAGGAGAAGTGGTAGCCGATGGAAGGGGCGACTCATCGGCTCCCTTTGCTGGCACATCTTGCACTCCTGCACCTCTGTCTCTTCAGTCGGGCCGTCCTCTAGAAGGGGAGGCAGAGTGGACGCAGTCGAGTGGCCCTGCATGTCATAAACAGGAGACGAAAGTCAGACAAACCAGCAAAATGGCAACACAAAGAAACAACAAAACTCGATAGATACACTAACCTCTGTCAAAGGATTTTCAGCCCCATAAGGAGTGACAGGGCAGTCGATGTTGCAGGGCTCGCTGGCTTTTGTGCTGGTGATGGACTGCACATGTGACACCAACTCGCTCTTTGACAGCTCCTCCTTGTTCATTCGAGTGGAGTCGAGAGGACCTTCATACTGCCACAGGGTGAGCTCGCACGCGGAGCGGCCACACCCGCATCTTCACAAAGGTGGCAAGAACATGCACACCAGTGACGCTGTTTAGCAGTCCTCCAATCGTCTCCAGCAGAGGCGCCGCTTCCGCCATTTCTTCAGTCGAAAGCTGATGGTCCCAGGCTTTCGTCCTAGCGGCTATACCAGCAGTCGAAAATTTTGGAACCCCTTCCTGGTCGACGCGCACATAAAACCACCTTTTCCTCCACCCTTGCGCCAAGTCGACTGGCTTCAGGGCAAAGTATCGGGTGTCGCTGCGCACTTGGATCCCAAGGCCTCCAACTGGATAGGTTCGGCCGCCTCGGTTGTTGGGCCGGACCATGAAGATGGACTTCCAAAGGGCCCAGCTGGGAGCAACTCCCAGGAAGCACTCGCACAATACCATAAAACAGGCAATGTGCATAATGCCGTTCGGGGTGAGATCATGGATCTGCACCCCGTAGGCAAACAGCAAGCCACGAACAAAGTCGTGGAGGGGAAAAGACAGACCCCTAGGCAAAAACTCCGCAAAACATACGCGCTCATTTGCGCGAAGCTCGGGGAGTACCTCTTTCGATGGCGCACGGACAGTAAGCTGGTCCGCCGGCGGCAGCAGTCCGTCCTCGCGGAACTTCTCGAGATGTGCCGCCTTGATCGTGGACTTCACCCAATCGCCGTCGCTCTTCTTGAGGTCGACGGCGGATGCAGATGCGCTAGCCGCAGTCTTCTTCCCCTTCAAAGCGGTCGCGTCGGTCGCGGGCGCGTCGGCGGCAGCTTTCCTCTTGGGCGCCATGGTTGTGGTGGCTAGGGAGTGAATAATTAGCTCGGACGCAATAACAATGGAGGTGGAGCAAGAGGAAGACGATGGAACAGGGGCGGCGCGCAGAGCAAATGGCAAGTAAAAATAATGCCAGCGCCGTCCCTCCTATTTACCACAGATCAAAATCGATCACAGCCGTTAAAATCGCAATCGTGCGCTCCGCACGCAATCCACCGTACACGTGGCAGGCGCAGAGGGCAACCGTCGCAGGCCACTTCGCCCACTACGCACGCAAAAATAGGAGCCATCATCACGCCTCCGTAAAAAGTGGGTCAGAGTGGTCAAATCAAAGTCCAAACGGCACCGTCGTTCGGTCAGCGCTGCACAAATGGGCCCAACTATGTGTCATGTCCCATCCATCACAGCATAACGCACGCCACCGCGTGTCAGGAAGCGCAGTCGCCAGAAACGTCATCCCTGACATCATTACAAGCATCTGTTCAGAAATACAATCGAATCTGCCCAACGCATATTGGTCATTCGACTGCTTTGTTTGGTTCGGGTGTGACAAAGCAATGTTAAAGCAAAATTGGTCACTCGACCGTTCCTTCGACTGATGTATATTACTCCCATCGGGAGCGTGTCGAAAATGATTTGGAGATTATCCTCCATTACAAGAAATACAGCATAATCTCGGGGGCTACTCCCATCGGGAGCACTGTCGTGCACCCGATAGAATTACGGCAAAAAATTTTATTCGATTAACATATGCAAGGTGAGAGGATCTGAGATTATCCTCCATTGCAAGCAATAAAGCACAATCTCGGGGGCTACTCCATCGGGAGCGCTGTCACGCACCCGATAGAATAACAACAAAGTGTCAGTCGACAAAAGTCTCGACTCAGTCCATATACAAAATCATACTCGAAACATTCCCGAGTTGCGTCCGCCGCAGATACCTCGGATGCTGCACGCATAGTGCAAAGGTAACACCCGCCGAACTTTCGAGCTGGGCTAAGGACCGTTCCAGCAACGACAATCCTTATACTTTCCATGTCAGCAGACATGATGAAAAATCCCGACGGACGCGTTGGGTAAATTTCAAATCTATACTGCAGTTCGACTCAGTAAGACCTCTGCGGCCTAGTCGAAACTGATCAGTTTGTTCCAGATTCGAGTCCGGTGACTCGAGTTTGATTGAAAGCTAGTAAGGTTTTACCCGAATGTGTAGTTAACCAGTCCCGATCCGTCGAGTGTACTGGGCCTGCTAAGCTATTATCCCTTGATCATCATAAGCAAAAACCACAGTCGATGAGATACTCGACATAGCCAACATGTGCTATTCATACAGGAATTCCGATTATAATACAAAACATATGACGTGCACTTACGAAAGAGTCCATGCCCGATTCTTCGAGTCAGACAAGTACTCGGGGGCTACTGACATGGGTATACATCTCGGTTACCCTACTATGAGGGTACCTGGTGCACGTGACGACTAAGGCCCAATAGCGAAGAGCCTATTCGAAGCCCAAGACCAGAGGCTAAGAAGATGGAGTACCCTCCAAGATTAGTCATAGGCATAGTCGGTTAGGACTTTTCTTATATGTAAATCAGGTCGGTTACGTACTCCCGGGACCCAGCCTATTTAAGGACTGGGAGGGGTGCCGATCTAGTACCAAGCCATACTCGAACCACCAAAAAGCTCTAGCGAGATCGATACCTCGCCAGAGCTCCCCTGTAATCGCATAATCTCACACGATCAATAACAGACAAGCATGAAGTAGGGTCTTTACCTCCACCCGAGGGGCCTGAACCTGGGTAAATCTTTGGCTCTATTTGTCAGCCGACGAAACTACCAGTACTACCACGTTCTCTCTCCATAATCTCAACCCTAGGTCCTTAACCATGGGATTTGATGAGTGTACCCCTCGTCAGTACCCTTTCGAGAATCAAATACACTTTTTTAGATATAAATTTGAATTTGTAAGATTTTTAGTAGACGTATCATTGCCATCAAAGTTTTTGAATTTTTATTTAGTTTGTGTTGTTTTAGATATGTGTGTCAAATAATTGACATGTAGTCTTAGTGACAAGTTGGGTAGTATTATGTGGTCCCATGGAAATAGTAGAAATTAATTATGGGAGGACATTTAGTAAATGGGTGATTAATTATTTAAGAAAATTATGAGCAGTCTGAGTCGATGTATTGCCTGACAAGATACAACAAATACATCCGAGTAAGACAATAGATCACCTGGATTGAAATATGAAAGGTGTAAAAATAGATCAAAATAGAACTACCTAGCTTGAAAAATAGTACCATGGTATTTTTGAAAATAGTGCACTAAATATTTGGCCACAAATTATAGAGCTTTCTATTTTGGTGCCCCATTTCGTTTAGTATTACTCCGTTTTGCCCCACTGGTTTAGTTTTCCTCACTTCTTCCCTCCTCGTCAAAACCAGCCTCGCGAATGCCCAAACGGAGCATTTACGTCCAGTCAAACGCTTTGACCATAACTGCGTTGATATGTGGGGCCCTGACGCTTGTCTGCTGAGTTACACGTTTAGTCCCCCCTCGCTAGTTTTTTTACAAATAATGTATATAATTAGAAATTGTGTTTCAATCCTAATCTAAGGATACAAATTTTGTATAAAATAGTCTATATATTATTGCTTAATTTTTGGTCAAATTTTGTCGAAAATCGCACGTGCCTTACAAATAGGAATGGCAGGAGAATTACTTAATGAAGAATATCCATTTTCTACGTTGCTAGGTTTTTTGGTATCCTGCTTGACCTATTTCTTCCTCCCCTCCCTGAAAAAAAATCCAAGAAGAGGTTGGTCCACTTGACTCGCTCGGTGAATGGTCTGGAAACAAGAAAACCCTAAAAAAGTCTATTTATATATTTTCTCAATTTTCCATTTTATCCTACTTTCATTTTTTACGGGAATTTTATCCTACTTTCTACTTTAATATAGTTTTTACATTTTTCTCTGATTTAGTGTTGTTTTCGGTGGCTTTTTTTTTATGTTGCCTTTATTGGGCTATCAAGTGTGCGAAACCACCTCCATGACATTTCGATTGATAAGTTGAGAGACCAAATAACAAATATGTCGGTGTTAAAAGATAGGGCTCAAACTTATCTGATACTAGTTCATTGACCAAAACTAAGTTCATTGAAGGGTCGTTATGGGCTTCCATAAATTTCACGCGGAGAAACAGCTCAATTCCTGCAGAAAAGCGCATTGTTGTTGCGATCTTCCATTTCAAGCAAAGTTAGCACGTCATATATAGATACATAGTACATGACCCTTTGAGAAGGAAATTTACTTCATCTTGTCAGCATGAGACTCGAAGACTGTAGCTGGCCTGGCATCTGAAACATATAAAAAACAGTTTGGAATAAAGATATCGATACTAGAGAATTTTGAAGTGCACAACGGATCATGGCACAAGTGCATGCATTGCTCTTTGTTCACTGTACACGGTCACTGCATTACCTTTGCTGGGGAGAGTGAGTGCATTCATCAGAGAGGAGATCCAGCGTACCTGCCAGTGGACACTAGTGTGAAGAAATTCTTGATCAGCTCGTGCACTCTGATCCCTTACAAAGTGAAATGAATCGGGATGCAAAAGTGGGACAAATGGATAAGTGAGATAGTACAAATTAGGTGAAATTCCTTATACTCTTCAAAAACAATTCGAAGGGACGGAATTCTCTTCATCAGATATCTTTCATTCATTAATCCTTATACCCAGTAAAATTCAACGAGATGAAATTCAGTCAGATTTCTCGGTTTCTGATACACTATAAAAAAATAACGAGATGAAATTTTCTCCAACAGTTTTCCAGTGGATTTTTAGATTTTCTGTAAATGGTCAGATATCTCGCTGTCACCACTCTATTAGATTCTTTCTATGGTCAAACTGAAAGCGTTAGGTGCATTACAAAAGAGGAGCATGGAGAACTCCAAGTCCAATCAACTTCACATGCAAAGACAATATAGTATGCACTTTACACCTAACTGGATTGGGATTACGGTGATGAGCTAAGCAACATTTTCTGGTAACAAACTGAAATTTCTTAGGTTCTTGTAACAAACTAATTTCGCATGCTTAACAAATTATAGGCTAAAGTAAATCCTTGTCAAGTTAATGTATCGTGCTGTCAAAAAGTAAATTTATAATCCTTATCACAATGTGTACAGCTGGCAAATTTAAAGATTACTGTCTCTAAGTCAACGCTTGAAGACAGGTGATTTACTTGTCACAATCTGCACTGCTGGCAAATTCGTAAAGATTTAGTCCTGTCATGCATAAAGATCGTACTACACAAATTGATAAAGAATCAGCGCAATAATTAATACTAATAGGAAGGTTGCTGCAAATACTGATCATGCCATTGGAACTGAGGAGCTACCATTTACAGATTGGGGGAAGAACGTTTCTTTTCACAGCCGACGACTCCGAAACTGAAACTGGGACAATAAACAAGAAAGAAAGAACGAACTAAAGAAAAAGAGGACGACCCCGCCGCCGCCGCCGCCGCCAGCGGATCGTGTCTACACGGCGACCCTCTGCAGCACCCTGGAGGGGACGGCGAAGCGCGCGGAGAAGGAGCGCGAGAGGTTCTCCGGCTCCACCCACGCCGCGCCGTCGTCGAAGTTCTGCGCGTAGCTGTAAGCGTCGTACGGCTCCGGGACGCCGACGCGCCCATCGGCACGCAGCCGGTGGTGCAGAGCAGTATCCTCTTCTTCTCCCGGACGATCTTCCGCCACAGGCCCCTGAGCTTCGTGCCGCAGCCGCGAGACGAGGCCGACGACGACGCCGCGGAGGCGGCCGGCGCCCCACCGTACGAGGAGGCCTTGTCGAAGGGGCCGTCGAAGAAGTAGTCGTCGTCGTCGTCGAGATCGAAGCCGCCGCGGACGTAGCGGCGGGACATGGAGGGGGCGCAGGAGCAGGAGGCCTGGCGCTGGAACCGCTGGCCGTCGGCGCCGTCCATGGCGAGGAGTGGGAGGCTGCGGCGGTTGCAAGAATCAAGAACGGGGGCAGTTGTGGGAGAGATGGGAGGCGTTCGTCGCGGGTCGTGTATATGTAGAGGTGGTGGCCGGTGGGTGGTTTTGCTCGTGGGTTAGGATAAAAAATACTCCAATATCTTTTTAATCAAGTAAGAGAATTGTGCTAACAACCAATATCTGACTGGACTAATTATTTTCTGACGAGGCGAGAGTAGCTGGATAGTGTAATCATCATGCATGTAACAGCCCATAGCTGACTGGAAATGTACTCGCATGAAATGCTCTGAAATTTTGTTGGCTTCCAAAAGGTTTGGAACACATAAATTTATTTCCATCACATGGAACCACTGTTTTTAGGTGCAAAAAGTAATTTATATTATATAAACAACTAATTTTTTTTTCAGTCTACAATGTAATTCGTTTTCTCACAAAGGCCTTTTCACAATGACTCTCCTAATCATTCAACCACTTGTTAGTTGTCTCCTATACATTGTATGTTATGTATGGACATAATATTTCGGTTTCGGCGTTTGATTATATTTCAAAAAGACTGTTACACCAAGTCATCTAGGATATCTCGTGGCGTTTGAGTGAAAGAACATAGCCGGTCCTTTCATCAATTTTATGGTTCCTTCAAAATAAAGCAAAATGAAGTCTTTATTTGGTTCTAACGTCACCTACCAGTTAAAGAATATCGTCGGTTAAGTATGGAATAAATCTATGGTAATACGAGCACCAATACTAAGACTAGGACTTAAATTGGGTGGGTTGATTTCACCTAAGGAATATAACCAACTGAGGTATGCTCGATTCGTTGCAATAATTCAGAAATAAATAAAAATGTACAGGTACAACATTATGCACCGAGAAGAAAAAACATAATCCATATGGTTAGAGAGGGTATGCATTTCCCAGCTTATCCTAGCCATTTGCAACCGAAACGGAACGAGATATAAACTTATCCTATCGTTTCTCAATCATGAGAATTATTTGGGCCCATGCCTCCACCTTGGAAGTTGACATCTTGAAGACCCCTTGAAGTGGAGACGGCACCAACTGTGGTAAGTAAAACGATGGAGCCGCTCTCGTCCTCTCCTGGTGCGATGACCTAATTGCAAGATGGTCCAAATACATAGCTTTCACATGGAAAAATGCCTTTTGGCTCCTGGTGACATGTGATCGATCGTTATCGTGGATAATGTACCCCAAAGCCCCAAAGTTACATCATCTTGTGCTATTTTTCTGCTACCTAATTTCTTTGTTGCTACCAAAATTCCCGCGTTTTGATCAAGTCCTTGATTCCATTTTTTATCTCTTTGAAAACATGGATACATTATCCTTATAAAAAAAAGGTACATTTAGGACCGTGCTTAGGCTCTGTTGCCCGTTTATCTATCCTGATCATCATCATTGATACCACGAAACAGGATTTCGCCCCGCTTTATAAATAAAGCACCGACCAGCAAACATCCACAACCACAGATACAAGAACCACACCACACACACACCACACAGGCTGGGGCAACAGCAACACAACGCCCAAAACGAAAAGAAATGAAGAACATGGCGAATCGACTAAACGAAGATGACCTGCCATCGCTGCGCCCTCCGAAATTGTCCCACCACGCACAAGGCACCCCGCTGTGTCCAGAACCAAGCAGCATCTCCCTCAGAAGGGGCACCGTCGACACGGCGCTGCTACTCGGACCAGCGCACTAGTCCTAGGGTTTCCCCCGGTACTCGGTGTAAGGTGAACTCAGGCTACCCCCGACGCCCTCCAACAAGGAATGGCGCCACCCGAAGGTGGCACCGCATCGGTGTCAAACAAGTCAACACGGATTTCTCCCGAGCCCGAGTCACACGAACACCCGGACGCCACCGGCGCACTGGTCCTAGGGTTTCCCCCGGTACTCCCGGACACCACAGGAGCACCACTGATACGTCTCCAACGTATCCATAATTTCTGCTGTTCCATGCTTATATTATACCATTTGCTACATGTTTTATATACACTTCATATCACTTTTATGCATTTTCTGGGACTAACCTATTAACAAGATGCCACAGTGCCAGTTCCCTGTTTTCTGCTGTTTTTGGTTTCAGAAAGTTACTTCTGGAAATATTCTCGGAATTGCACGAAACAAAAGGCCAAGTCCCTATTTTTCCAGCACGTACACGGAGTCCGAAGGAGAGACGAAGAGCCACGAGGTGGCCAAACCAGGTGGCGCGGCAGTGGGCCCAGCCGCGCCGCCTGTGGTTTGGGCCCCTCGGGGGTCCGCCGACATCGCCCCTTCGCCTATTTATTCCCCGAGACGTGAAAACCCTAAAACACCGAGCCTTTCATCCAGAACATATTCGCTGCCGCCGCCGTCGTCAACCCTAACTCGGGGGGTTTCTGAAGCTCTTCCCGGCACCCTGCCGGAGAGGGGAATCATCACCGGAGGGCTCTACATCGCCATGCCCGCCTCCGGAGTGATGCGTGAGTAGTTCATCCTTGGACTATGGGTCCATAGCAGTAGCTAGATGGTTGTCTTCTCCACTTGTGCCATCATGTTTAGATCTTGTGAGCTGCCTATCATGATCAAGATCATCTTATTGTAATGCTACATGTTGTGTTTGCTGGGATCTGACTTATATTGATACCTATGTGGAGCTGAATATTATATTATCATGTCTATGTCATTTGTGATCTTGCATGCTCTCCGTTACTTGTTGAAGCCTTGGCCAAGTGAATACTTGTAACTCCAAGAGGGGGTATTTATGCATGATAGTTGGGTTCAACCTCTATTTAACCTGGGATAGTGACAGCAAGTTCTAAGGTTGTAGATGTGTTGTTGCCACTAGGGGTAAAACAGCAATGCTTTATTCAAGGATGAATGTATTGTTTACATTACGCACATTACTTAATGCAATTGTCTGTTGCTTGCAACTTAATACTGGAAGGGGTACGGATGTTAACCGGAAAGTGGACTATTTAGGCATAGATGCATGCTGGATAGCGGTCTATGTACTTTGTCGTAATGCCCAAATGAATCTCATAGTAGACACCACAGCTCACACATGCATGTTATATGCACTTATCAATTGTCAATTGCCCAGCTGTAATTTGTTTACCCAGCATGTTAGTTATCTTATTGGAGAGACACCACTAGTGAACTGTGGACCCCGGTCCATTCTTTTACATCTGAAATACAATCTACTGCAATCATTGTTCTCTACTGTTTTATGCAAACAAACATCATTTCCATTCGATACGTTTAACCCTTTGTTTTCAGCAAGCCGGTGAGATTGACAACCTCACTGTTAAGTTGGGGCAAAGTAATTTGATTGTGTTGTGCAGGTTCCACGTTGGCACCGGAATCCCTGGTGTTGCGCCGCACTACACTCCTTCACCAACACCTTCGAAGCAAACCTCGTTTTCCTACTGGTTCGATTAAACCTTGGTTTCATACTGAGGGAAAACTTACTGCTGCACTCATCATACCTTCCTCTTGGGGTTCCCAACTGACGTGTGACGTACAAGCATTGTTTCTGGCACTATTGCCGGGGAGATATTCCCTCGTCAACTTAGAGCCACCAACACGTTTTCTGGCGCCGTTGCCGGGGAAAACCGAATTGCTTCTGCAAGGGGAGTCTCTCACACCCAATCTCTTTACTTTGTTATTTGTCTTGCTTAGTTTATTTTTATTTAGTCTTGTTTGCTCTCTTTATCAAAAACACAAAAAAATTAGTTACTTGTTTAATTCAGTTTGATTTTGTTTTTCAAAATGAATGCTCCTGAAGTTGAAGTTCGTTCTTTTAGGCAACTAGGAGGTGAAAATTTGAAAGATGCTTGGTATAGAATTAGTGATGCTCATCATAGATGTACTAAGAAACACTCTACCACTATCCTCCTTAGGAACTTTTATGTTGGTATCTCTAGTTGGTATAGGTATGTTCTAGACACTCTTACAGGTGGAAATTTCTTGGGTACTCCTGCTTTAGAAGCCTGTAATATTATTGAAAGTTTGGTAGGAACACCACCCACTAAAGATATTAAAATTGAGATCACCTTGGAGGATGTTATAAATAAGTTAGACTCTATGGAGAATTTTTTCCAAATTTTCTTGATTGTATTGGTAAGACTAATGAATCAATAGCCACCATCAATGAAAGAATCACTGTTCTTGAGGATAATAATATCCATGACACCCAAAATCATAGAATTGATGAGTTAGAGGAAGCTATTGAAACCTTAAGTTCAACCTTTACTTCTCTTAAGTCTAAAAAGGAGAAAGTTTATGTGGGTAGAGAGCAAAAGTTTATGTATGTTCCTAAAGTGCCAAAACCAAAGACTCATTATGAGCTTAAAATTGATAAAACTTTTAGTACGGTTAAAGGTAATGAAACACCTCCAGGAACATCTAAGATACCCATTGTTACAAGCTGTGTGTTGGAAGAAGCTTTTGATGATTTGAATGATTTGCCACTTGACAACACTTGATTTTCACTTTCTGCGCCTAGCTGAAAGGCGTTAAAGAAAAGCGCTTATGGGAGACAACCCATCGTTTTTATTTGCTGTTATTTTTGTTTTCTTTGAGTCAAGGAGTTTTGTTACTTCTGTAGCAACTCCTTTGTATCTTTATTTTATCGCAATGTTGTGCCAAGTAAAGTTCTATATTGAAAGTTGATGCAAGATTTGGATTTCTGCGCAGTGACAGATTTTTAGCTGTCACGGATTTGAGCTTATCTCCCTGTAGAAAATTCAAAAAATTCTGAAAAAATCACGCATATTCCTGAGATATGTACGCAACTTTCATTATTTTAGGCCAGATCCATCTGAGCAACTTAAGTGCCTCGAAAAAATTCGTCATTCCAGACTGTTCTGTTTTTGACAGATTCTGCCTTTTGTTTTGCATTCGCTCTTTTACTGTGTTTGTGTGGATTTCTTTGCTCCACAAAGCATTGGTGGCTGTAGCTAATGTCCAGAAGCTTTGGGATTGATTGTATCATTACAGAATATGAGAATTTTTGATTATGCACTAACCCTCTAATGAGAACTGTCTTGAGTTTGGTGTGAAGGAAGTTTTCAAGGATCAAGCGAGAAGGGTGATATTATGTGATCAAGAAGAGTGAAAAGCCTAAGCTTGGGGATGCCCCCGTGGTTCATCCCAACCATATTCAGAGAGACTCAAGCGTCTAAGCTTGGGGATGCCCAAGGCATCCCCTTCTTCATCAACAAACTTATCAGGTCATCTCTAGTGAAACTATATTTTAATTCTTTCACATCTTATGCGCTTTACTTGGAGCGTCTGTGTGTTTTTATTTTTGTTTTTGTTTGAATAAATTCGGATCCTAGCAATCCTTGTGTGGGAGAGAGACACGCTCCGCTTTTTCATGTGAATACTCATGTTCTTCACTTATATTTGTTGAGTATTCTTAACTAGCTACTGCAGTGCTTTTAGCTCCTGTTTTTCATGCATCTCTTCGAGCTGTTAGCACTTGTTTATAAATACTCTCTTGCTGCATTATATTATCATTTGGAGAGTTTATGTTTAAATAAATTGATTGGTGTTTGTTTGGAAGAAAGAAAATGCTACATGTAGTAGTTGGTATTGGAAAAGACATATGCATTCTTGTAGATCATTGTCTTGTTTTGATTTGATGCTTTGCAATTGTTTTGAGCTCTCAAGTAGATCATGTTTAAGCTCTTGCATCATGTAGTTAAAGCCTAGTAGTGGAGAACTACCGTAGAGCTTGTTGAGACTTGGGATGCATATTTGTTCTCTCTAAGGTCTAGATATTTTCTGGTAAAATGTTTGAGCAACAAGGAAGACAGTGTAGAGTCTTATAATACTTGCAATATGTTTTTATGTGATTCTTGCTGTACCGGTTTATACTTGTGTTTGCTTCAAACAACCTTGCTAGCCTAAACTCTGTACTGAGAGGGAATGCTTCTCGTGCATCCAAAACTTGAGCCAAAACCCATGCCATTTGTGTCCACCATACCTACCTACTATGTGGTATTTCCTGCCATTCCAAGTAAATATTTCATGTGCTACCTTTAAACTATTCAAAACTTTATTACTCCTTATTTGTGTCAATGTTTTATAGCTCATGAGGAAGTATGTGGTGTTTTATCTTTCAATCTTGTCATTTACTTCTGACAGACTTTCACCAATGGACTAGTGGCATATACATCCGCTTATCCAATAATTTGCAAAAAGAGCTGGCAACGGGGTGCCCAGCCCCAATTAATTACAACTTTCATTAATAATTCTCTTCACATGTTTTGCCCTGATTTATCAGTAAGCAACTTAATTTGCAAATAGACACTCCTCCATGGTATGTGAATGTTGGAAGGCACCCGAGGATTCGGTTAGCCATGGCTTGTGTAAGCAAAAGGTTGGGAGGAGTGTCATCTATAAAGAAACTAAAATACATGTGTAAACAAAAGAGAAGAGGGATGATCTACCTTGCTGGTAGAGATAACGTCCTTCATGGGAGCCGCTCTTGAAAGTCTGGTTGACAAGGGGGTTAGAGTGCCCACTACCATTCGTTGACAACAACAAACACCTCTCAAATACTTATTTTGTGCTCTCTATATGCTTTCGAAAACTTAAAAAGCTCTAGCACATGATTTAATCCCTGCTTCCCTCTGCGAAGGGCCTATCTTTTACTTTATGTTGAGTCAGTTTACCTACTCCTTTCTATCTTAGAAGCAAACACTTGTGTCAACTTTGTGTGCATTGATTCTTACATATTTACTTATTGCACTTGTTATATTGCTTTATGTTGACAACTATCCATGAGATATACATGTTACAAGTTGAAAGCAATGCTGAAACTTAATCATCCTTTGTGTTGCTTCAATGCCTTTTACTTTGAATCTATTGCTTTATGAGTTACCTCTTATGCAAAACTTTTTGATGCTTGTCTTGAAAGTACTATTCATGAAAAGTTTTTGCTTATATGATTCATTGTTTACTCTTTATCTATTTGTTAGCAAACTATAGATCATTGCTTTGAGTCACTTCATTCATGACATGAGCCTTGCAATATATTGATCAAGATTGTGTGAAAGCATGTCTCCTCAGAAATTATTTGTTGTTATCGTTTTACCTACTCGAGGACGAGTAGAACTAAGCTTGGGGATGCTTGATACGTCTCCAACGTATCCATAATTTCTGCTGTTCCATGCTTATATTATACCATTTGCTACATGTTTTATATACACTTCATATCACTTTTATGCATTTTCTGGGACTAACCTATTAACAAGATGCCACAGTGCCAGTTCCCTGTTTTCTGCTGTTTTTGGTTTCAGAAAGTTACTTCTGGAAATATTCTCGGAATTGCACGAAACAAAAGGCCAAGTCCCTATTTTTCCAGCACGTACACGGAGTCCGAAGGAGAGACGAAGAGCCACGAGGTGGCCAAACCAGGCGCGGCAGTGGGCCCAGCCGCGCCGCCTGTGGTTTGGGCCCCTCGGGGGTCCGCCGACATCGCCCCTTCGCCTATTTATTCCCCGAGACGTGAAAACCCTAAAACACCGAGCCTTTCATCCAGAACATATTCGCTGCCGCCGCCGTCGTCAACCCTAACTCGGGGGGTTCTGAAGCTCTTCCCGGCACCCTGCCGGAGAGGGGAATCATCACCGGAGGGCTCTACATCGCCATGCCCGCCTCCGGAGTGATGCGTGAGTAGTTCATCCTTGGACTATGGGTCCATAGCAGTAGCTAGATGGTTGTCTTCTCCACTTGTGCCATCATGTTTAGATCTTGTGAGCTGCCTATCATGATCAAGATCATCTTATTGTAATGCTACATGTTGTGTTTGCTGGGATCTGACTTATATTGATACCTATGTGGAGCTGAATATTATATTATCATGTCTATGTCATTTGTGATCTTGCATGCTCTCCGTTACTTGTTGAAGCCTTGGCCAAGTGAATACTTGTAACTCCAAGAGGGGGTATTTATGCATGATAGTTGGGTTCAACCTCTATTTAACCTGGGATAGTGACAGCAAGTTCTAAGGTTGTAGATGTGTTGTTGCCACTAGGGGTAAAACAGCAATGCTTTATTCAAGGATGAATGTATTGTTTACATTACGCACATTACTTAATGCAATTGTCTGTTGCTTGCAACTTAATACTGGAAGGGGTACGGATGTTAACCGGAAAGTGGACTATTTAGGCATAGATGCATGCTGGATAGCGGTCTATGTACTTTGTCGTAATGCCCAAATGAATCTCATAGTAGACACCACAGCTCACACATGCATGTTATATGCACTTATCAATTGTCAATTGCCCAGCTGTAATTTGTTTACCCAGCATGTTAGTTATCTTATTGGAGAGACACCACTAGTGAACTGTGGACCCCGGTCCATTCTTTTACATCTGAAATACAATCTACTGCAATCATTGTTCTCTACTGTTTTATGCAAACAAACATCATTTCCATTCGATACGTTTAACCCTTTGTTTTCAGCAAGCCGGTGAGATTGACAACCTCACTGTTAAGTTGGGGCAAAGTAATTTGATTGTGTTGTGCAGGTTCCACGTTGGCACCGGAATCCCTGGTGTTGCGCCGCACTACACTCCTTCACCAACACCTTCGAAGCAAACCTCGTTTTCCTACTGGTTCGATTAAACCTTGGTTTCATACTGAGGGAAAACTTACTGCTGCACTCATCATACCTTCCTCTTGGGGTTCCCAACTGACGTGTGACGTACAAGCATTGTTTCTGGCACTATTGCCGGGGAGATATTCCCTCGTCAACTTAGAGCCACCAACCACCACTCGCTTCTCCGCCCACTAGCATGCGCCACCACGATCTTGCCGTCATCATCACCGTCTCTCCAAGGGCACTGGACCACGGTCTGCAGAACGGAGTAGACAACTTCGCCGGAGCGAGGGACAGCAGCACCGCATATCGACGGGAGGGAGCAACCTCCACCACCGAGAGGCGGTAGCCGACCGGACAGAGCCGCCGGAGCAACCAGGCCCGCCTGGCCCGGCCGGGCCTACAGCCCGTAAAGCTCCTGCAGCCCTGCTGCAACAGGCCGATTCACAACGCCGCTGTCCCCTACGCCTGCATCGCCGCCACCACCATCTCCAGGAGGAGCCACAGCCGCAGGGACGCCCAGCCCGCTCAGGCCCGCCCGAGCCCATCTGGGGGCCGAGGCGAGGACCAAGGCCAAGCGGTCGCTGGGGAGCCGCTGCACCGCTGCGGAGCACCACCGCCACCAGCATCCCCCGGCCGCGCGGACCACGCCCTCCCGACGAGCACCGCCGCCACTGAGGTAAGGGCCCCGACCCACCCAACCAGGACGCGGGGAGAGAAGATCCGCCGCCGCCGGCGACGCCGGGGCGAAGCCCGACGACCCCTGCCGGCGGCGGCGCAGGAGGGAGGAAGCTAGAGGAGGGGCGGCGCGGCTGGTGGCTTGGGCGGCCCGTCGCCCTCGGGGGGGCGAGAGGGGGTGAGAGAGGAAAAAGAGAAATTGGCTCCCACCCCATGCAGACCAGGTTCAATAGTGACCATCATCGCTACCATGATGTACCTTTTGATGATCACGAGAGGAATCCTTTAATCACGTACGTTTGGTTTAGCTGGTGGTAGTTCCTCTCTGAACGGGATTCCATTAATCCAAGCTAATTGATCCTCCTCTTGTTGCCAAGTGGCAGGTTAAGTCTTCGGTTATGCCTACCGTTTGCTGACAGCTTGGCTAGCTGTTCGTTACTTGTGGACTACACTAACTCTAATATGCCTCAAAACAAAACAAAAATCTCTAATATGCCATGTCTGTTGCATCAGCCACATAGTTCATGTATATAATATAGTGGCACGTCTACTGACGTCGACGTCTGGGTTTATGAGTGAGACTAGCAGTTGACACAGCACTTACATGCATGTTCTCCCATTTTAATTTGTCTGCAGATTTTCCTATTTTAATTTACAGAGCTATGGAAACAATTAGTTCCTGGAGGGGTTTGAAATTTTTTATATTTTTGAACTTTGAATTGTTAATGAGCCATGCCATGTGCAAGTTTTGATGACGGCAACTCAGCCGGCAATCCGACCCATGGGCACGACCGCCCATGGGCACCCGAGCCTAATGGGTAGGGTATGGGTCGCCATCTTCGCCCATGGGTAGTATCCATGGGCAACCCGATTAGTCGTGGGTAGGGTATGGACACGAGTTTACGCCCACGGGTCGCCCATGGGTCGCCCGATTAATAATTTTTATTATTAAATACATTTATATTATGCATGATATGTAGACTCTTGGTTATCCTACTGTCCATTTATTAATAAAAAACATGTGTGTCTACTCTAGCTAGCTAGCGATGCATCCATTTTTTTCCTTGACAGAAGCAACGTGCATCACAGATGAATCATATCCAGGCTATAACTAACTGGACTTGGCAAAGCGAATTATGCTTTTGACTTTAGTGGGCTTTGTAGCCAGAAAGCCCATGTAGTACATATGCTGCTAGTGTTCACATCGTAGGTTAGCACCACCTTGCCCAGTGAATCGTTTGGCAGTGGAGCCCTGCTATATAAGCAACAGGGACAGCTCACTGTTAACAACCATTCGACACAGCAGAAGGCATAAATAAAGAAATTAAAAATTAAAATAGATGCCCTATGGGTGACCCAATGGGTCTGGGTGCCCGACGGGTTTGGGCATGGGTCTGGTATTAGACCCATGGGCAGGGTCGTGGGCAGAGATTTCTTGCCCGTTTAACAAATGGGCATGGGTCTAGAAGAGGTCGACCCGGCCAAACCCGACCCGATTGCCAGCCTTAACGGCAACACACACATAAAAAAACAGAGAAACAATATCAGTACTACTATTGTTCAGACAGAATGCCAGATTTGACTATTGACGCAAACATCGCAAGCAGTGCAGATCTCCACCCAAGTTGCTGAGAAAAGGATCTGGTTCTGATGGTCAAACAAAGCAAGCAGGATCAGTTGTGAAACCCTTCAAACTGTGTTGACTTGGAAAAATTCCTTGAAGCTTTTAAGATGATGGTTCACGAGAGGGGCCGGGGAAATTAAATAATAATAATGGTGGCCGAATCGTGTGTCTGTTCAGACTTGCTTGTCAGAAGAATCATTATGTGTTAGTTTCTTCTCAAAAAAACGATGGGCAACTGCAACAGTATTCATAAACAAATATCAAGCCAAAAAATGGCTGGTACTGTGCCGACGAGTATTAAAATCTGGATTCCGACGTCATCACGACTCACAAGTGTACATGTACTGATATACTCCAAAAATCTGTTATTTCGATGTGTTCCAAATTCATATGAAGATATAAAGTGAGAGGCTAACTTCGGAGCCAAGCGGAGGCCCATCGCCGGAGGCTTGGGCCGTCGCTTCCGGGTCGGACTGCAGCCGACTTAGGGTTTTACCACCATATATACATCTTGTAAGCCGCCAGTTGGGATAAGTCGCATTGTGTAAATCCTCGGCGTTTGTAATCTCACCCGATATAGTGAAGTATTGCTGGCTGGCGTCCGTGGTTTTTCTCCTCCATTGTTGGAGGGGTTTTCCATGTTAAATCTCGTGTCCCCGTTGGTTGATCTTCCGCTTTCTTCATCGTTTCTTTGCTATCGTTTATAACAAAATCCACATGACTCTGCTATCTCGCATTTACAGCCGAAGGGACGACGCAACGAAAATTCTACTTCTTCGTATATCTACCATGTCGTGCGAAACCGATGCAAATTCTTCCCACCTTCAAAATTTTTTTAGAAGCCCACCTTACAAGTTGGTTGTGTATGTTGGCCTTTTTTTTAAGGAACCTCTCTTGACGAGGGCGGGGAGTTCCTGCAACTCGTATAGACCTAGTTTATGAGGGAAATCGGATCAAAAAAATTATAAATTACGCGGTTTATGAGGGGAATCAGATGAAAACATCACACAAGTAAGGGAACCTTTCATCCACACGACGCTAGTTCATGAGGCGCAACAAATACACACCTCCAACTTTAGGGCCACCTTCCGACTTGCACCACTCGACACTATTTTTTTAAAGAAAACCAGACTAAAAACTATACATTGCCCGATTTACGAGGGGAATCTGGCCAAACACGCACAAACGAGGAAACCCTATTTTCTGGGCCAAACTTTTTGTACGAATACAAGACTTAATCGTCTTTGAGCGCAAACAAAATTCGAATTTCTTTTTGCTTTTTTGAATTTCTATTTTTTTACGTATATCAGATGCGCCAGTACCCGACAGTTATTAGTCCGGGTCCATGCCAGATTTGACTATTAACGCAAGCATCGCATATTCGCATGCAGTGCTGATCTCCACGCAAATTGCCGACAAAAAGGATGTGATGGCCAAACCTGAAGCAAGCAAGATCCGTTGTAAAATCCTTCAAACTTGTTTGATTTTAAACATTTCGTAGCAGCTTCTAACGGATAACGAGTCCATGTGTCTGTCTGCTCAGACTTGTTTTGTCAGAAGAATCATTCTCCGTTCGTTTCTCCCCACACAAGAAATCGATGTGCAACTGCCGACAGTATCCATAATAGTGAAAAAAGGCAGGCACTGTCTCTGACAGGTATTAATTTTGGATTGCGACATGATCACAAGTGTACAGAGAAACACGCATGCCAGAAGGCCACAAGCCCACAAGTGTACATGCACACACACTACACGCCGTGCAAACTTGTGATGAGTGGGCAAGCAGTCAGTTTTACATACAAAATTGAAGTCCAGTAATTCAAAGAGAATATTTGTTTGTGAAACAATCAGCAGGCAAATAAAACGGCAAGCAGCCGAGCAGATTTATGGACAGTTTCAAAACGACAGAATCATCACAGGTAGCGATCGTAAGAGAAAGCTTAGGTAACTAACACATGTGTAACTAATTATCTACAAAAGTGGCTTTGGCAAACACTGACTGAAGCAGGGCAACCAATGACAATCTCTTATTAGTTCTTCAGAGGATATATAGCTCTAGGTCCTCCATCTGGTAAATCTGAGCCCTACGAAACAGAGAAGTTGGGGAATGCGTCCAAGCTGTTTGCTAGCAAGCCGCTTAGGCCTAAACTGTCAGTTCCATTCAAAAGCCTAGAGCAAAATGCTCCAAGCTCTGGCTCACCGGTGGATTCAGGCTGAAAGCGAGCAGGTAACCATATATAAGAATTCAGCAACCAGAGGAGAAAGAAAAACTAAGCATCTCAAAGATATCAATGTTTCTTAGAAACCCTGACCGGTACCATTGAGACATCTGGTTTCACATTATCATTATTGCCAAAGCCTGGTATCTCAGGTCTTGGTTCCTCTTTCCTACCTTCAGTAGAACAATGCTGCAGAAAGAAAAGATGATAAGCAGCACATATGTGTTTGGAAGACAGAACACTAGAAGAGCAAAGGAATGGTAGCTACCTGGTCGCCATCTGTATCAGATTCAGGGATTGCACCCAGGATGGATGAGTTAATAGCGCTACTGTTGCTAGGCGCTAAAGAGGGCAACCTGACTGAAGTTTGCTTCCGGGAAGGAAATCCATGACAGGTTTCTTCTGCATCCCAAAGGGACGGATTTGACACCTTTGGTTGGTTAGTTGTTTGCTGCTGAGCAATCAAGGAGGCAATAGCAGCATCAAATGAGTCGCATGTTGCAGGAAGCTGCTGCAGAATTGAGTTGCTTTGTAAAGGCGGTTGTTTGCTGTCTTGAGAGGGTGCAGCTTCTGATAACAGTGCTCCGAAACTGATATTGGATATGCAGTCAATCCATGAAAGTGATGTCACTTTGCTTTGGTTATCCTAATTTCAGAAGAAACAAAGATTAGGTCTCAAGTACAAATGGCATCATTGTTGCAAGAAACACGTGACATTACATACTCACCAACACAGTCTGTTGTGTATTAGGCTCGACGGATGGTCTGGCAAAATTAGCAGGAAACTTGCTCAAATTAGCGATTTGTTTCTGTTCACAGGAAAAAGGATCCGAAGGCTTATCGCAAATAGTCTTTTCTGCAGAGTGTGCAGATGGTCTGGCAAAATTAGTTGGAAACTCGCTCAAATTAACCATTTGTTTCTGTTCACTGGAAAAAGGATCCAAAGGCTTATCCCCAATAGTCTTTTCTGCAGCATGTGCCGATGCCAAAGAAGCCACAGTACTTTGGTGCTTCAAATTAGGTTCAAACCATCCATACCTAAAGCAAGAAAAATTATGATCAGCTGACAATTTGCATGTTGGATTTTTTTTCAGGAAAATACTTGATTGATTTTTTAACATGCTAGTTTACTTGACAGACTCCAAAACTGAAACATCATTGTTAATATTATATGTATGCTGTTAATATCATGATCATAAAAAAGGATGCATTTATATGTGGGTGCAAACTCGCATTGAAAGTAACGCTTTGTGGGTGAGAGATTAAACCTTAATCGAAATGTTGAAGGGCTGCCCACAGCAACATAAACATCACCAGCCGTGCAAGAATCCTTAAGAGTCCATTTTTCACTGCCAACTATGCTATCCAGTCTAGCATTGTAAGGGAAGAGCATGAGGTCGCCTTTTGCACAACTAGAACGGCCCCATTTTGTGTTCAGATGTTGCACAATTGAGGACATCTTCTTTCGAGGAGCCAAAGTCAACTCCAGGTAAGGGTTGTGATTCTCCTGTGACATTAAGTGGTGTAATAAGCCATACAAAGGGAAGAAAGGTGAACTTGAAAGAACATTGTATGTAGTATTTATATGAATCTCTTGCAAGAAACTGAGATAATCACCTGCTGTAGGACCTTTTGAATTGCCTCATCTATTGGGAAAAACTGAAGCTTCATCTTTCCAGAATGATTTGGTGGCTGAGCCAACAGGTTTGTCGAATTGCTAAATGGCGCTACCATAAAGCCGCCCCTCCTAAATGGAATCTTGGTGGCAATAATCTTACTGCCAGCATGTGATTGAGAATCTCCCGTTATGCATTTTGCCACTACATGCCTGAAAAAGTTGTATTTTATTTGAGCATACTGTTACTCATGGAAATCCAGACATATGGCTAAGCACCAGACAGAGACATATCGTTCTTTTAGTTCAATTTTAGCTACTAGTGAGCACTTACTTTCCTACTGCGAAAGTTGATTGTGTCTGCAATGAGATGCAGTACAAATGTAATACAAAAGGAAATAGGACAACAAGATATCACCTGACGATTTGTTAGAATATTTGCCTGGCTTCAAGCCAAGCATCTTACTACCAGGTTTGGCCTTTGCATCTGCATCAGTTTGTTTACCACGCTGCTGAGGAGCTTTCATGATTTTCTGAAATCTGGCAGCGGTAGCTGTCAGGTTCGATACTGATCTTGTCCTAGGAAACTTGTACCTTTCCTGCAGTTAAATAAAATTGGGCAACCAGTTATTGAATCTACCTGTAGAATTTTTTGAGGTAAAAATATCTGTAGAATTGAGGTTGTAATAACTCTTTCAATTTGAGAAGGGTGATTACATGATCTGCCACAAGTTCTTCATTAACAATGATGCACAATTCAAATCAGGAAATTAGAACGTAATGTGAGGAGCTATATCGAAGTGCTAGGAAGTAAGGGCGTTTTAGTTCGATTTAACAAGAATTATATCCATTGCAGGACACAAGTACGTTTAGCATGATTTTAACAAGAATTATGTTAGTTGCGGGTTTTTTTTTTTTTGCAGGGGGAGAATTATGTTCATTGCATTTGTAACAGATATCTGAGGTGAACTCTCTATTTACACCAACAACGGATTAATTTACTTGTTCCAGTTTTAAATACACATATTCGAGGTCAGCATTCAACGAGTTCATAATTATAGTGGCGATAACCGCCAGGCAACTGATCCCTAATCGTGATGGCTACCAACCCACCGAACGCAGTGGATCTCTCCCGACGAATTCGTTGCCGCTGCAATTGTAATTACGATTGATGCAAACAAACACTAGGAAATAATTTAGTTCGTCGGCACAATACAGTGGTACCAAAAACCGTGAACTCAAAGGACTCTATTCCCCCAAATCAAGCGCGGATTCGAGAGCCGAACCCTAACTAATCCACGGATTCTACTCCGTACCTAACATTTCAGAACCCTCACAACCACACGAATCGTACTCTACCCAACCACACACATCAGCGCTAGCGGCCGGAGGAAGGCGTACCTGAGTGAGATCGAAACCCTAGATCTCGGCGCGGGAGGCGGCGAAACCCTAGCTCCCCGGGACGGATCCGCCGGCAACGAGCCGGTCTCCGGGCGGGGCGACGGGGCCAAGCGCGGCGCGGAGGGGCGCGGAGAGCGAGCGCCGGGTGGGCAGAGAAGGCCCGGGATCCAGACGGGCTCGGTGAGCTCCTCGGCGTGGGGCGAGGAGCGGAGCGCGCGCGGAGGAGGGAAGAGGAAGACGAGACCACGAAATTTTTTCGGGGGAAATTTGCCGCCGAGAGAGATATAGAGAGCGAAGCTTTTCGTGCGGTATTAGATAATTAGAATACTGAGGGGATTTTATACCTTTTTTTTAATCAGGGGATTTTATACGAACCGAGCCGTACTGGGCCTCGTAGTTGTTCGAGCCTTCTGGGCCTAGAAAGGCCAGAACGGTTACCAACGGCGGCCCGCGGAGCCGGCCTATTAGAAGGATTTGCCCATGACGATACCATTGTCCATCGCCAACACTGCCAGGCGCTTCTTTTCTTCAGTTCTTCTCGTCCTCCGCCTTCGCCGCTGCTCCGGGGAGAGGACAGGTTCCACTTCGTGAAGGTTCTCGAGGCGGTCATCTTCCAGATGGCGGCGGCGCGAGACGAGGGGAAGAAGCGGAGTCCGGAGGACGAGGCGGAGGCGGAGGTGCACCAGGCGTTCCGGCGCTCCGCCAACGCGCTCTCGCAGCTGTACGCGCACTCCGTCGCCACCCAGAAGGCCTCCTTCCTCGTAGGAGAGCGCACTGCCATGGTACGTCGTATCAACCCCTGCTCCCCGCATGTCCGTTTGATGGTTGGTTGGTTGGCGCGATGTGTGAAGGGAGATGTCGGGTTCTTTGTCCTGGCCGGGTTCTTGGTCCGTCCGGTAAATGCGAATTACGCGGGATTAGAGGGTGATGAGTTCTCGCCTCTAGTTCCCGGCGACCTAGGACTTGGGAGTTTGGCTTTTCTTGCTGAATTTAGTCGAGAATTCTTGGTGAGGTGGTACGATTTTGGGGCTTCTTGCCTGAAGCGTATCACCTGTTCGTGGAAATTCGGTGTGCACGTCTTGGTACTTCTTCAAAGATGGTGGTATATTTTTGTGCGACATCATAGCGGTGGAGAACTTATAGCTACTACAAAATCTAACCTGTTACCAACTGGGTCTGCCTTCCGGTGACCTCTGTCAGTGGCGAATTGTGTCTGCGGTTCTGGCCGGGTTCCTGTGTCTCCGTCAGTGCCGAATTACCCGGGAATTAAACATTAAAGGGTGATAGGATATCGCCTCGAGTTCTTTGTAATCGCCAGTTGGTTAGGATGGAGAAACTTGCTCAATTTATTCGAAATTCTTGGTAGGTGCTGGAATATGGTGCCTTCTTGGGTGAAGCATGCCACTGTTCCTGTTGTGTAGCAAGAAAACGAGATAACCAAACATGCACCCTACATACGACGAAGGGCAGTTTGGTTGGGGATGTCGAACCGTGCTATGTTTCTTTGGATGTTGTGGAATGTTAGGGGAAATAATATTGCTTTCGGAGTGGGTTAAGAGTGCAGAGAAACAAAGCTTGCCGAATCGTACTTGCCCCGGGCCTGAACGAGTGAAGAGTTTGTGGTTTTGTGCATATGCAATCCGGTTTTCGATATAGTGTTCAGAGTAGTAACTCATGCCTATGTTAGGGCGCCATGTAAGTCGTGTGTCTAAACTGTTGAAATCATCATTTTGTATCCTTAGTTGTATCCACGCATACTGTTTGCTTGAACTGATTTCAATCACGTCTTGGTGTTTTGGCAGGAGTGCGTGTATCAGTGGATATCCAGTCAGCATGAAGAAGCATCAGTGTCTGTTGCTGATGTACTCGCTTACGTGCAGGTCATATGAACAACTTGTCTCAGCCAAATTTCGTAATTTTCTGAACTCTGTTTTACAGAGTATTCTGTCAGTGTCTTGTGTCCTACTCCTATCCAAGACGACCAAGGGTCTTAACGTTGGAGAACTTCTATCTCTTGTTAGTTAAAAAAAATATATACAAATTATCAAAAAATCGATTATTAATTTGTCTATTGAAATGCTAAAGTTGCTGATACAAAAACTGCATCAACTTGAGGCTTCGTTCAAGCGTGGCGTTTCCCGCTTGTTTTCCTTGTGGCTCTTGCTGTTGTTATGTCAGTATCTGAACCAAGTCCTTGATGCTTCTCTTCTCTACACAGAATGAGATCGAGCACAGAGGGGGCATGACAGGATTCCTCAGCATCCAAGTCCACAGCCAGCAAACGGATCTCCTTCCACAGATCTCCAAACTAGCACCTTCTCATTCGGAAATGTAGCGGCTGCACTTGACTCTCAGCAGTGGCAAACTGATCAAGCAGGAACTGCAGGCATCCCAGACGCTCTCCCAAGCCCTTCGCAGCAAGACATCCACCCGTATCATCCGGTTCAGAGTTCAGGATATGGCCCGTCGATTCACCGCCAAATGGAAATGGGGCTGCTTGGAGCAACCACTCTCCCCAGAACCAGGACTCAGTGCAAGGCGACTCGTCCGAGCACTCGTCGGATATGGAGCATGATTCTCCTTGAAGTTGTGAACCAGGTGAAAGGTTCTACCTTGCTTGTCTAGTTACTTTGGAACCTTGGATATCAGACCATTATTTGCTGGGGAAGCCCATGATGCTTCCCCTCCAGGACATTCCTGCCTTCAGCTGTGTGCCGACGTGCGAAGCTCAGCTGCGGTTGCGACGTGACCATTCTCTCCGCTGTCCTTGACCTGTAAATGACAGACAGAAACTAACCGTCGCGGTCCCTGCTGTTGTTCGCGGACTGAGCTTCACCTGCTGTTCATATTACTGATTGGAAGATCGGATCGTGCGAACCGTCTCGGCATAACTGTGACTGCACTGTCAGTTCCTTTCCTGTGCTTACCAGATGACCATTCTTGGTTAACAGGATCAGTTTTGTTGTGGTGTGTGTATCTGTAAGAGAATCACATTGTCTCAGGGCTCATTTGATTTAAAGGAATTGCAAAGGATTTGTGAAGGAATGAATCCTATAGGAATTTTTCTATCTTAGTCATTTGATTTGTAGGATCGGATCCTATAGGAAAAATTCCTATAGAAATCATTGTACTACTTCCTATAGAAAATCTAACATTCACTCCAAAGCTCATTTTACAATTCCTTTGGTAGAATCAAACAAATTTTTATGCATGCAAAATCCTATAGGATTGGGGTGTACATGACATTGAAATCTTACGATTTTTCTATTACTACAATTTTCCTATCCTATGAATCAAAGAGGCCCTCACTCTTTTCTGTAATTTTTTGTTGTTTGAATGTTTCTACCTTGTAAATATACAAATAAAGTTCTATATGCTTCACCAGAAATTATTGTCAGGTTTTAAAAAAAAATGAGACCCTTGAGCACTAGCACACAGGGCATATTTTTATACTAGAAACGCTACTTTGTGAGAATTCCAGAAAATTCGTCACCGACGGGGATCAAACTCAGGTCGTTGGGCTGCCACAACACAGCCCCAACCACTGGGCCACTGCCCCGTTCTCTATTGTCAGGTTTTGGATCTGGATTCTGTAGACATGATTATTTTGGGCCTTACATCGAAGTGATCGACCTATAACCAGCCGGTGCAAATCAAGTAGCGCAGTAAAAAGTAGGGAACTCTGGCCGGCACAAGGGGAGTCTTATATTCTTGCTTTAACACAAACTGTTGTCAGGTTTTGAGTCTGCATTCTGTAGACATTATTGTTTTGTGTTGATATGTTCGTTGTCGATCTCGGCACACGTAGATTGAATTCTGGCCTTTAAGCATTGCGGCATATGCTATGTGGTGAACAAAAAAAAACTACCCAGGGTACATATACGCTCATTTTTTTTGCGGTTTACATATACGCTCATTAACAGGCCGATTCAGTTGCAAGCTCCTGGGATAAGCATGTATCTTACGAAAAATGATACGTCTTCATTTACCATAGCGTACATCTTTCGGTTACAGGAATACAAGTTACAGCACAAGCAGTTCAATATGCTTGAACATCTAAAGTCAGAATAAAAGTTAAATCACACTGCTCGTATGATCGTGGACAACTAATATACATCAGTTTTGAATGACATGGGGGGGGAGAGCAAGGGATTACCCATCCTGCTCACTGACCACGCAGCGACTGCTCGCGCCAACTGTCAAGTGTCGCCCGGTGTCGTCAGCTTCAAATACGGCCTTTGTCAGCAAGGAAGCGGGCAGCCGAGCTCGTTAGCCGCTGCAGTGAGGAAGGCAAGCGTCATCCCGGTGGCCTGACGGTTCTGGGCTTCCCACTCTATGCACCTCTCGACGTCCGCTTGCCAGTTGGTCATGCTTGCTGCCGCGCACCGGTAACTTGGGCTTTGGATTCCGTTCCGTTGCTCTCCTTGAACGATCTTGGTGGAATTCATCGGTCCGCTGTTCAGGATGTCGCGAAGGACGGACATGCTGAGCGCCCGCACATGCGCGCTGGGGTGGGAAAGGCAGCGGATGGTAGGTGATAGACGGCACTGCAAGTCACATTGAGTTAGCATTTTGAACAGTGACTTCTATGTTTTTCAGATGAAGAGGTGTGAGAGATGCAAGGGGAGAACATACCTTGAGCAGATTCGAGAGGCCATCAGCAACTGCTACGCCTGGATCTCCCCATTCAACGATGAGATGAATAGCTCTGGCAGTTACTTCTAGAAGCTGTCCATGTTTAATCGCAGGACAATGGAGTCAGCAGATGCAACTTTTAAAACGTGGAAATAACTGAATGCTTCTTTAGTGACAGCCAAGTACAACAGGTTATGTTCACGCTATTTTTCGAAGAAAATTTGTGAAGGATGTTACCTCTAATTGAGGCAATGTACAAGCTTCACCATCAACAAGCATCCCATCCGTGGCACGAAGCAAAAGGTCTGAAGCACTAGCAAGAATTATCAATGCTTCTGGGGTATCATGGTTCCTCATAAGCTCAGCTAACAGTTTCACTATTCGCTGGTTGACTCTCCACATCTTCTGACCTTGCTCATCATCTCGAGCAATCCAGGGCTGCAAGTCCTTCTCAGCCTGCATACACAAGTCCATAAATATGACAGGAAATAGGACGCATGTCATGAAGGCACTGAAGCCAATGTCTATTCCCAAAATGAGAAATGTAGAAAATAAACGAAGCAAAAAATCTAAGAAAAAATAATCATGACCAAAAGTTTGAATACAGTGAATTCTTTACCTGCAGGACAATAGCAGTTGAAGCCTTGGCCGGTGAGGCTGACACAACATCACAAAGCGCATCTACAACCTACACGTTAAAAGATGTCAGATGTACAGTTAATAAGAATGCTACGAAAACAAGAATCTCTTCATGGCATTATTGTGTTATGACAACATTCATGTATAATCCTACCTTCCTCCAACCCTGATGAGCTGATGTACTTTCTGCAGACATCTGTGTTTCGGGAGATGCAATAAGTTTATGCCACAGCAACGACACAACAGAGAAGCATAGTTCCTGTTTTTCTGACATTACAGATCTTAGGAGAGTTTGAGAACCTCGATAACCCCCATTCCTATCCATGGTAAGGAAGTTTGCCAAATCAGATGCTTCCACCTGTAAAGTTTCAATAACTTTCCCAGATGTACTTGCAATGTTACCATTTCGCCTAGCCTCTTCTGCGCATTTCATGAGTGGTCTTGAATAACCATTTTTCTTGTGTGAGGCTGAAGTATTCTTCTTTTCCAAGTTGCCATAATCAGATGAGCTGATGTTGCTTTCCTCAATGTGGAGTTGATCATCTTTCTTTACTGCTGTAAGGTTCAGGTGAGCTTCCAAAGGCTCAGCTTTGTTCACGATGGATGACACAGTCTTACCATGCAAGTCAATCAAATGGTAAAGCGATGATGACCTGGTAGAAATCTCAGCATCCCACTTGCATCGCTTCAGTGAAGATAGTGCATTTAGGCATGGCCTCGACCGACGAAATAACTCAGAAACATGAGCAGCAACCATTGCTGCTGCAACTATCTCATTTGAACTATAGCTCCACGAGGTACCGACTGATGATGGCTTCAAGGAGAAAAGAGCTTCCAGGATGCCAAGAATTCTACGAGTATGGAGAATCGCGAGCTAACGCTATTGTGTAGCTCATTACTGATACCATTGGCTTTTCCAGGCATCATAATCTTTATAGAGTCTTTTATCTTTGAATTTGTTCCATTCTTGCAAAGGAGAGGGAACAGCTGAAGCTCACAAGACAAAGCACAAACAGCAGCCAGCACATACGAGTCAAAAGTACCAACAGGCCCTTGTTTCTTCTTGCTTCTATTTCTTCCATTGGTTAAGCTTGAGTCCTCGGTGGCCTCCTCAGAAGAATGGTTACCACTGCCCGTTGGTCTTTTGCTGCCTCCTGGCAAAGCTTGATGACTGACGGAGACAGTTAATACTACAAACAACAACCGGGAAGCAAGGTTCATTGAGGCACATGATTCAACAAAGAGTGAATGTATCATCGTACGGAGTTCAGCAACAGCAAGGCTCTTAGACGGACTTCTTGGTTTTTTGGATGGTTCAGAGGTTTCCGAAGGGAAAGTTCTTCTGAGTATAGCTTCAACCGTTGCCACAAATATTCTCATAAGGCATGCTTCAGATGGACTTCCACGAGGTAGATATTCAAATACTTTCAACAGTGGCAAGTATAGGCTCCATGATAGAGTGGGTGGCTGAAGCGGAGCAGCTACAACAATTTCGGGCAAATCAACTGCTGATGAATTCAGAGGTAACAAACCATAGGCAGCTTCCCATATGGTACATATTCTCCACTCAACGTCAGGACCATGAGCGCACAGCAAGGAAGCAATGCCTTGTGCAGTGGCATCAATAGTGGTTTCAGATGCAGGAACCTCCAGCTGTGGATAATTCAAGGTGCAAGCAGGTCAATAGGTGAACGCTGTAATTAAAATGTAGATTCCCACATGGAAAGGTGATAAAGACGATAGAGGAATTTGCAACTTTGGTGCGAATGTTCTAACAGTGTTTAACAGAATTAGCTTATTTGATGATAATCCTATAAGAATAGTCATAGAAGAAGGTTGATCACAAGATGTGTCAATAAAGAATTGGTATAAGAAAGTGTACAAAAAAGACCAAATGTTGCAATTTTTTCAAACATGGAAGTTAAATTATTCCCTCTGCTCCAAGAAATAAGGCCTATAAATTTATTCAAAAGTCAACATTTTCTAAGTTCGAACAGTTCTATAGACAAAAATATGAACATCTACAATAACAAATCAATATCAATAGATCCATCATAAAATATATATTTACAGTGCATTTATTCAATATGGTAGGTGTTGATATTTTCGTCTACATATTTGGTCAAAATTAGTAAGCTTTGACTTTTGACCAAACTCATATGCCTTATTTTTTTGGAACGGAGGTAGTACATGCATTATCATCTGTCTGTTTAATGTTTTAGCTCATCTAATGTAGTAATTTAATTTGCAACTAACAATGCCTACCTACATAAGTAGATAATAAGGTGTCCTGAACTTGACAACACAGGGTAGGTCCCAGAAAAGGCTAACTGTGCTTTCAGTCATTAACTGAACTACTAAGGAAAACGAGCACCCGAAATGATAATTAGCAAGATGCAGAAACTACTGCATACCTGTCTTTTGTATGATGATACATAGCCACCCAGTGGTTCATGATGCACCTCAACTCCTTCGGCATGTCTTAGTGGAGGAAAAAGCAACGTTGGTTGGGACAGTATACGAAAAAGCAAGGCAGCGCCGTATCGGCGGCCATACCAGCTCTCATAGACATTGCAGTTCCAATCGCACGCAAGAAATGAAGATGCAGCCAATTTTTCGGAAGCTGAACAGAAAAATGAAGTTGTCAGAATTAATAAAGGTGCACAACCCTAAACACGTGGATATGGAAATTTTGTGTCGTGAGGCATCATGGTTAATAGCACTGAAACAAAAGCCTGAGTACATTAAGTTGTTATACCCTCATGCCAGTAGCATAATCTTCGGCTGCTCGAAGGAGTTCAACAAGCTGTACTGCTGCATCAAGTGCATCTGGAGCCCATGACGGTGGTGCTTCAAGAAGACCAAAAAGCAACCTTTGTGTAGCACTTGGAGTAGCGATTGCGTAGTATCTAGACAGGAGAGTAACACATTTAGAATAATTCTGAAAGCAGACTTGGTATAACAATGTATAGGAGCTTATACCTATGAAACAAGCGAGCGTAGGGTTCAAGAGGGGGCAGCCCTGCCACCAAATGCTCATCCAAAGGCGTTGTTGGTGGAGGTAGCAGAAGCGCAGGAACAGCTGCTGCGGTTAAGTTTGCAGTCTCGTAACGAGCTACTTCCTCGTCACAGACACTTAAAATAACTCCAGCTCCATTAGCAACAGCCCATCTAGGGGTGGATGGCATAAGTTGTGGGTGCTTACCAGCTCCCCGGCTGTAAGCTATACCGAAAAGACGTATTATCAGACATGCTCTTACTCACAGAAAATATTATCAGACATTTGTGCTGATAATAACTTTAAGCCATGTGCACTGAATTCCAACATGACAGTAACAGACTGATGTGAATATCAAAGTAATTTTCTAACAAGTCATATGTTTAAGAATTCAACCACGTAAACATGTGCTGTTGGAAAAAGGATCGTGCAAATGTAACGTGACTTGAGAGCACTGTTCTTAATGGGTATACAGCAAAAGAACTAACACAGCACTATCACTAGGAGCTGCCTATGGTAAGTTATCGAAAAAATAGATTAAGTTACCAACCAGTTGTTGGAGGCTTCAGTTCTCCACCAGCTGCATATTTTCCCATGACTCCACCACACCTGATGCGTTTGATGAAGCATAGAGTATTCAGCTAGTATTACCAATCAAAGACAATCGTAGCAAAGTAGCAAACTGTTTAAACAGTAACTGCATATATACCAACAAGCTGAAATAGTTAACATGTACTATTCATGGACAGCTTATGCTCCCATTAACATTTGATTAGCATACACTCCCATTAGAAATAAATGAAACATGCTGCAGTTTGTACTTGATTACGAGTTCCTTCCCTTAGTCCTTACTCTGAGTCCTGTCAAGTATTATCCTATTTATCAGTTTGTTGTATCTGCGATACTGTTCTCCTCGTATAATTATATTTTTCTCCATGTTTCTCCATTCAACTTAGCCACTTGCGCATTTTATTCCTTCTTATTAATATAAGCACATAACCTAGGTCACGTTTCATAAGAAAAAATTATAAGGAAATTCTAGTCAACGGGGAAAAAGTACGAGTATTATAACTCACCATCTAAAATAGTCACTTCTAATGCCCAAAGGTGCGGTTAGCAAAATGTCTGTGATCCAAGGAGATAATGGCCTCAATGGCTTCCGTTCAGGTTCATTTCCTGGAGAGCAATCAGCTTTCTCCTGTGCGGAATAACTTGTTGTGGCCTGGTCAGAGGTGTTGTTACATTCTGCAACTTTGAAGATTGGCCTATTGTAGTGAGTTAGAACTCTAAGAATTTCTCCACAGGCCAAAGCCCACTGCTCTGAATACTCCTTCTGCAGCCAAAAGTTTCACTTTATGAGCAACAACACTTCAACCAGCACCAAGCAAGCGAATTTAAAATAACCAGGACAGTAAGGGCCTCACCTCAGAAGTTTGGGTAAATAAAGAGATGAAGGAATTGAACGGGGAACCATGCCTGTCATAACTCAGTGTCCCATCTATGATGCGTGACAGAATTGGATGTACAACTGCATGACCATGCTCGGGGTGATGGAGAACAAAAGTTGCTGGTAATATACAAAGAAGTGTGTCAATTTCTTTCTTGAAATGTCTGTAGTGTAACATGTTGTTAACTTGTTATCAGAAGTTCATGCGTTACCTAATACTTCATCTACCAAGCGTTTTTCTTTTGATGGATAGCAACTTTGGATGAGCTGCACACAAGCAAAAAAAGGGGACTAAAGTTAACAGACTTGATATAGAAATTTACCACAGAAAGTACTGAACTATGCTAGGAGATACAGTACCTGAGCTACATCCTCCGGGAATTGCTCACTGTCAGATGTAAACTGACCAAAGTACTCAACATAGGCCAGAATTTGTGCCTTCAAACAGAGAACGAAGAACAGAAGTGTCTCGTTAACATCAGGTGTCTCCAAAGTTATAGTGCATATAACTTAACTCAACTACCAGTATGGTACCTGTTTCTGCTGCGCATCATGTGGCGGGGGCCAGAAGAGTGAGGAGAACTGGAGCCCATCAATCCACTTCCCATTTGACGCTGACATACTTAGTAGTTTAAGACCCTGCTCAAGAAACTAAAGAGAAACTCTCAGAAAAAAAGAAAATAGAAAACCTGCTCCAGTTAGCAAAAGAGCGTCTCTAATCAAAAACATGCTGAAATTGCATCGGTTTATCCATATATTCCATGTCTATTTCTTTATAAGCTACTTCCTCCGTATCGAAATATAAGATGTTTTAGATATTGAGCATTTTTCTGATACGGATATATCTAGACACATATTAGTGTGTGGATCCACTCATTTCAATCCGTATGTGGTCCATATTGAAATAACTAAAACATCTTATATTTTGATACGGAGGGATTACATGCTTCGGAACCACGAAACTTCAGCAGACACAACTTCACCTATGCGTGTGAGCCTTTTGCAGACCCAAGGAAATATACCAATGTAATGCAACCGTTTCTCGGGGTGTGTTTGATTTTGATACAAGTTGGACACACGCCACCCCGCCCGCGCCGTACTCTGGCCGCAACTTGCAACCACAGGAAGCAACCCCAAATTTCAGCAAGGGCTGCCCCATCCCCTTCCGCTAGGAGAAGATGCAGCGCAGATGATGTAGAATTGTAGACGCCACATGAACGGTTTGGTTTTGAAGTTGAGGGTTGTTTGTTTGACTCAAAGGGTTGATGCATGCAAAATGGATGTGTTTGTTATGATAGATACACAACAGAAGCATCAAATTCTTACCTAGAAGAGGAGTAACCATTCTCATTTAACAAAAAAAATGTAAAAAGGTATGCCTTCTATCTCAGACATGCATCAAAACGTGATGTTTCTATTAGAAGAAGACCGCAGACATGGCGCAAAACATACACAGCCCGTAGGTGGCGCGAACCAAAATTAGAGTCTGAACTAACATCCTAAAAGAAGAAACGAAAAGGAAGATATGAGAAAAAAAAATCCTACCACATATTCTGTCAGGGAAGGTTTGCATTCCCCTGTAGCTGTGCAAAGTTCATACAAATTTGAACATAATAACACACCATCCGCATACATCAAAGGGGGGCAGGGGCTACTAACATGGCTGCTAACTAAAATTTGGGCAAAAGCGATATTGGTGGTTTCCTTGCCCTACCATGCTGTTTCTGTTACCGTCTACCGATATCTCACATTTAATTCAGGAAATTTGAGTAGACACCTCCACGCTAAATATAGCAACTAGACAGACAGATGCGAAATAACTCCGTCTTCAAATATGTAGCTACCGCAAGTTAAAAAGCATCAAAACACAAAGCTTGGAGGTTTGAGTTTAATTCTGCACATCAGAAAATTGAAAAGCAAAACGCAGACATACAAGTTCAGCCACTTCTTTTGAGATTTCTGCTTGCGAGAACTGTGAATTGGATTCCAGAATCCGTTTACTAGATTTAGACTATACGATAACATAACCAAGCCAGGGAAACAGAATAGCTCAAGTAGGGGAAGTGAAATTTACAAGTTAAGACAGAACTATCTTCATCCCAAAGGATTTTCTAATAACCACCTCTGTTCTTAATGCTTCCACACCCGGAAGTACGAACATCTGACCCAAAAAAAACGCAAAATCCAGCTCGAATCCACACTTACTCGCGCAACAGCCGAAATCATTCAACAATTCGCAGGAACAAGCGTCCATCTACCGTTGATCTACCCGAGAGTACCAAAAAACCGCAGCACAATCAGCTCAGCATCGCCGCCAAACACGAGCGTATCCACTAGTAATATCACCAAGACCGCGTCCGAGCAAGCTTACCCGCGCATCTACCGGCTCCAGGAGTTACAGACCAAAAATCAAGGCTAAAAATCAACAGATACAGCGCAGAATAAGACGGAAAAAATGCTGGAGGAAATTCGTGGTAGCTGGGGGGAGAGCTGGGAGCTATACCTAGGCTGGGCGCGCTTAATCCGGGGGCTCCGGCGGCGAATCGGCGGCTCCGGCGAGGGGACTACGCGGCGAGGCTAAGCGAAGGCGGAGGTGAGGAGAGAGAAGCTGCGAGAGGCGAGAAAAAGATTTTTTCCGTAATGAGGGGGAGGAGTAGGCGGTGTGCTGTGTTGCCTTGTTATTCCACTCGCTGGGCAGCAGGTGGGGCCCACACGGCAGAGGTTCTCTCGCTGACACGTGGGCGTAGAGGGCCGGGCCCACGTGTCGGGGACAGGTGGGTGCGTAGAGATACTTATTCGCCGCGTGCGCGGGCGAGATCGCCCCCTGGCGCTGCTGACATGGCATGGCGCCTGATATTTTGGGGAGGCGCATGGCATGGATGCATGGATGGATGACATATTCGCATGCCACATGGATCATTTGCATGTTGATCCATGAAGTATGAGGAAATTTCGAAATGAATTTCACATTTGGTGCCTGGTGTATTTGTTCTCTTTTTTTTATTGCTAAATCTAAATTATTCCCTCCGTTTTAAAATATAAGATGTTTTAGTTTTTGTTCGCATTCAAATGTATCTAGACACGTCTTAGTGTGTATATTCATTCGTTTTAGTATGCATCTAGACAGCATGTGAACACCTAAAACATTTTATATTTTAAAACTGAGGGAGTATTAGATACTTTTATCGTGTATTACTCGCCCATATTCGCATGCCACATGGATCATTTGCATGTTGATCCATAAAGTATGAGGAAATTTCGAAATGACTTTCACATTTGGTGCCTGGTGCATTTGTTCTCTTTTTTTGGTTGCTAAATCTAAACTATTCCGTATCAGATACTTTTATCATGTATTCCGTATCAGGCGTGTTGAGAAGACACGATTCCTTTACGCTTTAGGCTCCTTGCCAAGCTTCAAGATGTAGCTGATTCATGGATCGAAATTCTTACCGGCACATGAGGGTTCTATCTCCTCCCCTCCTTCTCTCGTGAAAATTGTAAACTCTCTTTGTTTTGTTAATGATTTGGCTTTTAGGTCATTTTTTAGTTAAAAAAGTGTGGAAACCCTCTCAACACCTTGTTTATCAATTGGAAAAAAATATACAATGGTGTAGGGGAATCAATACAAAACAAACAACCCATGTAGGTAAAACTCATAAGATTTATCCCTCATAATTTTTTTACAAGAATTATAATCCTAAACAGAATCCTTCAAAAAAAACGGCTAAACCAAAGAGGCCCTAATAAACTCCATGGCGTAAGCATGAGTATTACAGTACTAGTCAAACACGTCTCCTAAACTAGAACCAAGGAAGTGATGTTGAACAAACAAGCATGCAATTTCATGGTCACCCAAGGACCTACCAGCAAAAAAGCAATGCACTAACTAGATTCGTCGCTAATGGCACGACAACACAAAAGCACGACGGATTAGCCCGTCGCCGTCGCCCGTCGGATGGAACGAAGGAGATCATCGGACGGCCACGGCGAGACGCGTGCTCCGATCATTTACCCGGCGGTCATGAGGTGAGGTCAGCTGGTCGGCACCCTGGACGGCTGGGGATGACGGACGGTGGCGCCATTTCCATAGTCTAATCATTCGTCCACTATCATGATGGGCCCAGCACATTTGTCAGATCTGTGCGATTAGGCCCCTAGCTCTTCGTGGCTGTCTTTGTGCGTGTTTATTAACTATAAAAAGCATGCATCGGCTGTTTGTTGTGTATCCCCTTGCTTTTCTTGGGTGGTTGATGTTACAGCCGTGGAAATGATGGGGACTGGTCGAGCAATGATTCGCATGAACGTATCTAGTCACGGATCGATGTTGGAAACGTTCACTGTTAAACGATCATTGACGAGTAAGAAATATCAGTAGGAAAATGTCGACATCTCTAGCTAGAAAGGTTAAGGACAGATCGAGCAAGAAAGAAGTTTGGAATTAGAGAGTAGGATTTGCTTGACAGATCCAACAGGATTCAGGACTAGCTAGCTTAGCAAATTGGGTGCCAAGTATATATGGTAGTGCCAGTCCTTTGATGGGTGGAACATTGGCCAGCATCTAGATTGTTCCATTCGTCTCGTCTTCTACTACACGGTTAATTAAGTATTACAAAGCTGTGGGCAGCAATCATGTTGAGTTTTTTAAAGAGAGAAAACAAGGGACATGTCACACCCACTTACGCAAGAGAACATATAATACTAATCACCCAAGTAAAATATCTGGAGCACCTTCTGCCATAGAAGCGTCTGGAAACTTTGTTGACGCGATGGCCAGTGCACGAACCCGCGGGAGAGCACGTCTTGAGGAAGGATTGGACCATGTGGCTGCTGGTGGGAGTGAAGAGCTGCTAGTCTATGTGTGTGTGTCAGAGAGTGTGAGCCAGCTGGAGGCAAATACGTGAAGAAAAAAATGCTGCGAGGGCATGGGAGATTCGGCTTGGGACATCCATGTAGGACACGTCATATGATACCCATGCTAAGGCAGAGACAAGTGTCGATCCAGCGTGTTTGGAGTGAAGTGAAGCCATGATCCTGTGCACGTGAATGACGTCTTGTATTTTTCGAGGATCCGTAGCAAACAACACCTCGTCCATCAGATTAACGCGCATGTAGGTATATCTTTAGCTGATCCCGTATAATGCTTGGCCCGAAAATTTCGGCCGATATACGGGTTTAGTTTTTATTTTCATTAAACACGAACAACATATATCGGACAGGCTCGGAAATATTTTTCTATACCACCGAATAAATGGCGGGGCCACCACTATATGATGCGTTCTAGAGAGAGAGGGGGGGGGGGGGATGTTTAGGGTTCGTCCTCTATCCTTTGTCGGGATTTATTTAGCTCGGTTGCTAGGCTGAAACTTCTCCGGCAAGCAATTAGCACACCCTCCACCACTGAAATAGAGTATGGCTTCGGCAGCGACGGACCGACACCTCCTGCGGGTTTCGGCGGCTTCAGTGACGCACCTCCTGTAGGCGTGGGCGTCGTCGCGCCGCCTACGGGTGTAGCCTCGACGATGTGCTGACGTTGTACTTGGAATCCTCCACGACTCGACGACTACCCTGACTACGAGTCCGTCTGAGTCTAGACTCATCACCACCAACGACAATGACGAGCTCGCTGAGCTCATCCGACGCATCGAGGAGAAGTCCGTGCACTCCCAAGTTCGCACGGAGAGACGGCACGAGTATACAGTGGCGGACCCAGGGCAAACTCAAAGCCCGGGCAAACAGTGCATTTGAAGGTATAAAATGATTTTTTTAGACAATATACTGTACAAATACCATACAATTACTCTACGCATCCGGCCGGAAGCCCGGGCGAGCGCCGGGGAGTAGGGGCGCTGGGTCCGCCGATGCGAGTATATACGCCGGTGGTTTGAAACGTACAACGCCGAACAACTCCGGTGCGGCCTTGAGTTGAGCGTCGAGCACGCAGCTCAACGGCGGATGTGGTCGAAGGAGGAGCGCTGCTAGCGCATCATCTTACGTGATATCGGACGCAGCTCCTGCAACCAGGACGGACGGCGGCGTAGATCTGGATCTTAGTTCGGAATTTAGTATGAATTTGTTGTTCTGTTTGATGTATGTTGATGATCTTGTTGAACTGTGCAACTATGTTTTTAAAACCAAGCGCAGAGTATCTTTTTTCAAATTTCCATTTCGGACTTGATGTTTTTATTCTGGGCGACGAATTTCATTTCTAACCCGTAAAACCAGTTTTGGGGGAATGGGTTGGCAATATTCGGGATCCGATTTAAACTGCTACAGTAGTAACCATCGTCGCCACACTATTGAATTTTCGTGAGGATTCCACGTGTCGCATTGCTAGCTTAGCAGTTAGCACACACCCGCCAATCGAACGAGAAAGGCTGAGTACAACCGGTGTACTAGCATACACACGCGGCAATCGACACCATCGTCGGCATGCGCATCTGCCTATCCATCAATCCATGCGATGCGAGAGCACCCACCCCGAAACGGGAAATCCAGCTCGTGGCCTGCGAGTCCGCACGACGCCGGTCCGTGCCACGGCGACGCGCGCGGGCGGGGGAGATAGATACGACGCCGAGCCACCAGGGCCAAGCAAACGATCTCCTCGAAGGGGCAAAACTATCTCAGCCAAGCAAACGATCTTCTTCTCGCCAGAAGTATCTCAGCCAAGCAAATGATCTCCTCCGCCAAACTATCTTTCTTGACCAAGCAAAACTATCTCCACAAGTATCTCGGCCGCCAGCCACATGCTGCAAGTGGGTGGGCGAGATCCGGGTGAGCCAATGGCGGAGGAGCAAAGGATATTTATCACATCTCCCTGAGGCGCCGGGCCCGCGCGTCAGCCCATGGCGTGGATTTGGGTGGAGCCGTGGAGGAAGCACACCGCGGCCTTCCGCTGTTTTGGAAGCTACGCCATGAGATTATTATTATGGAAGTTTTTTTTTCTTGCGAGGAGATTATATTATGGAAAGTTGATGTGACATGACAGAACCACAATATAAATCTCCAAGCCAAGGCCCAACGAGGTCAACTGCGAGAGTGGAGAATACCTGCACGTCGTCCTCGTCGTCGGCAAACATTGTCCACCGGAGCACCGCATGCTTTGCCAAAAGTGGCGATCGAGCACTAGATAGCTTGCTAGGCTAAAGCCATGGATGATGGATCATCAAAATTGAGTAAGTTAAGTAAAGGTGGTACTGTGCTGGCAACTAATCGGACATTTATTAAGAAAATAATAAAGCACAGCCGATCTTTGATAGTGAATGTAACTGTGTCGACAGCTGCACCTCATCTCACCTCAACTTTCAAGGTTGACTCGGAGGCGTCGGACAACGTCTGGACATAAACCCCAACCCTTGGACTCCACAACAACACCAAACCCCGCCACCCCTCTCTCTCCCTTGCATGTTTATCTCTCTCGACAAATCAGGTTGCCGCCTCCATGTCCCTCTGCCTCCCTCCCCCTCTGCTCCGCACCGGAGACCAGTGGCCCTCTAGATGGAATACGAAATTTTTGGTGTCATGTGCGCATAACTTTCACAACCCCTATCCAAAACTTTCATTATTAGATTTATACATGCCGAAAGAGAAGGATTAAAATCATAAGTGTGCGCTTAAAGTTATTGCTCAGGATGAATGTAGTGATCTCCTACTCTTCTCAATTGAGGAGGATGCAACAAGACTTGAAGCTGTGTAATTCTCCATAGACCTCGTAAAACAATTTGACAAGGTTGCTACTACTGGGTACTATTTGATGCTCGTCCCGATTTGTCTAGGAATATGTTCATAATCAATGACCATCAATTAAAACAGGCAGTATGTTGTTAGTATACTTCGAAAACAAGACCATTAGTTAAGTATAGAATCTTTTCCCATTAAAAATAACTTTCTTTCTATAAATTTGGCTCAGTTGATATGGAGTCAATGAGCCAAGTACACATACTCAGTGCACAGCAGATAATTCAGGATCACCATTCGTTAGTGCCAAGTCATTCTCTTGCATTTCTATTTGCTATATACATGGCCAGTCTAAACATAATTACTACTCAGGGCGAATCAAGTTAATTATATTTTTTACACTAAACTTTTATACTTCAAACTCATGTGTAGCATGATATTGCCTTATTGAGTATAATTTATTTTGCTTATTTTATATGGTTAACTACAAAATATTTTTTCTGAATATTAGTTAGGTGTTGTTAGTTATACAATTATAATGTTTATCGATACAAAAAAATGCACTTTCATTGTGCTATATTTAAAGGCTGGTTTTCTAACATTATTTCCTTCATATGTTTTGTTTTTACATTTGTGTAACCTATATATCATTATACAAATTTATGGTGGAAATCTCTAAATCATATGGCCTAAAAATATCTTGACATATGGTCTAGTATATGTGTAGTTAAGCATACATACATGTAGAAATTTCGAGAGCACAAATTAATTGTTACTAACATTCTTTATTGGTTTCCTTACACTCGGTTCCTCCCGCCTCGTGATATGGACCACGTCAAGACGACGGTGATGACTTCAAGATCGTGGTGGCGTGCGCGGGTGGGCGGCAAAATAGGCGGAGCTATACGGAGAGTCTGGGGGTGTGACTTTTTGGAGGACGGGAGAAATCCTTGTCGTCTCGGCACTGACGTGGTGATGCTTGCGGATGTCGCCATCCTTCCTGAAGGGCGTCGGGTACCTGAGTACCTCTTTCCCTCCCCTCAACGTACCGGAGGAAACTCTAGGACACACACGGGGTAACCCTAGGTACTGTCCGGACGGCAGTATTGTCGCTCCCTTCTTGGAGGTGATGTTTTGTACGAGGTGCTTCAGAGTGCTAGGAGCGTGGTGGAAATCTATGTTTTCGTCGAACCGCCGTTATCGGCTTTGTTTTATCTTCTTTGTTCTTTTTTGTTTCTTTTTTTGGCTTATTTGTGCTGTTTGCCCCAGCAGTGACTTTCGGTTGGTTGTTATATCAATATAGAGGGGCGAAAGCCTGTTTCGAGGAAGATTCTTTTTTGATAAATTATGAACATAAATAGCAAAGCATGCGAGGAAAATTTATCCTGCAACAAACACCCAACATCAAAGCCTATATGTCCCAAATCCTAAGTCAACACATCACTCTAGTTCAAACCGATTACTCTACCCAGAGGGTCGACCAATCCAACAGGATCAAATTATGGAAATATTTCAAATGTCTAGTGGAATCCCATAGGGAAAAAATATCTCATGAAAAGAATTATTGTCAGATCCTATACATGGGAGGAATTATTTAGAGTCTATTCCAATCTCTAACCCTTGATCTGAGCATGTGAGGAAGTAGCTGTAGTCTAGGGGCGGAAGGGTGTGTCAATGATAGTATTTATAGTCTGATAAAATCAAGACGTTTTTACCCCTTTAGGTATTTTAAAAAATGATAGCATAAACATAGGTAGGCTTGTAAACATGAATTAATAAGAACCAATCGGTTTCCATATGAGAGAAATTTGCCCTTCCAGCAAGCGATCTTGCCTTCAAAGCGTTGTTCAACTGGGTGCCATTCGGGGTTTCTTAATATCATGTAGTGGATAGGTATCCCAACATATCTAAAAGGAAAGGATCCAGATTCACAAAAAAAAACTGCTTATAGTGTTGCTCGATCCTCATCTAATGCCTTACCAAAATAATAGATTCCACTCTTGTGGAAGTTAATCTTTAACTCGGATAAATGTTTGAAGATAGAGAGAATGATCTTGATGCGGTACAACCGCCCGTTGGAAACCCCAAGAGGAAGGTATGAAGCAGCACAGTAGCAAATTTCCCTTGATTGTAAAACCAAGGTTATCGAACCAGTAGGAGTTGGAAGAGGTGCAACACGGTGTCAAAATTACTCTGGCGCTTGTAGCTCTGACGTGGACCTGCACACACACAATCAAAATATTTTGTCCCAACGTAACAAGAAGGTTGTCAATCTCCCTGGCTTGCTGAATACAGAAGATTAAACTTATGATGTGTAGAATAAAAGTAAATGAAAAAATGGACAGCAAGGAAGTGAGTGTAGGAAACAGTGGAAATGGTGTTTGTATCAGTGCAAAATAAAGGACCGGGGTCCACAGTTCACTAATGGTGTCTCTCCATAAAACAGATAAACTAACATGCTGGGTAAACAAATTACAGCTGGGCAATTGACAAAGTGCAAAGGGCATGACAAGCATATTTTGACAAGAACATGTTCATTGTGAGATCTGTTGGGCATTACAACAAGATACATAGACCGCTTGCTAGCTGCATCTATGACTAATAATCCACATGTAGAATAACATTCGTGTCTCCCACAAGTATTAAGTTGCAAGCAACAGATAATTGCAATAAGCAAAGTGTGTAATGTAAACAATGCAAATGACATAGACATAGCAAAGTTGTTTTCTCCCTAGTGGCAACAGCACATCCAACGCCTTAGTCGTTTCTATCATCTCAAACCCAGGCACTGGAGACATGAACCCACTATCTAGCATAAATACCCCCTCTTGGAGTCACTAGCATCTACTTGGCCAAAACATCTACTAGCAACGGAGAGCATGCAAGAACATAGATAACACATATAGATAGATAGATGAACAAACTTGATCACAACTTCACAATTCATCGGAACCCAGCAAACACAACATATAGCATTCCATAAAGATGATCTTGATCATGTAGGCAGCTCACAAGATCTAAGCATGATAGCACAAGAGTGGAGAGACAACCATCTAGCTACTGCTATGGACCCGTAGTCCCGTGGGGAACTACTCACGCATCACTTTGGAGGCAGGCATGGCGATGTAGAGCCCTCCGGTGATGATCTCCCCTCCGGCAGAGTGCCAGGAAGAGCTTCAGAACCCTCCCGATCTAGGGTTGACGACGACGGCGGCGACGAAACTTTTCGTCGAATTTTGATTGGGTACTTAGGGTTTTCGAGAGACGGAGATTATATAGGCACCTGGTGCGCCACCTCAGCCAGGGGCGGACCCACGTTGAGCCAACCGGTGTCACTGGACACCGGGTAAATTCCTGGCTAACCCTATGCTTACGCTATTAAATTGGCTAGGACACCCCCTAAATACTTTAGATGGACACCGGAAGAGAAGTCCAGCAAGAGAGCCGCGTGTATGGGCATGTCTCATCTAATTACCACAAGGCCCATGTGTCGCTGAACGGAAGGAAACTCATGTTTCCATCGATCGAATCGATATGCCAAGTCTGTATGTATGTTCATATGCCGGTTGTCGCTCCTCCTTCCAGTCTCCCGGTCCAGTTCATCACGCCGCCTAGGGGTGTCTACGTCGCTCTCGCTCAGTCGGCCGATTGTTGAGTGGGGAAAAAGGTGTGTGAAGTCCCCCCCCACCCCCGCGATTTTGTCAAATTCTTGTTTACCAAATTGTATCACTAGGGTTCTTTGACTTTTTAAGATGTCACAATTGGGAATTGTATTATTGGGATAATTACTCACGGAGAGAACAAGACTCGATTTCGCTGATTTGTGGAAGAGATCTACATTCATTAGAGTTATTCCTCAATCGATGGGCACACAACATGACAACAACATAGAACGCAATGTCAACAAGTTTAACTCGATAAACTTACAAACTAGTTTTATTTAATAGCCTACTAATTAAGTGATTTTACTTTTTTTTAGGCAATTGATACTCCCTCCGGTCCACAATAACTGTCGTACCAGCTATAGAAATTTTGTACTACGACAGTATATTCTGTAGGACACTTAATTTGAACCGGAGGTAGTAGCTCATACCCTATTTGGCATCATCTGTCGGATTTTTTTTAGATACAGACTACCGTTTTTGGTGATTTATTGTTCAACTTTACATAATCTTCATTTCAGAAAGCATTTTCACAATCGAACACACCTACTCCTCAATCTTACTGTGTAGTACAATCATTGAGCTATACTGTTATGTGGACACCGGGTCATTTTTCTCTTGGGTCCGCCCCTGACCTCAGCTGCCCTTTGGACTTCGTCTTCGTGTCGGTGAAAAACTGGGCTCCGTCAATTTTCGTCCAATTCCGATAATATTTCCCAACTAGCTTATCTGAAACAAAAAGACAGCAGAAAACAGGAACTGACACTGTGGCATCTTGTTAATAGGTTAGTCCCAGAAAATACATAAAAATGATATATAATGCAAATAAAACATGTAGCATTTTTTATAAAACAAGCATGAAACATAAAAAATTATAGATACGTTTGAGACGTATCAGAGCTTCATATTAACACATAACCTTCTCTAAATTAGGCTCCATAAAAAGGATTATATCATCAATGTATTGTAAATAGAGACCACCCTCAGCAAGATGAGGATGAGACCACCAACTTGGCCGTCTTGTTTTGCACGTGTAATTAGGATGGCCAATATATCAGCAACAATGTTAAAAAAGCATCAAAGATAACGGATCAACTTGTCTAAATCCTTTTCTGGTCTTAATAAAAAAGCAAAGCTTTTGCTTAAATAAATAAATAAAACAATTTAAAGAGACATCAACAACTCGTAAACAAAGAGAGGAGAGGTAGCAACAAATCGACCCAAAATGGTAAATCGGCTGTCACGATCAAGAAAGTTTAATTGGAGCTCTCCGCTAGCAAAATTTGGTACTCTCCCTGTTTCCAATTTATGAAAGAACCTCTATTGAAGAACTCCTCTTTAACACTCATAAGGCCATTCCAAAAATGAGAATCTGTGGGTTTTACCTGCATGTGAGCAAGCATTTTAGTTTTAAGATATTTATTATGCATCAGCTCCTACCGCACCTATTTTTCATTAGTAACTTAAAGAAACGTTTGGTAAGTAAGCACTTATTTTAAGCTCAAGTACCTCAATACCTAGACTGCCTTGGTCTTTAGGTTCACAAATGATATTCCACTTTGTCAACCTCTATTTACGTTTATGCTCATCACTTTGCTAAAAAAAAAAACATGACCGGTAAAAATCAAGACGTTTTCGTACCCCTGTAGGTATTTCTAGAAGTTATAACATAAACATAGGTAGGCTTGTAAGCATTGAATTAATAAGAACCAATCGGTATCCCTATGTTAACATAAACCGAGCTTGCCTTCAAAGCATGCTTCAACTGGTTGCCATTCGGTGTTTCCTAATCTTCCAGAGTGGATAGGTATTCAAGATATCTAAAAGGTAAGGATCCGGATTCACACGGAAAAAAAAATCTGCTTATAGTGTTGCTCGATCCACATCTAATGCCTTACCAATATAGGTATATCTCGCTCTTGTGGAAGTTAATCTTTAATCCGGATAATCTATCAAAGATAGAGATAGATGAGCTCCATATTAACAACCATCTCCAAATTATGCTCCATAAAATGTAACATCAGCGGTGTCCTCTTTTGCACGTGCAATAAGAATGTCCAACATATCGGCGACCATGCTAAAAACATTGGAGACAATGGATCACCTTCTCACAATCTTTTTTTTTAAACGGTTCTCGCAATCCTTTTCCTTAACGGGAGGCTCTCCGCTCCGTAGTGGGACGTCGCACTCGTGTGGTTGGGGTCTACTTGCTCGACTCCCAAAAGGTGAAAAAACATATTCTTGTGCGCCTCACAGAAAAATATCAGCTCCTGCATGAAAAGGTCAACCCATCCAAGTGCGATCGTAACTAAATTCATTAACCGATCTAAAAAAAATTCCTGCACAGCTCGTAGATCGGATGGAACCGATCGACAACACCTAGCAACATCTGCATAAGTTTTTTTTTGGGCTGTACGCCGCGTGGCACGGAGTTGGTCGTTACATGACGTAATCGCGGAAGGGATAAGCCGCCGCCGCCGCTCTGGGTTCCGGACGGATGGCTACCGGCGAGGGGAGCCGTGTCGGGGTTTTGCCGGAGCTGGTTTGTGAGGCTGCCGCGCGTGCCACGGTTCACCGCGGACGACCACAGGCCCGCCAGGAAACGCCATTATAGTAGAGTAGAAGCGCTAGCTAGCGAGCTAGGCCGTGTGGTGGTGGCTAGCTCACAGCCTCGGAGGAGGAGTCGCGGCTCGCGGGTACCCAGGAAGGAACGCGCACACGGCCGGCCGGCGTTTCCCGCGACTACTAGAAACTTCTAGTATTTGAATATAATACTCACATAGGAGTAGATGCATATCCGTTTCTGCTTTGGTCTGATCAGGACTGTTCTGCCTTGCTCTGTGTCTGTTCCCTAAAAAAAAGATAGCTCGTGTGTATCTTCCTTTCCTTTCTGCGGGGATACTGAAAGCCGAGCCCATTGTAATAAAGCAAGCCTAGGCATCCAGGCAACTCGTCAGCCCAAACCACATCCGTTGGGCCTGAAATTCCAATATGAGACTTGAGAGATGGAGATCGCCTGTCCTCCCGGCCGCTGCGAAATCTTTTCTCTTTACGGACATTTTTTTTTTGGCTAGCCATACTGGAGAGAGTATACTAGTGACATGCATATGTTACCACCAGTATATGTTACTACCTCTCTATAGCGTGTAATAATACATGTATGATGTCATACAAGACTTCGCTTACTAGTGACATGCATATGTTACCACCAATATATGTTACTACCTCTATAGTGTGTAAGACCATGCACTATGTGTGTGAAAAGCGAACCATAGAAGCCAATGAGTCGACTCAACACATAGCAGAGCATCGCACCATATGGTCTGACAACAAAAGCGACTCATATTGTTGGTTCGACTCAATCCGAGTAAAGAAACAATTTCCTGCATGCATCTCTTGTCCGTGTGAAGGAATGGGGAGGAGAGAGGAGACTTTTTCCCTGCATGCATGTCTGACTAGGCCCCACTGCTACTATTTGATGCGGTTCAACACATTGCACACATAGCAGGATATCGGAAGCGATTCATTCACCGACAACCTTTTTTGTTGAGTCGATACCACATAGTGCATGGCCTAATAATACATGTATGATGTCATACAAGACTTCACTTATAGGTTGTAGACTCATATTGTTGTAACTCCATATTAAAAAATAACTCGTGGGTATCTTCCTTGTAAATGAATGGGAGAAAACTGAACCCGTGTTTCATTTTCAGAATAAGCTGAACGCCGTGAGCTAATCTGATCCAATTGAATTGCAAGATCACTCATTCTAGAGAAAGTATAGGCAGCCACTAGCCAGGCAACTCGTGAGCCCAACATCACGTGGGCCTGAAACTTCGATATGGGAGATGGAGATTGGTTGTCCTCCCGGTAGGTGCGACATGTTTTCTCTTTAGGGTTTTATTATTGTAGTCGGACATATCAACCACTAGTAGAAAAGGGGGCAACGGTGCGCCCCTTTAGTACCGGTTGTACAAAACCCGGTACTAAAGGGGGCATTAGCACCGGTTGCGTTCGTGTGCCAGCAGGGGCACCGCGGCGAGAACATTTAGTACCGGCTGGTTTTAGCACCGGTACTAAAGGCTACCCTTTAGTACCGGTTGCTAATAACAACCGGTACTAAAGAGTTGGAGGCCACGCGGCACATGCGGCCGCGGTTGGTGGCCCACGGCGAGACCTTTAGTACCGGTTGTTTTTACCAACCGGTACTAAAGGTCTCGGGCACTATAACCCTTCTTCCACCCCGAGCCAGCTCCATTTTGAGCTCGAATTCAACTCCATTTTTCCTCCCTCTTTGCTCTCCCAAGCTCAAATTCACCCCTTTTTTCTCCAACAACTTCCAAGATTGGTGGCACCTACATATATAAGGGTTAGCAACTTCATCTTCTCTTCCGGCATTTCAAGTTTAGCCCATTTTCGTGCAAGTTTAGCAAGTTTGATTTTGGTGGTGCTTGCAAGATGTTTGATGAAATGACTAAGTTAGGGATTTCATTTGTTTTATATGCATTTTGAGCTCAAATTAAAGTATAATTTGTGGTTTATATAGTGTCGTCTCGTCCCCTTCCTCACCGCCGTCGATCGCCCGCGCCGCTCCGTCATCGACACCACCTCGGTGAGCCTCTTTTTCTATCTTTTATTTTAAAAAATGTTAGTTATATGATTTAAATGCATAATTATTTCTTGTATAATTTTCTTATGTTTTTTATATGTATAGTGTCATGGTTTTGATATCCGTCCCCGTCGGCCCTAGTCCGGTCTATGATTCGGATGTGGTATATTTTTATAACTATTTATTTTGTTTCGTGTTTATAACAATCATGACGACCAACTTGACATAGATATATTTTTATTTAGGAGGTAGTTGAACCGGAAATTCCAGCCGACCCTATTGTCGAGTTTTTAAAAAAAGAAAACAACGATTTGAAAGCAAAATTGAAGATAAGTGAAGATCTTCGTCTCCAATGCCTGGAAGAGAAGATGGTATTGGACTTGAAGATTGCCGACATCGTTGATGCTCACGGGGTCGAGCTTGCCGACGTCGTCGCTGCTCACGAGATGAAGATGGATGCAATGCGCTTCAAGCTTAAAAAGATTAGAAAATATGTCATTAGTCAAGAGGCTTGGTATCATTATGCTGTTGGTTCAATAGTTACCTTGGTTGCGATTCTGATCGCATTTGTTGTTGGATTTAAATTCTTTAGATAGTTGTATGTAAGTTTCGATTGATGTATGTTTCGTGAGAACTATGTATTACATTTGGGCACTACTCTACTTTGGTTTTAATGTGATGAACTTGTATTAATTAATTTGGTCACGTATCTCTATTCATTATTTAGCCGGTGTAATGGTTTTTGATGTATTTATGTAATGCAGATGAGCCGAGAATGGATGTACGGTGATCGACGCTGTCCCGAGTTCATTGATGGCATGCATCGTTTTCTCGATGTGGTTAACTTAAACAAGCTGAAGAATGGTTTTATGATTTGTCCATGTGATGAATGTCGGAATACGAGGAATTACCCGAGCGTAAGAACCATACACTCCCACTTGTTGCGACAAGGCTTCATGCCCAATTATTTTTGTTGGACCAAGCATGGAGAAAGAGGGGTAATAATGGAAGACCCTGAAGAAGAGGATGATGACAACTATCCTGTGTTCTCTGAACACGGTGATACTACAATGGGGGAAGACGAAGTTGAGCTCGAGGTCATTGTTGATCAGTCCGATGATGATGATCTTCGTCGGGTCATTCTTGATGAACAGATGAAGTGCGGAAGTGAAAACGAGTGGTCGAAGTTGGAGCGCATGTTAGAGGGTCACAAAAAATTGTTGTACCCAAATTGTGAAGATGGCCAGAAAAAGCTGGGTACCACCCTGGAATTGCTGCAGTGGAAGGCAAAGAATGGAATATCTGACAAGTCATTTCAGGAGTTGCTACAAATATTTAAGAAGAGTCTTCCATGGAATAATGAATTGTCGCACAATACATACGAAGCAAAGAAGATTGTCTGCCCTCTAGGTTTAGAGGTGGAGAAGATACATACATGCATCAATGACTGCATCCTCTACCGTGGTGAGAAGTACGAGAATTTGAATGCATGCCCGATATGCAGTGCATTGCGGTATAAGATCGGGCGAGATGACCCAGGTGATGTTGAGGGCGAGCCGAGCCCCAGGAAGAGGGTTCCCGCGAAGGTGATGTGGTATGCTCCTATAATACCACGGTTGAAACGTTTGTTCCGAAACAAAGAGCATGCCAAGTTGTTGCGATGGCACAAAGAAGACCGTAAGGAAGACGAGATGCTGAGACACCCCGCTGATGGGTCTCAGTGGAGAAACATCGACAGTGCGTTTGGGGAATTTGCAGCTGACGCAAGGAACTTAAGGTTTGGTCTAAGTACAGATGGCTTGAATCCGTTTGGGGAGCAGAGCAGCAATCATAGCACCTGGCCCGTGACTCTATGTATCTATAACCTTCCTCCTTGGTTGTGCATGAAGCAAAAGTATATTATGATGCCAGTGCTTATCCAAGGCCCGAAGCAACCCGGCAACGACATTGATGTGTATCTGAGGCCATTAGTTGACGAACTTTTACAGTTGTGGTCTGACGAAGGCGTACGTGTGTGGGATGAGTACAAACAGGAGGAATTTGGCCTACGAGCGTTGCTGTTTGTAACCATCAATGATTGGCCTGCTCTTAGTAACATTTCAGGACAGTCAAACAAGGGATACAATGCATGCACGCACTGTTTAGATAAGACTGACAGTATATATTTAGGTAACAAGAATGTGTACCTTGGTCACTGATGGGGGGATAATAACCCGGTAGGCCCATGTAGAGGGAAGTGTGACCCGCCAGGCAGGAGGCCCGGCCAGGCCAGCTAACCATCAGCATGGGCCGGGTTATGTTGCTGGGCCGGTAGGTTTGGCGGTAACCCGGTTCAGGAAGGAAAGATTCTAGAAGACCAGAGGCGGTTCAGGACTTGGAGGACACGAAGGCCAGAAGAGCTAGAGTAGGACTCCGAGTCTGGGTAGAACCCGGATTCATCTTGTAAAGCGCCAGGAGACCCGGTCATCTATATAAACTGGTCCCTGTGCCCTAGTTAGAGAGAACCTTTACGATCCAAGCTTAGGCGAGAGAACCATCGAGAGAAACTCACGAACCTTGTAACCTAGATCGAGATCCGGCTCTGTTGTCGTAGCCGGGTTATCGAGATCGAGATCAATAACAAGATAGCAGGAAGTAGGTCTTTATCTCCAATGGAGAGGCCGAACCTGGGTAAACCCTTTGTCCCTGCAGTGCTAAACAATCTCCCAGATACCAGAGTCGCCTTGCCCATCATCTCAAGCTACCCCAAGGTAGCATCTGCCGTGTTATCTACCCCACGACAGTTGGCGCCGTCTGTGGGAACGCGTCCAAAGGTGTCACCATCATGGGAGAAGCAATGCAAGGAGTGGAGAACTTTGTTTTCGGCGAGATCACCCTCAACTCGCAAGGAGAGCCCATCGTTGATGATTCTGGCTGGGGGCCGGAATCAGATCTACTTGAATCAGGTGATGTTATTCCAATTGGCAAGTTTAACGTTTTTGTTGGTATGATTGCAACTAGATCTGCTAGTGATGGAGACTATGAATCTGTGTCAGGAGCTGCCACAATTGTTCAATCTGATGGAGAAGAATCAGTTGGTACGGCTGAAGATGAGCTGCCCCTGGCGTACACGAGGAACGATCGGGAAACCCGGCTCAAATCCCGGGTGATGTGGTGGACCATGCAGGTTCAGAATCGATCTTGCCCCTGTTTGAAGGCCGGTTCGGTATGGAGCAGAAGAAGAGGATGAAGAGGAGCAAGAGTCCATCCCAAGCCCGGTTAGGAGGGTGCGGTTTACACCGCCCCATCGATCAACGCGGGAGCGTCACCGTCAACTGTCGTGCCACCAGCTTTTACTCCGGGTCAACAGCAGCAACCATTGCCACCAGTACTGGAGCTGGCGGGTCAAAGAGTTGATGGAGACCCGGCTTCGGTGTCAGAGGAAAGTGAAAAACGGCGCGTTACAGGAACAGCTTCGGTTTTCTCAATAACCGGGCTCAGGGCGAGGAAAGAAACAACACAACTGGGGCCCAGGCCTTGTTTAACAATGGCCTGGTCCTAGATCCATCAGCACTCACGAGGATTGTTACCCAGAAAACGCAGCAGCTAGAGCTATAGAATTGGATACAGCACGCCGGGCTCTGGAGCAGATGCGCAGAGACACAATGGCAGAGAAGCAAGATATGGAGGTTAGGCGAAAGCAAATAGAGGATGAGGAAAATCGTCTCAATGAGATGACCAGGGCACACCGGAGGAGGCACCAGAGCCGGCTGGCTCCAGGAGAAAACGCCATAAATCCCGCAATATTGTTTAGGACCCCAGAAGATCAACCAATTGATATGGCTCAGGTGGCTCCAGTTGTTAGAACAAACGCAGAACCAGGAAGAGAAACAGGAAGGCTGGAGTTACAGCTGCAGCGGCGCCGGGTCTTCTCGCTGGGGGAGCCAGGGGAAATCCGGGTCTGCCGCCTAGGACACCAAGGTTCCACACGCCGGCGGGCCATTTTTCCAATCCAGCAGATAACGTGTACGCTGCAACTTTAGCACTTGACCGTATTCCATTGGGAGACTCGCCAGCAGAGATTGAAGCTCGGCGTGCCATTGACATGTTGCGCACTGCGGTTGTTCAGCAAGTTCAGTATTCAAAGGAGAAAAGCGCGCTTCATTCTACAACTTATCGTAGTAAGAGTCGCCACGGTGGGAACCCGCCATTGGCCGGGTTTGCCGCGGCACAGCAGCAAAACCCGCCCCAGCAGAACCAGAACAATCAGCAGCACCAACCCGCCCCTGCAATTTCTGTGGCTCAGCAGATAGTCAATAGATCGCGAGCGGGAAGAAGTGCAGCTAATGCAAACCCGGCAGTACCTGCAGCAGGAGTACCACAAGGAGGACCGGGTCCCGCGCCCGCAGCGTCTGCAAGCTCGCCGGGTAACAATAATTTGTTAGCAAGTTCTTCCACCTTAGCGGGGCCAAAGTGTCTTTCAGATGCCATTAGAGCAGAGCCTTTCCCTGAGAAGTTCAAGGAGCCAAGCAAGATTGCCAATTACGAGCCGAGCACGGACCCGGCAAGTTGGTTGAGCAGCTATGAGATGGCAATGTGTATACGCAATGCCACAGAGAACGTTTGTGCAAAGTACATGTATTTGATGATGAGCGATGGTGCAGCAAAGTTGTGGTTCAAGAATCTGCCAGAGAAGTCTATCAATTCTTGGGATGAGTTGAAAACAATTTTTATCAAGCACTTTCAGGGTACGTGCAAGCGATTATTTTCCATTGAAGATCTTGATCGTTGTGTACAGAGGAAAGGCGAGTCAGCGCGTCACTGGATGGGCCGGGTCACGGAAATCCTGCACTCCTCGTCAGGTATCGAGCCCAAGGACGCAATTTCATCGATGGAGAAAACTTGCAAGTACGCTCCCTTGGTCCAGAAGCTGGGTCGCATGAAAGAGGGACACCGGGTTAAGCCCGTTACTATGGCAGAGTTGATGGATGCGTGCAACAGACACGCAGCCACGGACAAGACCCAGGATGATAGTGAGGAAGAAAAAGGGAAAGGTACTGCGAATAATGGAGGAAGGAGCAACAATGGCCCGGGAAACAATAACAACAACAATCAGAATCAGCACAAGCGTGGGCATCAGGAGGGAAACTCAGAGCTAGTGGCAAACGCAAATGCCGGGTTTCAGAGGCAAAGGATGGATGGAAATTATCAGGAAAACAGGGTTATCAGGGAAATAATGGGAATTACAGTGGTGGAAATAGTTATCAAGGATCACGTCCAATGAGCACTGAAGAGGCCTTCAGGATGCCGTGTCCTCGTCATAGCAAGAACGGCAGACCCGCCAATCATTCATTGGCCCAGTGTGTGGATCTGAACAGGTGGAAAAACAATGAAATTCAGAGAGCTTTGCAAGGAGCAAACAGAAGTGGAGGACCCGGCCCGAGTGTTAACCCGGCTGCGGGGCCTCTAACTGGAGCAAATGCGGTACCCACTGGCAACACAGGACCCGGCCAAAATACAGGTAACCAGGGTGGATTCTCAAACCAGCCAAGGCAACTTGGCCAATATCATATATATACCAGTGGCACGACCAAGAGAGAGAGAAAGATAGTCAAAAGGGCAGTTAACTCAGTGGCTGCAGGGGTGCCAAGGTATTTAAGATGGTCAGAGCATGCTATTACGTGGAGTAGAGCAGATCACCCGGGTCTGGTGGAACATCCGGGTCTGCTTGCTTTAGTTGTGGCTCCTCAGGTTCATGGCTTTGAGCTAAAGAAGGTTTTGATGGATGGTGGTAGTAGCATTAATATCTTGTATTGGGAGACATTTGTGCGTATGGGTCTGAAGGAATCACAGTTACAGAAAACGTCAACGGTGTTTCATGGTATAGTTCCTGGGAAGTCAGCTACACCAGAGGGAAAATTTCATTAGAGGTTGCTTTTGGCGAGTCTATCCATAACTTCAGATCAGAGTGGCTCACTTTTGAGGTGGTGAAATTTCCAAGTCCTTATCACGCGTTGTTCGGAAGGCCGGCTTATGCCAAGTTCATGGCAAGGCCGTGTTATGTGTATTTGCAGCTGAAGATACCGGGTCCCAAGGGGATCATCACATTCATGGTAACAGAGAAATTGCAGCAGAATGTGACGAGGGAGATGCAGCCCTGGCAGAGCGAACTTGTGCTAGTGAGGAGTTGAAAGCTTACAGGTCTAATCTTGACCCGCAGGACAACAAGGCACTCAAAAAACCAACAACAGAAGATGACAGGGCAAAGTTTAAAGCAGCAAAGATACCAAGATGGTGGATTTTGTGCCTGGGATTCCTCCAAGCAGTTCGCCATAGGGACCAGCCTAACTGATAAATAGGAAAGCGCGCTCATCGAGTTCATCCGTGAGAATCGGGATGTTTTTGCGTGGACACCTAGTGACATGCCAGGCATTCCGACTGAACTCGCTGAGCACCGTTTACATGTTGATCCAAAGGCAAGGCCGGTAAAACAAGGTTTGAGAAAAATGAATGCAGAGAGAAGAAAAGCTATAGGAGAGGAGATAGCCCGGTTATTGGAAGCCGGCTTTATCATGGAGGTTTTCCACCCAGAGTGGTTGGCTAACCCGGTTTTGGTTCTGAAGAAAAATAATGAGTGGAGGATGTGCATCGATTTTACAAGTCTCAACAAGCATTGTCCAAAGGACCCGTTTGCGCTGCCGCGCATCGATCAAATTGTTGACGCAGTGGCAGGCAGCGAGCTCTTGTGTTTTCTGGACGCATATTCAGGTTATCATCAGATCAAGCTTAATAGGCAGGATTGGGAAAAGACATCGTTCATCACCCCCTTTGGTGCTTTTTGTTACAAGACCATGACTTTTGGGTTGAAGAACGCAGGGCAACTTATCAGAGGTGTATTCAAAACTGTTTTCATGATCAGATTGGACGCAATGTGCATGCTTATGTGGATGATGTGGTGATCAAGTCAGAAAAAGCCGGGTCATTTATTAGTGACCTTACAGAAACATTCAAAAATTTGAGGAAGTACAAGATGAAGCTTCCTACAAAGTGCGTGTTTGGAGTTCCAGCGGGAAAGTTGCTTGGTTTCATTGTGTCAGAGCGTGGAATTGAGGCAAACCCGGAAAAAATCAGAGCCATCCAAAGTTTGAAAAAACCAGAGGAATTGGCAGATGTTCAGAAGTTGACAGGTTGTGTGGCTGCGCTAAGCCGGTTTATATCCCGGCTCGGAGAAAAAGCAATCCCTTTGTACAAGTTACTGAAGAAAACAGACAACTTTGTGTGGAATCAGGAAGCAGACGAGGCATTTGAAGCTCTGAAGAAACAATTATCAGAAGCGCCAGTTCTGGCGGCCCCGGGTCCCAAGGAACCCATGCTGTTATACGTCGCTGCCGGGCCTCAGGCTGTGAGTGCTGTGGTGGTGGTCGAGCGTAAGGAGGAAGGCAAGGAAAACCCGGTTCAGAGGCCGGTCTATTATGTTAGTGAGGTGTTATCAGAAGCAAAGCAGCGCTATCCGCACTGGCAGAAACTAGTGTTTGGTGTTTTCATGGCAAGTAGAAAGCTGAAACCATATTTTCAGGAGCATCCAATCACAGTGGTGAGTTCAATACCCTTAGCAGATATTATCAGGAATTCAGAAGCTACAGGAAGAATTGCCAAGTGGGCAATAGAGATGGGGCCTTACCACATTGACTATGTGCCTCGCACAGCTATCAAATCTCAAGCATTGGCTGATTTTCTTAATGATTGGACACAGTTGAGTGCACCACCCCTTGCGCCGGGTCTCAAGCCTTGGGTCATGCACTTTGACGGGTCTAAGCAAGCACAAGGTTCAGGAGCTGGAGTTGTGTTAACTTCTCCCAAGGGTGATAAATTGAGCTATGTTTTGCAGATTCACTTTGATTGTTCTAACAATGTGGCAGAATATGAGGCCTTGTTGCATGGTTTGCGTATGGCAAAGGAGATGAGCATCAAGCATATCAATTGCTATGGGGATTCAGATCTTGTGGCACAGCAAGTTTCAGGAACATGGGATAGAAAAGATGCGACAATGGCGGCTTACAGAAGAGAGGTGGACAGGGTAGCCGGGTTTTTCTCAGGCTATCAGGTGGATCATATTGATCGCAGGAAAAATGATGCTGCAGATGCTTTGTCAAGACTCGGCTCACGCAGAGAGCCGGTTCCACCTAATGTTTTCTTGGACGAGCTATGGACTCCATCAGTCAAGCTCAGGGCGTGGAAGAACTGGCGGGTCAGGAAGACCCGGATTCGCAGTTGGTAGCAGTAACTCATGAAATTCCAGAGTGGACAGAACCTTACTTGGCGTATCTTTTGCGTGGAGAGCTGCCAGAGCAGGAAGTTATATCCCGGCAAATTGTGCGCCGGGCTAAGGCTTACGTGGTTATTGATGGCGAGTTATATAAGAGAAGTGTTCCGGAGTATTTCAGAGATGTGTGTCTGGAAAGGAAGGCCGGCAAATTTTGAAAGAGATTCATGAGGGAGATTGTGGTCATCATGCTTCAACGAGGTCTTTAGTAGCAAAAGCTTTCAGACACGGTTTCTTTTGGCTCACAGCCCAGGCAGATGCAGAGCGCCTGGTAAGCAGATGTGATGGTTGCCAGAGATACGCAAGGCAAATTCATGTGCCGGCTCAGGAGTTGCGAACAATACCTTTGACTTGGCCCTTTGCAGTTTGGGGGCTTGATATGGTGGGTCCTTTTAGCATGTCTCCTTGCAAGAAAACCCACCTCTTGGTTGCCATTGACAAGTTTACGAAGTGGGTCGAGGTGATGCCTGTTACAAATTGTGAAGCAGCTACAGCAGTCAAGTTTTTGAAGAAGATCATACACAGGTTTGGGTATCCTCATAGTATCATCACAGACAATGGCACTAACATGTCCCTTGGTGAGATGGCAAAGTTCTGTGGAAACCAGGGTATACGTTTAGATGTTGCTTCAGTTGCTCATCCGCAGGCCAATGGACAAGTAGAACGAGCAAATCAGGAGTTGCTTCGAGGTTTGAAACCACGTCTCCGGGTCCCGTGTCTCAGAGCCGCCGGAGCGTGGGTTGAGGAGTTGCCATCAGTAGTTTGGGGAATCAACACAACACCAAACAGATCCACCAAGATGACCCCTTTCTTTATGGTGTATGGGGCAGAGGCAGTTTTGCCAAGTGATATAATTCATGACTCGCCTCGCGTGGCGGCTTACGTTGAAACAGAAAACGAGCAGACCCGGCAGGATTCTGTGGACCTGTTAGAGGAAACAGAGAACAAGCATTGGAGAGATCAGCAGTATATCAGCAAGATTTGAGGCGGTATCATAGTCGCCGGGTTAAAACTCGCACTTTCCAGGAGGGAGATTTAGTGTTGCGATGGACGCAATCCAAGGAAGGGATGCACAAGTTATCTCCTCCTTGGGAAGGGCCATTCATCATAAGCAAGAAATTGAACAATGGTTCATATTATTTGGTGGATGCTAGAGAAAAGTCCGAGTCTGTAAATGACACAACGCACTCTACCTTTTCATTGGAAGAGCGTGAGAGGCCATGGAACATTGCCCAGCTGCGCCCATACTATACTTAGCATGAGAAAGAGATATAGATGTAATACACGATGTAACAGGCAGCAGGTTTCAGACGCGCTCTTTTCCTTACCAGGGTACCTAAGGGGCTGGAAGGTTTTTAATGAGGCGGCTTGCTGACCTAACCTTTTCTATCAATAAAGTGAAGGTTGAACAGAAATTTGTGTTCTTCAGTTTCTTTTTTACTTTATGTTTGATAGTACTGTTGCATAGTTCCATGTTAAGCTTGGTCTTGGGGGCTTGTCCTTGAGGGGTTAGAGTTTTTTCCCCAAGACCCGGTTTTTGCGGTCATCCGGGTCTCGATGCTTTGTGACCCGGCTACGCGGTTTTAGCTTCAGTATTTTGGATTCAGAAGTATGGAGGTGTAGTTTTAATTTCAGTTGTTTATGTTTTTTAGCGTTGAACAAGTGATTATGGGAGAATAGTTGTCTTTTATCTTTGAGGATGCCCAAAGAGTGCGTCCCACCAGTATGAGGATCAATGGGGTAATGTTGCATAGTTAAGCCATTACTTTATAAACATTGATCCAGGTCTTGGGGGCTCTTACCTCAATGGTCTGTAGCTGCAATCCCAAGACCCGGCTTTTATGCCACTAGTTTATTCTTGATTATCTTGCTGTTGGGCTGATGTGACTCGCAATTTTATGGCCTGATTGCTCGCCTGGAAATTCAATCAGCCATGATGCCCAATGGGACTTGGTTCGACCCTGTTTTTCTCAGAGAGGTTGCGACAGGGTATCCATGCGAAAGCCGGCTCACAGTTAAAGAAATCAAAAGGGTCATCGAAACCACAGAAGAGGCATATTTCAAAGCAAAAGTTCATGAGAGTAGCATAAAGTTTCATCAGGTGCATAGGCACACCATCACAGGCATAGTGTAAACAGTGCTAAGGTTATTACAATAAGTGCCCAATGGGCCGAATAAGATTGTTTTCTTGCAGAGATAAAAGCATCTGCATAAGTTTTCAGGCCTCGGCTTCAGGAGCCGGGTCACGGTGAGGCGAGCTGGATGGTTGTTCCTCGGTGGTCTTCGCCGGGTCATCTTCCTCGGTGGCTGCCGGGTTAGCTTCTGTCTCCTTGGTCTCCTTGGCCTTGGTCTTGCGCCGGGTGACCTGTTGAAGGGATTGGAAGTAGTTTTCATCGTCTTCTTCAACTGTGGCCCGTGAAGGAGGAGGAATAGTTGGCGTAGCAGAACTGGGCGCAGTAGAGGTACTGGGAGCAGTCTTGGATGGATCAATGGAGTCCTTGTAGCTTTGCAGGAGATCGATACGCTGTGGCTCCTCATCCATGATCTCTTCATCGTTTTCGGTATATCCGAACTGCAGCGTGGTGAGCTTCATTTTACTGGCAATTACAGTGGCAACGTGCCGGGTTTGTTTCACAACCCGGGAGTAGCACTTCTTGTCAAATTCCTTGCCATCTGTGGTGTATTGGGGAAAGCCATCCTTCAGAGGAGCCGGGTTTATTGGGGATGGTAGGCCTTTGCCAAAGCAAGACCTCGCATCACCCCGGCCCTGCATGCAGATTTCTTCAGTAGATCAATCCATTGGGCATTGTTGACAAATGCCCAAGGACTTCAGTGTATGTGCTTGGCGGGTTCTCCCAGAGCCTTGCGGCTTTGATGACCTCGCAGCTGCCAAAGTACAGCTGGCGAGTCAGTGTGTACATGCACTTGATCTTCTCTGCAGCAGTTTTGCGGAGGTTCCCATCACGAGGGCCTGTGTAAGGAAAAGCATAACAGTGAGATTTCAAAACCGGGTCTGCTTGATCAGTTTAGTTTGAAGTTCAAAGGTGTACTGCTTACCCACTAAGGATTCAACCATAGAAGTGATCATCTTCTTCAGCCGGGTTAGCTCCTTGGTAGCTGCATCCAATTTCTTCTGGAGATTGGAGAGTTGCTCCTTCCAGTGTTCTTCATGTTCCTCCAGTTCTTTCTTGAGATCAGAGTTTTCCTGGGTTAGATCTGTGATATTTTTCTCCAGGGTTTGCAGTTGTTCAGCCTGGGTCAGCCGGGTTTCAGATTCATCTTTAGCAACACCCTTGAGCCGGGTGATTTCTGCCTCGGCTTTGGCGTGATCTTCCTGTTAAAACACAAGAGTATGTTAGTCCCAGGTTATCGCAGGCAAGTTAACCCGGAACTTGGGGGCTACATGCGCAAAAAGTCTGAAATTTTCTAAGTGTTAGTCCCAGGTAGCTGTGGACAGCTAACCCGGCACTTGGGGGCTACTCAGTTTGAAGTTAAAATTTTCAATGTAATAAAGAAGTCCCAGGTTGCTGCAGGCACACAACCCGGCACTTGGGGGCTACAGTGTTCAAAGTTTTGATGTGAAAGTTGGCAAGTTTTAAATGATGGAAGTTTTTAGTCCCAGGTTGCTGTAAACAGACAATCCGGGCCTTGGGGGCTACAGGATTGAAGTTTTTACCAGAGAAATTCATATTATAAGCACCAAGCTCATCAACAAGTGATGAACTTAGAGCTTGGGGGCTACTCAGGATATAGTTAGGCAAGAAAATGTAAAGGCAAGAAGTGAAGTGTGTACCTGATATCGTTTCTGAATCAGGGCGACCAGTTCAGTCTCCAGGTTCTTGTGTTGAGCAAGGCGAGAGAAATACTCATCGCAGAGGGCTGGGACGGACATGGCACCCAGAGCCGGCAAATCAGATGAAGGAGCCGGGTTCTTTCCCTTGGCAGGAGACGCCGGGTTAGCATCTGGAGCTGGCACTTTGGCAAGAGTTTCGGGAGCACCTTGCACTGGAACGTGCCGGGTCCCAGTAACCTGTACTTCATCTTCTTTAGTCCCAGAGCCTAACCCGGGCGATGAGTAGCTGGGGAGGGTTCTGGCACAGGATCAACTGTATTTTTTGGAGAAGACACGGGAGTTGCATGCTCCATTGGCTCGTCTCTATCCACCGGTCTTCAGTATGTGCCTCCATAGGAGAAGGCTCTGTTGTTGCTGGAGGAGGAGACGCCGCTGGAGGAGACTCCGGGTCTTCATCCGCAAAAGCTCGGGCACTGGAACAAGATAGTGATTTAGTAAAAAAAAAAGGAGCAGTAAAATATGGAGGTATGGAAAAGGTGTGTAGAATATTTCTAACCCGGCATTATATGGAAATCCTCGGGTGTGCTAACACCATCCGAGGAGGAATCTGACAAACGAGATGGTTTAGCGACCCGGATCTTGCCAGCTAAAGGGTATTGTTTGCTGGGCGTCTTCTGGATGGATTTGGCCCAGCTTGATAAAGAGCGTTGAGGGATACCTGGGCTCAGGGAAGTGTGGCTTGTAGAAGATCGGGTTCGGCGCCTCTTGTTCGCCTCAGCCTCCTTCTCAGCTTCCTTTTCCTGTGTTTATGCTTGGGTTTGAGATGAGTTCATCATGAAAATTGAGAAGCTAAAATATGGTACCTTAGCAATGGTGGCCCGGGTCCTCTTTTGCGTAGGAGGTGCAGCAGTTTGGGGACCCGGCGTTATGTCAGAAGCCGGGTCAGTAGGGCCTGGAATAAGATTTGCCGGGTTATCAGTAGAAGTGTCCTTGTTGGGGACTTCGTTGTTAATCAATTGGAGGAAGAGCCGGCCTACAGAGTCTAGCTCACCTTCTTCTTCTTCTTCTTCTTCATCTTCGTCACTTTCTGTGTCCTCCCCATCAGGAGAGGATGTAGGAGTAAAATCCACGCTCCACCACTTGGAGTCCTGAGAAAAAGCAGTTAAAGTAACATTCTATGGATGAAGTTACCGGGTTAAAGTTAGTATAAATGATCAAGGATTGGTTTTTACCGTGGAGGGTTTGTTCTTAGCACTAAATGGGGCAAGCCCGTCCAGTGCAATGGCATCTTTCTTTTCGCCAAGCAATCTCTTGGCATTCTTCACAATCTGTCGTCAGTCAGCGTCATCTCAGAATACGCATGCTATCTGTGGTTTCACCAGTGTATTGGCAGAATAACCGGGTCCTGATGCTGAGTGGTTGGATAAACCAGCCAATCCAACACTTGACGAGGTCCGTGCCTTGAGGCCATGGGCGAGTAAGGCTCTGGCCCGGCGAAGTGTGGGCTCGAGCTTGACCCGCTCAGCATCATCAGCGTAGCTGTTCATCTTCGCTTCATATGTCAAGCCCGAGTTCCGGAAAGCCGGGTAACGGGCGTCGTCAGACTCGGGTGAGGTGTCCTTGCAATAAAAGTATGTGTTTTGCCACCCCTTGGGATGGCTGGCTAAAAGAAGAGCCGGGAAATCGCATTCCCTGCGGCGCTGGATTGCAACTCCACCATATGGGACTACTTGGTCCTTGCGAGATGGGTTGCAGTAGAAAAATTCAAGAAAAAGCTCGAGGCTTGGAGCCATTTGCAGATAGTCCTCACAAACACAACAAATTGCTGATGTTCAGCATGGAGTTGGGTGCAATGTCTTGGGGCCTAAGGCCGTAGTATTTCAAGACCCGGCGGAAAAACAGAGAGCCGGGGGGGCGAAGACCGCGCTGTACATGATCGAGGAAAACAACTACTTCACCTTCTTTTGGGCTGGGGCGGATTTCTTCCCCAGCAGCGCGCCAGCTGATCTCTGTTTTGGGAGGAAGCTCGCCGCAGTTCACGTACTCTTGCAGCATCAGATTGGTCACAGTAGATTTGGTCCAGTTGACCTGAGCAGCAGCGGGGGCGGCGGAGCCAGATCCCCCAGCGTGGGAGCTGGGAGGCTTCTTCGCGCCACGGGGACCCCCAGCCTTCACCTTATCCTTCACCATGGCTGTGGAGCTTCGAGGTTCCCTGGTTGCAACAATGGCGATGAGAAACCCTAGCTCTAGATGCGGATGTGCGGAGAAGAAAATGCGAAGTAAATCTGGGCGAGATTCAGAGTGGAATCGAGTGCGGAGCACGGATGAGAGGGAGAATCGTACCTGTGGATCTTCTTGCGGAGATTGGGAGGCTCGATTGGAGATTGAACTTGCGGTTGCTACAGTGCGGGCGCGAGGAAGGTGATGAACACGAGTGAATGGGGAAAGTGACCGCGGTGAACGCTTGGTCTTCTATTTATAGGCGCAGTAAAAACCCTAGGGGTGTTGTGGTAAAAAGTGAAGGGATAAGGATCTTTGACCAAAAGTCAACGACAAACAGAATGAGATAATTACGGGATATTAATTGATAAGATCACGATTGAGATGGATTGAGGACGGATTTACAGTTGGGTGACAATTTTCGCTAAGTGTTGAAAGTGAAACCCGGGAAAGTGTGAACCCGGTATACCTGAGCCGGGTTACGTTCTAAGCCGCCAAAAAGGATTGGCCAAGCTAAGGAGAAAAGAGACGTGTTCTGGTATTTAATCAGTTGTGTGTTATTTTACATTTCAGGTGATTAACCCGGCTGGCCAGGATAACAGTTCTGCTCAAAGAAGCAATATTCAAGAATAGAAGCAGAGCATGCCAACCTGGCAACCAGGTTAATCTGGGGGCTACTGATGGGGGGATAATAACCCGGTAGGCCCATGAAGAGGGAAGCGTGACCCGCCAGGCAGGAGGCCCGGCCAGGCCAGCTAACCATCAGCATGGGCCGGGTTATGTTGCTGGGCCGGTAGGTTTGGCGGTAACCCGGTTCAGGAAGGAAAGATTCTAGAAGACCAGAGGCGGTTCAGGACTTGGAGGACACGAAGGCCAGAAGAGCTAGAGTAGGACTCCGAGTCTGGGTAGAACCCGGATTCATCTTGTAAAGCGCCAGGAGACCCGGTCATCTATATAAACTGGTCCCTGTGCCCTAGTTAGAGAACCTTTACGATCCAAGCTTAGGCGAGAGAACCATCGAGAGAAACCCAACCTTGTAACCTAGATCGAGATCCGGCTCTGTTGTCGTAGCCGGGTTATCGAGATCGAGATCAATAATAAGATAGCAGGAAGTAGGTCTTTATCTCCAATGGAGAGGCCGAACCTGGGTAAACCCTTTGTCCCTGCAGTGCTAAACAATCTCCCAGATACCAGAGTCGCCTTGCCCATCATCTCAAGCTACCCCAAGGTAGCATCTGCCGTGTTATCTACCCCACGACAGTCATCGTCGATTTCTTCCAAACAGGCATCCCGTAAGAAAGTCAGGCAAGCATTTCAAAGGTGAGGCAGATAACCGAACGAAGCCTACACGCCCTGATGGTGATGTTATATATGGCATGGTCAAGGATTTGGAAGTAATATTTGGAAAGGTCCTGGCAGTCTAAATGTTCCAAAAGACGCTAACAAGCGCGTACCCTTGTGGAATAAGAAATCTATATTTTGGGATTTACCCTATTGGAAAATCCTATAGGTTCGCTCTGCAATCGACGTGATGCTGATGGCTCCCAAGTGCAGGAGATCAATTGTAGTACCTTTCAATTAGAAAAGGTTGTCAAACCCACGAGGAGCTGAAGGTATTGGTTAGTAAGATTGATAAATAAAACAATAAAAGATGCAGATGTTTTTGGTATTTTCAGTTGTATAGTTGTAAGCAGATAATAGATAGTGGCAAGTGAAAGCTCTCAAAGAGAGAAAGCCCAATCCTCTTATGTAGCAAAAGGACAAGCTCAAGTGATGGGTAACTTATATGTGGCAATCATTCCCGAGGGCGCATGGATGATGCTAGGCATAGAGATTTATTAAACAACACGTTGAATATCTTGTCAAGTTTTAATCCTCTTTGGACGGAGCCATAATTAGGTATAGCTAAATAAATAAACTACAACCCCTTATGATGGATCATGTGGCCAAGCAAATGACTGCACAAGAATTATTAAGACATAAAGTCCACCATAGCATTACACTCTAAGGTCCCCGATACTAATACCCTCGTAATATAACTTCATGACTCGGTCTCAGGTTTACGTTTCCTCCCAAGTCTCCATCAATTCATTACACTACGGTGTTCTCCTATGAGCCCATAAAGGTGAAGTGTTGTGCAGTCGACGTTCGCACAACACCATCATAGAATCACATAAAAAGATAAACTCTTGACAAAATACCAACACATGTCATATATAAATCAATGCCAATTCATCCTATGCCCTCAGGAACATACGGAACTACTCACAACGTGCGAACATGATCATAATCAGTGGCATAAGTGGTACAACACAATCTGAAATTATAACTTCACCACCAAATAATGACAAGTACTCAATCACAAACATGAATAGTAGCACAAGACAAGTATCTAGGGTATAGCAAACTCTCAAACTGCGAGGGGGAACGGAGTGGATCACGTGATGATGATGGTGATGGTGCTGGTCTTGATGGGGGTGATGATGTAGAGGCCTCCTCCCACGCCAAGGAGGAGAGGTGATGACGATGATGATGATTTCCCCCTTTCTCCGGAGTTCCGGAGCAGCAGGATCTGACCCCCCTCGGAAGGGATCAGGAGTTTCGCCGCCGCCGCGACTCGGATGGACTTGGAAAAATTAGGGCGTTACTTTTCGGGCGAGACGAAGGCGTTGCTAAAAAGCCCCAGGCGAGGAGGTGCCCGAGGCCAGTTTGGGCTGGTCCCACGCGGCCAGGTACATGGGCCGCGTGGGCCACCCCCATTTGGCCCTCGTGGCTCTCCTCTCTTCGGTCTTCTTCCCTCTGCCTTTCTCCCGATGAAAAACTGACGCAATATTTTTCTTTTTATTATTGAGGTCTTGTAGCTCCTGAAACATTAAAGACAAGAAAAGGAGGTTTTCTGCCTCCCAGAAATTAAATACCAAAAATAGGGACTTTGTATGAAAGTCCCCAAAATCATCTAAAACATGTAGAAACAATCCTATAATCATGCAAATAACATTCTAGTATGATACTAAAAGTTATATAAATGATGATATAAAATGCACGTATCAGATGCACGTGACGAAAAATCTTTGCATGAACCTGCTAAACTTCTTAGGCGTGTATGGGAAGACGAAAGATACATCGGATGCACGCAGGACTAGCAAAGTACGCACGAACGAGACAACCTGAATCCAGAGAAGTACCAAGTTACAGCCAGCTACGCTCTTGCCAAAGAGAGAAGGAGATCTTTTTTCAAGTCCTGAGCAGTATCAAGGTCCCGTCTGGCTACTCGTCGAATATAAAGGGAATAATAAACATGGCAGAGAAAAAGTTCCAAAACCTGAAGTCTCATGACTGCCACGTGATTATGACACAATTACTTCCGGTTGCATTGAGGGGGCTTCTACCGGAAAAACGTTCGAGTACCCATTGTGAAGCTATGTGCATTCCTGAATGCAATTTCTCAGAAGGTAATCGATCCAGCAACTCTACCAAGTTTACAGACGGGTGTGGTCCAATGTCTTGTCAGCTTCGAGTTGGTGTTTCCACCGTCCTTCTTCAATATTATGACGCACCTCATAGTTCACCTCGTCGAAGAGATTTCCATTCTCGGTCCTGTATTTCTACACAACATGTTCCCCTTTGAGAGGTTCATGGGAGTCTTAAAGAAATACGTTCATAACCGTGCTAGGCCAGAAGGAAGCATGTCCAAGGGCTATGGAATAGAGGAGGTCATTGAGTTTTGTGTTGACTTTATTCCTGATCTTAAGCCGATCGGTGTTTCTCAATCGCGCCATGAGGGGAGACTGCGTGGAAAAGGCACGCTAGGAAAGAAAGCAACAAGATGTATGGACGGGCATTCTTTCACTCAAGCACACTACACAGTTCTACAAAATTCCAGATTGGTGGCTCCGTATATCGTGAAACACATGGATATTTTACGCTCCCAATACCCGGAGGAGACTAACTTCTGGATTAATGGGAAACACGTGGATACTTTCGGCAGTTGGTTGCGTACACATCTCATTAATAACAGCACTGTTGGACAAGAGCTATACTTGTTGGCCAAGTCACCATCTTCGACTATATTGACTTTCCAAGGGTACGAGATAAATGGGAATACATTTTACACGGAAACCCAAGACAAAAAGAGCACTAACCAAAACAGTGGTGTCCGCTTTGATGCAACAAACGACGATGGGACAAAGGACACATATTATGGTTGCATACAGCAGATATGGGAACTTGACTATGGACCTTCTTTTAAGATCCCTTTGTTTCAGTGCAAATGGGTCAACCTGTCAAGCGGGGTAGAGATAGACCGACGGTACGGAATGACTACAGTGGATCTCAAGAATCTTGCGTACCGCACGAGCCATTCGTCCTAGCCAATGATGTGGCTCGGGTTTTCTATGTGAAGGACATGTCTTCCAGACCGAAAAAAAGAAAAGATAAGCAAGCCGGTACATCATACGATGAGCCAAAGCGCCACATAGTTCTTTCAGGAAAAAGAAACATCGTGGGAGTGGAGGACAAGACAGACATGTCAGAAGATTACAATAAGTTTGATGAAATTCCGCCCTTCAAAGTGAAAACTGACCAAGCATCGTGTTAAATGATGAAGAATGTCCATGGCTACGGCGCAATCAGAAGAAAGGGACACACAAGAAGAAAAAGTGAACACTAGATAGGGATGTTGTTGTTGATGTGTAATAATGTATTAAACCTTTTATGTAACTATGTCCTGAAAACTCAGAAGAGAGATCTAAACACTAATTTTTGGTTCTAAAAACTCCAACGGCTTACAAGCGCTCGAAAAAGTTGGATCAAAACACCGGCTTCCCCTTCAGCCTCCGCTCTAGGAACTCCCTGATCCAACGGCTCACAAGTTCAGGCTTTGATGCAACAGACATGTCAGAAGATTATAATAAGTTTCATGAAATTCCGCCCTTCACAGTAATAATGTATTAAACCTTTTATGTAATGCATTCTATGGAATGTATTAAACATACGGTTTCCCCTGCCTACCTTCTCCAGTGGCCACTCTGACCGGCAAATCGGCAAATCATCGCGTGGTCATGAGACGGCAAATCGGCCTTCGATCCAAACAGCGGCAAGACGTCTCTGATGATTTGCAACCATCCGAAGAAGTGTTGGGGATGTTGCTAATCATCAGAGATCCTTGCCGCTGCTTGGATCCGACCGAGGGGAGGGTTCACCTCCAGCGTCCGCTCTAGGAACTCCTGCCTCTCAGAAATCTTGCTCCCTGACCCCGACGAGGATGCGTACGCTGCAGGGTGGCGTGGGGATCCGCGGCTGTACCTCCACCAGTCGCCGCCGCCCCTCCCGACGAGGAGGATGACGATGACGACGACTTCGACTGGAGCGACCATGGGGAAGAGCGCGGCAGGCCGCAGATGCAGGAGGCCCTTGAAGCCTCCTTCCAGTCCGTCCACGACGACCGTGTACAGCGAGCCAGAACTGTCTGCCAGCTTAAGGCGAAGGAGGCTTCCGAGCTGGATTGGGCGCTGAAAGACTCATCCTCCATGGATCTTGCCCTCCGCCGCAAACGTGCGCGCGAGAACCGGGCGGCCGCGAACGGGGCTAGCTCCTCCCACCGTTCCTCCTAATCCTACGGCCTCCAAGCCAGCAAGTCCGTTTATGTAGAATAATGTTGGTGATGTTGGTGATGTGTAACAATGTATTAAACCTTTTATGTAATGCATTCTATTGAATGTATTAAAACTTTATGTAAGGAGCATGTGTAATAATAATGAATGTGTATTTCCAATGTGTATTGTCGAGAAGCTTCCCCGTCATACAGCCCAACAGTGGCTCGTGAGTGCCCGCATATCAAATGCACTGTCGAGAGGGGGGGTTTATATAGTGTCCAACGGCTCACAAGCGCTTGAAAAAACATACGATCCGTGAGCTTCTTTACTTCCGGTTTGTGTTACCAACCGGGACTAAAGGCGGGCTTCGCGGTCACGACTCGTGTCAGACACGTGTCCTACCCCAGCGCTGGGGAGGACACGTGTCCCCCCCTACGTATTGACGTCGTTGACAAATAGATAATAGATATAAAAACAGAAAACAAATAGATAGATAATTATTACAATTTTGTAGACAATTAAATTAAATATATATTAAAGAAAAAGAAACTAGAGAAAAAACAAAATAGAAACCAAATAGATATAAAAAACAGAAAACATAAGAAAGAAAAAAGAAACTAGAGGAAAAAAAAATCAAAAGCCCATTAGTACCGGTTGTTAAGTACAACCGGTAATAAAGGGGTGGGCTTCGCGCGCGAAATTTCGCCGCGGCCCAAAACAGACCTTTAGTACCGGTTGTTCTTTACAACCGGTACTAAAGACCCTTTAGTACCGGTTGTACAGAACAACCGGTACTAAAGGGGTTTTGAATGCGGTTAAGTGAGGGGATCGACGATTCGATCCCCCAAAATCGACGAAGTCCCTGCTTCCGCGCGCCGACGCCTCGCTCCTCGACGACTCCGGCGAAGCCCTGCTCCGGCGAAGGCCTCCGCCGCGCTCGGCCGCGCTCCGGCCTCCGCCGCGCCCCCCGCCGTCGCGTGCCCCTGCTACGGTGGCGTGCCCCTGCTCCGGCGGCCCGTCGCGTGCCCCTGCTCCGCCCTCCGCGTGCCCCTGCTCCGCCTCCGCCGCCCCTGCTCCGGCGGCCCGTCGCGTGCCTCTGCGCCGGCCTCCACGGCGCGCCCCTGCTCCGGCGCCCTCCACCACCTCCGCGCGCCACCACCGCAGCATCGCGCCGCGCCACCGCATCTCCCGCCGCCGCGCCACCGCACCATCTCCGGTAAGTTTTTTTTTATTTTGTTATTACTGTTTTTTCATTACTGTTTATTACTGTTTTTTCATTTTGTTAGTCATAGCAATTTTTTCATTTTGTTTAGGTTATTACTGTTTAGGTTATTATTAGAAAATGTAGCAATTTTTGCAAAGTTAGAAAATTTGAAAATGTAGCAAACTTACAAAATGTAGCAAATTTGAAAACTTAGCAAACTTAGCAAAGTTAGAAAATTTAGCAAATTTGAAATTTAGTTAGCAAAGCATGGTTATATTTTTGCAAAGTTAGAAAATTTGAAAATGTAGCAAACTTACAAAATGTAGCAAATTTGAAAACTTAGCAAACTTAGAAAATTTAGCAAATTTGAAAATTTAGTTAGCAAAGCAAGGTTATATTTTTGCAAAGTTAGAAAATTTGAAAATGTAGCAAATTTAGTAAAGTTTGAAATATTGCTAAGTTTGAAATATTGCTAAGTTAGAAATATTCCTAACTTTGAAATATTGCTAAGTTAGAAAATTTTAGTAGCAAAGTTTGAAAATTTAGCTAAGTTTGAAAATTTTGCTAAGTCATTTTAGTTGCAATATTGTTATTTTAGTAGCAAAGTTTTTTTATTAGTGTATAAGAATATTAAAGTTGTTTGCTATGAATTACAAATTTGCAGTGACATTGAGCTATGGAGGACGATGCCCCCATCATCGACGCCCCGGCCTTCATCCGAGACTTGGAGAAAGAAGAACGCTTTCAAGCAATTATATTTGATAAGACCCTTGGACCCAATTCCGATGGAGAAGATACCGACGAAGAAGACGGCGAAGATTTCAGCGCGAAATGTTTGAACGACTCCGGTGAGGGACTTGAGTTACAAAACTTCAGAGACGACGACGACGAGAAGAAGTGCCGTTAGAAAACTCCGTAGAGAACTCCGGCAAGGTATATATTAAGTCTTGTTGATCACTAGCTAGATGCATTAATTGATTTATATGCGCACTTATTAACGAAACATTTTTCTTTCAGCCCTCTGGATCTACGTCAATCCGTAAACGAGGCCCAGCCCAAGGGTTAAAGCTGCCGGATGGTGCAAAGTTGTCGATCGACGAAGTTAGCATAAAAGGCAAACCGGAGAAACCCGATGGAATCTCCACTAAATATATAGCTCAATGCGGATTTCTTGTAAGGGACATGGTCCCGATCACCGTTGCAGAATGGAATGAGCCGAAGAAAAAAAACATTGGCGCAAAATATGTCGAGCAAAGAATTAAAGAAACCCTTTGGGAGTCGATATTGGGTTCTTTCAGCCTACCGGCAGATCTCCCACAGAGGAGGAAGGATAAAGTCAAGGAGTGGACTCTTAGCAAGATGGCCGAGCAATTCAACAACTGGAAGAAAACATTGTGGAGAAAATATGAAAAAAACTCCAGATTTCACTGGACATCTAGAGAAGCTAAAAGATGACTGGCCTGAATTTGTGGCGTATAAGAAATCGGCCGTCGCTGTGGCCCGATCGACAAAATAAGTTGAATGCTAAGAAGAAGAAATATTTCCATCGTTTGGGCTCAGGTGGCTACAAGACTGCCGTGCCTAAGTGGGAAGCCTATGAAAACGAGCTGCGTCAAAAAGGGATCACTCCACAGACAGATGACTGGCCCGACAGGTCCAAGTTATGGTTGTTCGCGCATGGGGCAGTGTTGGACCCAGACACAGGGCTGATTGTTGCACAGGGAAAATGGAAGAAAAGAATTACAAGAGTCACCAAAAAACTAGTTGACGCAATAGAACTAGTCCGACAGGGAAAATATGTTCCCGATAGAGAGGACGACGAGCTTTCACTCGCCCTCGGGAATAAAGAACACTGGGGACGATGTCGAGGCAGAGGAGGCGGGGTTGGTTTTCTTGAAGGGTTTCCGGAGGACGCTGCAACTTATAGAAAACATTGCAGAGGTAAGAAGAGGGAGGCGGAGAGGTTTACTGCATTAGAACGCCAGATGCATGATGTGAAGGAGCAACTGGCCTTAATTACCCAGCAAAGGGAATCTCAGCCGCGAGTAGAAGATCATGCAGTCGATGTCTGCCCATCTCAGCGGAAAAGCAGCGTGGGTTCCACGCAGCTACAAGATCCTGCAGTTGATGAACCGTCGGCGGCGCGCTACCCCGTGGATGATATCACGGAGAAGACAAATTGTGAGTTACATGCGCCAATGAAGAACATTAGTTTTCCGGTGGCGAATGGCTATGCTTTACCACATCAACTTGGATCAACCTTCCATTTTGGTGAGATTCCGGCTGGATTTGCTCGTGTCGGGGTCACGAAAGTTATGTCGGGATTCAACTCAATGCATCTTGACATTCCCGGAGCTGAAGGCGAGAAGACATTGGGAGAAGTCGAACTTGGTATCGTTCTATGGAAGAAGAAATACATCAAGTTTCCAGACTCGGCGCCAAGGCCACCGACTCCTCCGGTTAGAAATTCACCACAGCAAAGTCCACCCTCCTCCCCCGACGATTGGGAGCCCACCGCGAGTCCATCGCCCGCGCCGTCCCGTCAGCCGACTGCTGCGCCCACTAGTAATTTGACAAAGCGGAAGCTGTTCACGTCGTCCCCTGTCAAGAAACGTGCAAAAAAAACCAAGGAAGTCAAGGCTCCTGAGAAGTTAGCTGTGAGATGACTCAGGAGGAATTAGAAGTGAGCACACGTGAAGAGGCGAGAGCCTTTTTTGAACAGAAAAAAAGGAAAGACTGGAGGCAAGACTGGACCCCATAAAGGAACTTCTGAAGACTATACCAACTGAGGTAAAAGATCACACCGTTGACAACCTATATGACCCTCCACCACCGCCCCTTTCAGACTATGAGCGAGGTATTGACAAGGTACTTTCCTCACAGATGGAGCAAGAAAAGCGTGCGGGAAAAGAGTTGCCCAGCTCGGAGAACAAGAAGCACAATCGATCGCCCCGCTCATTGTGCCTTCTGAAGCTCGGGAAATCGAGCATGGAGAAGTTGTCATTGGCGACACAGGTTACCCCATAGCGCAGATAACAATTCAATATAAATTTGAACTCGGGCTGCCTCTGGTCGAAAATCCGAGTGCTCTAACAACACAGTTATATAAATTGCATAACTGGTACATGGCCGCCGCAAAAGAAGGGAAAATCTATCTCATGGCGGGAGTTAAGGAACAACACTACTTCCGACAATATGGTGTGCAGGTTGAGTTCTCCGAACTTTTTCAGATGTACAATCAACTTGCTCTCGACAAATCTATCATCAGCTGCTATTGTCTGTAAGTAATTTATTCGTGTAATTTAATTATTTATAGTTAAGCTCGTTCATTGCTTGTAATTATCCTCACAACATTTTTTGTACGCTATTATGCAGAATGAAGATTCGTGAATGCCGAATGGGAGGAATCTGGGACATTGGGTTCATTGACCCGGATAAAGTTCATGTCAAGACCATAGCTGACCATCCCGAGGACACAGAGGACGTTTTGCTAACGCTTTTTAAGCGACAAAGTACCAAAAAGGAAATACTTTTTCCTTACAACTTCGGGTGAGTGTTACTGTCTTGTACACATTTTATTTTGCTTTCCCGATATTAAGTGTAATTGATGAGTTCTGAATACCTGCGTATATAAATGTGCGCAGGTACCACTTCATTCTGCTAATCATTAGACTCGAGGAAGGAGAAGTTGAAGTCTGGGACTCATTAAGGAGAGATCAAGATGAGTACAAAAGCGTGCGTCTAATGCTCAAGAGGTAATTTCAATCGCACTATATCGGCCTCTTTCGTTCATTTCCGGATATCAAAAGTATAAGTAATAACTCCTCAATTCATTTTCTTTTCCGGGCAGGGTTTGGAAAAAGTTCATCGCGGAAGAACGCGGTGAATGGAAACCTAAGCTGCAGTTCAAGGCTAACAACGTAAGTACTACTACGTATCTAGGTCTGTGTATCTTTCTAATACCATTATCATTCTCTTGATTATTATTTGATTAAATTAAATTCTTGTATAGTGGTGTCTGCGACAACCACAGGGGACGGAACTATGTGGATACTACGTTTGCGAGTTTATTCACATGAGGGTCAATGAGAGAGTCAATAGTGTAAGAAATCGAGAGGTACGTAAACATCATACACAACTTTTATTTTGCTACCATCAATTGTGTTTAGTTTCGATCATAACTGATTTGATCTCCTTCTTTTAAAGATGGCAAGGAAGCGGAACCAGCTCCTACCAAAAAACCGCGTAAAAGCTATTGCGGAGGAATTGGCGGGATTCATTCTGACGCATGTCGTAGATGAATTCGGTGAATTCCACTATGTCGATAAATAGACTCCCTCCATGCATGTACTAGCTAGCGGTGATCTCCATTGTAATTATGAGTACTTTATATGTAACGAGAGTACTTTATATGTGTAATGAGTACTTTATATGTGTAGTGAGTACTTTATACGTGATCTCCTCCGAAACCCTGAAAAATGAGCGAAAAGGAAAAAAACAGAAACCCTAAACCCCGAAAAATAAGCGAAAAGAAAAAAAAACCGAAAACCTAAACCCCCCTAAAAAATAAGGGGGGGGCAAAAAAAGCAGGAACCTTTAGTACCGGTTGGTATTACCAACCGGTACTAAAGGTCCTCAGCTGCGCGCGCGCAGGTTCGCCCACGTGGAGGCCTTTAGCACCGGTTGTATATACAGCCGGTACTAAAGGGGTACCCCTTTAGTCCCGACCTTTTAGTACCGGTTACACAACCGGTACTAAAGGCCCAATAAGGCCGGTACTGTTGCCTTGTTATCTACTAGTGAACGTAGTTTCCTTAGCAAACTATCAGAGTTTATCGATTCACTTATAAAAGCGTCTGCTTCGTTCTACTGTAGATTCCAAGAAAAAACAGCAAAATGACAAAGTTGCCGTGATATGAAAATTATGACAAAGTTAGGAATTGTTTAAAACTGTGAGTTTGGTAAGAAATGTCAATGGTAGTCATACTTGAGGGACTTTTTGAATTGTTTTTTCACGAAGAAGAGAATTTTATGCCATTTAGAGACTATTTTACGTTAGTCGATTTAAAGCCTAATATAGTCATACTTGAGGCATGTAGATGAATATTTTGAGATTTTGTTTTTGGATAAAAGGAATATAATAATATAAAAAGATACCAAATACACATAATCTATGCGCCAACATAATGTTAATAACTAGTCACGACATTAAGGATGCACACATCTAAAAAAGGTATATAAAAAAAGACCCCGCCACAATGATCAATCACTCGTAGCACGGGGACCCAAACTACCGATACAACACACATAGCAGGTACTCCAAAAGCGACGCCTCCAAGAAGAAAATAGTGCACAAGCGTCGTCGTCGCCCAATCAAAATTGTAGATTTTCACCCAAGAGAAAATTCAAACTATCCAGACAATGCCTTTAACAAGAAAAATACCACCGCTAAATACAACCAATGAAGGTTAAACCTAAGGTTTTCACTCTGAATATCGAGACTCGGCACTCAAAGAGCACCACCAAAATTGAAATTCCTAAGTGCTGTCTCCCCCGCCGAGGCTGTCGCTGCAAAGAACCAATTACTATGCTCACCTTCAAATGTGCGGTTTGGACGAGAACTACACATGCAGCCACGCCCGCACACCAGCCTGTGAACCAACAGATTTTTGTTTGCGGGAACGTGTGGCTTTCAAAACTCTGGAAAAAAGATCCGTATGATCTTCGGAGCCCTCCTCCTAAAATGCGAGTCTGTCATATAGCATTTTTTGAATAGCGAACATTGTTCACGAAGTTTCAGAAGAACTTTTACAATATGAAAGTCATATCAAGCAATTCTTTCAATGGGAGAACAGGTCGAAAATAATGATTTTAACATATGCACGAATCAACACCAGCCCTTCTTTCAAATGACCAGCACTTCCCCAAGTGCAAGCACACATCAAGCAAGGGAAAGATAGGTGTATCGAACGAACGTAAAAAAACAAGGGATTGCGCTTAGGATACACAAAAGACACCGCAAGTTACGCTGACATGAACAACTTTACACTGTTTTCACCAGATCCCAGGTAATAACCCGGCCGTAGGTTGCTGCTAGGTAGCCCCAGCCTTCACAGTTCACACCACCTGCTAGGTAGCCCCAGCCTTCACAGTTCACACCACCACCGGCGCCGGAGCCCCAACAGGCCAACACCGTACCATTGTCACCCGTACGTGCTCTTATTGCCGCTAGCTACTGCTTAATTAAGTAGTGTACGCACGAACTTCTGCTACTACTATACCTCACGAGCCTAGCTATACAACAACAACAATGGTGATCACGCGCTACACAATGCATGCATGGAGAACTTGCAGTGCCTTGCAGCATGCATAATGCATGAACGACCGGCGGCGCCGCCGCGGCGAGGATCGGTTGGTATACATGGATGGGGGGCCGGGGTGGCCGGCGACCGGCGGGGCTACCAGATGAAGCTCATCTCGGCGTTGGCCCGTGCTTCGTCGTCGTCGTCGCGGGAGGGGGAGTGGACGTGGCGGCCCTCGTAGGTGGTGATCACCATGCGCGGGTCCTCCGCCAGCCGCTCCACGCGCTTCTTCACCCGGCACTTGTCCTGAGTGCATCGGTAGTAGCTCCTGCACACATTTCCAACACCAGCCAGCTTAGTTTTCTATCTATTCTGCATGATGTACCTAATAATTCTAATCTGCCAGTGAATATTCAGAGATCTGTACACATATCCTAAAAATTCTCAATCATGGCGTGGCATGCATGAAAAAGAAGTAATATATTCAGATGATGAAATTCCAGGGTACCCAGCTGGTACTGGCATCATTCCCTCGTCTCACCCCAAGGGCAAGAATGGATGGGGCATAGATTCAGAAACATGTGGTAATAATTGCAGGGTACAAAAAACTTGGGCCCTTTGCAAAGCTCAAATCCACCCATTCCTCATCATCATCCCATGGCCCCTTTACCAAACAGTGGAGATTCCTTCCTCCCACGGCGAGCTAGATCAAAAGCACGTACAAATCACACAAAATAAACATTTCAAATCATTTGGCATAGTATTATGTATCATCGATCCTTGGATCGATCGACCCATGATTTTCCAGAGATCGGTTCGTTTTCAAACTGGATATATAATTAGTATGCTGTCCTAATAATTTGCAAGCTGTTTTGCTAGCTAACTTAGAAGCTAGGGAGATTCCCTGGAGATGAATGAACACATATAGGAAAAAAAAAATAACAAGAGGGATGATTGCCAGGATCTGCCAGTTGATTGGAAAGCCATGATGCTGCGCGGTGGTGTGTGAGCCAGAGACCGATAGATCGGCCAGAGGGTCGGGTTGGTCTTTGAGTGGCATCATTGCACGGGGCTAATCAGATTGGACTGGATGCTCGCGTCATTGTCCGTGCTAGCTGTGGGTCAATGTTTTCGCACTGCCTGCCATGATCACCACCACACACACATCACACATGCATATCGATCGATATAGATTTTGATATCCGGTTACCGGGCAGTAACCGGATTTCCTGACCGGTAACCAAAACCTTGGCTCCTGCTGAACAATTATATGTGTTCTTATAGTATACGTATTTAAATTATCCCCATTATTAGGTATATATTATGACAGAAAAGATTAACCTATGACAGGAAAGATCTAGTTGTTTCAATTTGTTTGTTGCGACATATAAGTTGTTGCATATGCCTGCGGCTGACACTGTCACACATGGCTGAGTGGACTTCAGTGGAACTATTAGATGGCGCAATGAGCATTTCGACCTACTAGCAGTTACGACGCCAGTCGTTCGGACTACACGAACGGCTCGGGGTCCATCGGGGATCACTACGTTGGAGACGATGTACATCCCGACCACATGGAAACAAAGACAAGGTTAGCATCTGACACATGATCTGATCTAATCCATTGGCGATCGAGTTCACATGAAAACAAAGTGCTAGCTAGGTTAGAACACTACTATACAGCAAGCACAACCTAGTAAATTAACAACGGAATAGGAGCATGTTTTGTATCTTAATTTGTGTATGAGTTAGGTAGATAGCTAGCTAGCTAGCTACAGTACGTGCTAATTAACTTTTTGTTGATATGCATTATATTAGGGTTCAGTTTGTGAGGTGTAGAGAGTAGAGACAGCAAGAGGACCAGACATAAGAAAGCCATCTTTGGACCAGCTAACTTTGCAAACATTTTGCCAAGCTTTCTGATCCAATTACTGGAACTTTAGGAAAAGGTAACTAATGTACGAGCCTACAAAGGTTTGTGAGAGTTGCTCTGCAGCTGGTTTGCTGTTAGCGGAACTGCACACGGTTATGTATAAAGAAAAAGCTTTTAGTGTCTGCATGTAAGAATTCTCTTCGCTTTTCATGCATTGTGCTTCTATTTTTTTCAATAGTATTCAACAAATTATCTAAAAAATCAAACCGTACCAAAAACATTTAATTTAATTACGTCGAATATCATTGATTTTTTATCCACCGGACAATTTAAACATAACCAATTGGATCGTAAAGGTGACACTCATGGAATACACTGCAACTAATGTGATAAGATAACATGGACCTTATTCATATTAAGATCATCAAGTTTATAAATACTCATTATATAGAAATTGTATTCAACAACATTATTATTTTTGTGTAGTAAGGTCAAACAAAAGATGCACTTGCCAAAATTTTATGCCTAGATAAGAATAATAAATGAATTATGCATGGAAACTGGATATATTACCACCATTGAGATGCAAGCAGAGATGGTGAAAATTATCACACGTGATGAGTTCTCTCTTTTTCTTCTGAATCCTATTATATGCTTGTCTAGATACCATAGAGCTTGTAGTTGTAGCTTCATGCAAACCAGGAAGTCTGTCGAAGAAATTAAATAGTAACTCATTAAGGAAAATTAAGTTCCCAAATGAGAGTTACTCCCTCCATTCCGATTCACTAGGCCACTCTCAATTTTTTTTTCTAAATGTCCGTGTGTAATTAGTGTTGTTTTCTCTCTCCACAAATGCATACAACTTCCACTCTCAATGTGTCCCTTTTTTTTCAATCCTCCAATGTATGTGGTTTCTTTTTCCTAACTACTATTGGTGAATCCAGTAAGTAATGGGGTGAGTAATTAACCTCATTGGACCAAACGATTTGGCCCTCTAGTGTTGGATATCCGAATCAGAGGGAGTATTCAGTAAGTAACAAAGTTTGTACTCCCTCCGGTTCGGTTTATAAGTTCTACGCGCATGCTTAGATCATTAATTTGACTACATAATACGAAATTAGAGGGAACAAAATACCATTAGAAAATATTACATTTGAAGTTTCTAATGATATAATTTTTGTAATATATAATTTGTATTATGTGGTCAAATTAACGACCTACGGACACACGTAGGTTTTGTAAACCGAACCGTAGGGAGTAAACGAATCAAACATTCAAAACATTCTGTTAAGCATCTTAAAGCATTGTTTAACTAATGACCATCGAGTGCACAAAACTAATTAGCTTGATTAAAATGATCCCAATATGCCGCCAATAATCAAATTCAAATGGTGGCGATTAATGCGTAAAGATGCGCATAGTACGCTTCGGTATAGCATGCATACATACCTTGTAACTAACAACAGTTAGTAAGAAAAAACGGGGGGAGGGGGGTTAGCACGCAAAACATGATATGCCAAGCTATAATAATAACACAATGATCCATGGAGAAAGGCTAGTTCATAACTTTGTATACATTAGGCTAACCCTAACAAGCGGATTATCTCCATAGTACCAACAGTAGGGAGAGTGGAGGTCATGTTTTTCCCCCTATATATACTTCTTTAGCATTTCATCTTGTGTGTGTCCGTTGATATAACACTCGTATGTGAAATAGTAATACATGGCATAATCTAGAAAAAACAGTTTAAAATGTATCGTCACTATTCTGAAATATGTTTTTTAGTTAATATGTATAATGTGTGGCCACTAAATTACCTATTTATGCTTCAAATGCTATATTGACAAACTATGGAATCTGTAGTTTTGCAACAAAAAACAGTACTGCCTGTTTAGAGAAATTGAAACTAAATCCATGCTTCTTGAATACAACAACGACTTATTTACAACAGTAAGCAACTAAAAAAATGCATTTTCTTTATAATTGATAAGCCTTGGTTTTTTTTGTTCGAGAAAGATAACCCTAGTTTATCAAGTTGTGACTTGTAATGTGTTCATCACCAAATTGAACATCGACGTTCACTTCACAAAACCCGCATTTCTTCACAAATTATCAATCCCTAGATTTCAGTTTGACACAAGGTATATATAGCAAATTATCAATAGCCTCATAAAATCGTACACATACACACATGCACACACAAATGATATGTGGCGTCGTATATATATACTTGCATCACGTACGTACCGTGGGTGCTGCGTGTTCTTGACGACCTTCTGGCCGTACTTGCGCCACTTGTAGCCGTCGTCGAGCACGTCGACGTCGCTCATCGTCTTGAAGCAAAACCTCGGCTCCCGCACCTTCCGCCGCGCTTTCGCCCCTCCTCCACCTCCACCGCCCGCCGCCTTCTTCATCCTCACCGCGCCGACGCCCATCCCTGCCGACACCGCGCCCTTTCCCCTCTGCCTTTCTCGCTCACCCTCCTCGCAAGACCTAATTAGCAAGATATGTCACAACTCACACATAACACACACAGAGAAGAGAGACAGATGGGGGATTACCATGGACGTGGAGGGGATGACCTGGGAGCATGGAGGACTCCGGTCGCTGCATGGAGGTGCTGGAAGGTGGGAGCGGCGGGGAGAGTGGAGGAGGAGGTGGTGGTGGTTGGGTGGTCTAGGACGAGGGGGCTGAAACCTAGGAGGCCATGGTGGTTGGAGAGAGTACCACCGCTGGAAGGAGGATCCGAGGGTTGGAAGCTGATGAAGGCTATGGCGGTCGGGCTGGATGCGGCCGCCATGCCGCCGGCGTTCTGCCCGTCGGCCATCTCCATCGCTGCCCTCCCTGGTGATTGGAACATCTCTCTCTCTCTCTCTCTCTCTCTCTCTCTCTCTCTCTCTCTCTCTCTCTCTCTTAGCTTTGCTATGCTGCGTGCGTGTTATGCGCAGGTGTTTGCGTGTATTGCGGTGTGATATCCTGATGTGTAGGGCAGTCGGAAGTTAGGACTTTGGAGGGACTGAGTGAGGAATTTATAATTTGGTGAAAGCTGGCGTTCGGTGAAGAGAGTTTGTCATCTTATCCGAATCATCATTTTTCTTTTACCTCAGTTTTCAATTATTGACTTATTTTTCGGCAACTAGGTCTGGCCAGGCATAAGGGGTAAATAAAAATAAATTAAAATAAAATTAAAAACATTATTCCATGCTAATAACATAAAGATACATCCAAGTTAAGCTCGGTACTATGACTTGAACAAAATTCAGCTGCCTAAGCATTAGGGCAGTTGCAATTTGCTTTAGGCAGGAGGATGCATGCGTTAGGCGACTCAGGCGACCCAGCGACGGCCGCCACTCCGGCGCCCGTCGGCTACCCCACGGCCAACCCCTCACCAAACCACACCGCCACCTCCACCGCCTCCGCCCCCGGGCACCCTCGCCGCATCCTGGCCGCGCCACGGCTACGGTTGGTCCTCGCGGCGTCGATCGAGGGCGGACTGCTATCGCGTCGGGCACCCCAGGTGAGAAGTTCCAGAACCATGTCCTCGAGCAGCTCCTCTCTCCTGTTGCCTTCACCCCTCTCGACCCTCTGTGTTCTTCGCCCCCCGGTGAGCTGTGGCTCACCCCCCCGTTCGTTCGCCGTGCTTCACGGCGGCGTGCGTCGAGAGCCTTTTCAATTTCTTTCTCTGCGCTCCTCCCGAACGTCTTAGGGTTTCTCTGATCTCCACCAACGTTTTCAAAACCTCTTTCGCTAACTCTAACGTTGAGCGCTACGTTGCGATTTGGGGGCCCTGGCATCTGTTCGGTTTTCAGTTTGGTTTGCATCTGGATCTTGCGTCCGCCATGGCTGCTGTAGAGTCTGTTCCGGTGAAGGATCCGTTGCCCATCAGACAGGTGGGACCCAGAAAGCCACCCACCAGGAAGAGATTCAGTAAATGGAAAGTTCCTCCACTGACGCCTGCTGCTGGCTTGCTCTCAATTCCCGATGGGACTGCTGTCAACTCAAACATTCTTTCGGCTGGTCAGGGCATGGCCGCAGACGCTGCTCCACCTTCATGCCTCACGCCGGAGAGGGCTTGCGAGGACAGCGCGGGGCGCGAGGCACCGGCCAGCCCAGCTCCCTTCATTGCTGCCCTAAATGCTACCGGCCGCTCGTACCTTGACGTGCTCCTCTCCCCCGGCTTGCCTCCAAAGCCCTCGCCTGTTAAAACCACTCCCTTGCGCTCTCTGGAAGGAAACTGCTTCCGCTGCCTCGCTTCTCTCAAGCACCACCGAGTTGCCGACTGCCGGGATCCTATTTGCTGCCGTGGGTGCGGTTGCTCCGGCCACAAGCTCGCCGAGTGCACCATGCCGCGCCCCTCGCCCACCGTTCGCCCCGCCTCCGCTCCTGCCACCCCCACCGCTGCTGAGCCCACCTCCCCACGCCCCGCCGCACCATACCCCACCGCTGTTGGCTCACCCCGCCTCCGCCCCACCTTGAGCCCGCTGCCGATGCAGCTGCTGTCGCCTATCTCTGTCCGGCGTGGCTCCTCCTCGACCTCTGCCAACGCCGACACGGAGGATCTGGACCCTCCCACCCCTTCGCTCTGCCTGCACATGCGGGCTTTCGCCGCCGCCGCCGGCCTCCCCGCCCCCTTGCCGGGACATCGGGCTCGCGGCTCCCTGCCGCACCCCCACCATCTCGCAGATGCTGCGCCTCGGTGCTGGCTCGCCCATCTCGGCCCGCCGTCGGCGTGCCCTCTCCCCTGCCTCTTCGGGCCCGCAGGCTGCCTCTCCAGCGGCGCCGTCCTCCGTGCGGTCGGGCAGCTCGTTCACTGGGAGCGAGCACGAGTCCGGTTCGCTTGACAGCGCCTCCTCTGGGCCCGCCGACTCGGAAAGGCCGGACTACATCGAGGTGTTCATGCCGCCAGGAGACTTGGAGGCGGCACGCCGGCTCGCGGTGGTCTACCTGGAGCCAGCGGCTGGCTTTGCTGATCCAAACCGGTCCATCACCTTGGCGTTGTTCCGCGCTGCACCTCACCTGCAGTTCGTGCTGGTGCCGTCGGGTGTTGGCCAGGTCTACGCCCGCTTCCGCGACCACGCGACGCGGGAAATGGCGATGGCGCTGCCGCCGATCATGCACGAGGATGTGTGCATCACGTTGCGGCGCGAGGAGGAGGCGCAACGCGCGCCCATGCACGCCGAGGCCTTCGCCCTGCTATGGGCTTCGTCTCCCGGAGCCGAGCACCTGAACCCGATGGGGATCACCGCCCTGTTCGCTCGTTTCGGTGAGGTCCAGGAGATCGACCCCGTCTGCCTCCAGGGGCACGATCTGTCGTCCGTCAAGGTTGTCGTGCTGCTCGAGAACGTCAGGGCCGTCCCCAATGACGTGTGGCCGCGCAGGGGGCCATGGGGGTCCTGGGTCGTCACTGTGGTGATCCTGAAGGTCTGGACCTTCGAAGAGCGAGTGGTGGACGGAGTGTACCAGCGTTTCTTCCCCCCCCCTCCGCCTCCGCCATCCACTCAGGGCGGCCAGGGGGTGCTTCGCGGCGTCCCGGTGCAGCGCAGGAATGGGGCTGCATCGCCACGCTCTGATGATGATATGGACATGGATGGGGCCTACCGCGGCCAGGTGGGCCGCGTCCGGCGCTTGCTGCTCGAGGAGGAGGCCACACCCGGCCATGCGCTGGCCTTGGCTAGCCGTGCCGTGGGGTTTCGTGCGCCTCCGCCGTCGCCCCTCTCCTCTGCGTCAACGGTGACCAACATCGAGCTGCCTGACTCGCCTCCTTGGAGCCCCAGCGACGGATCGGGCGGGAACACTGCTGGTTCCCCCCCCCCCCCCCCCCCCCCCCCCGCGCTTGGTGCAGGTTGAGGACTGTGCCACAGAGATGACTGCTGCTGTTGTGCCTCCTGCACCCCCTTCTGCTGTTGCCGATGCCGCCGCTGCTCACCCTACTGCTACCCAAGCTGCAGTCAGGCGCACGAGCAGCCGCCTGGCCGGGCTGGAGCCGGAGATGCGGCTGGACATGACCACAAAAGTGATCAAACGGCGTGAGCTCAAGGACACTCTCAAGGGGTGCTCGGCCCGCCTGCAAGCGCATGTCGCGAAGAGCAAGCTCCTGGATAAGGTCACACCCTTGGGCATGAAGCCTGCGTCCGACCTGAGAGCTGCGGCGTTTGACAAGGGCAAGATGGTGTCTGCAGGTGTCGATGATTAGTAAGGCCAGACCAACAAATCGCAACGTAGCGCGCGGCGGGCCTATGCCCAGCCTCCCCTTGTTTTCCTCTAGTTTCCTCGCTCCTGTTAACAAAATCGGACGGCGATGTTCGCCGCTCCCCCTCTGTAACCCTGTGTTTGGTGCCCGCTATGATCATGGATAGTGTCGCTCTTCGAAATTTCGTGTTCGCCTCCTGGAACTTGCGTGGCGTTGGCGACGAGAACAAGTGCCCCGTCGCACGCGATGCCCTCTCCTCCGCTAACCTTACCATTGCTTGCATCCAAGAGACCAAGCTCGCCTGCACCACGCCGGCCAAAGCCCGCACCTTCCTCCCCAGCCACCTCACTTGCTTCGACACCGTAGACACGGATGGTAGCCGCGGTGGTGTGCTCACGGCCTGGGATCCCCGCCATCTCTCGGTGGCTTCGGTCATCAAACGCACGTTTAGCCTCACCACTAGTTTCGCCTCCACCACCACCGACCTTGCTTTCACCGTCACCAACATCTACGCTCCTTCTGATCACACGCTCACCTCGTCTTTCGTTGAAGAGATGGCTGACCTTGCTACTGCTGTCTCGGGGCCCTGGATGGTGCTTGGCGATTTCAACCTAATTCGCTACCCCTCGGAGAAGAATAACGCTAACTTCGACCACCGGCTGGCTGGGGTCTTTAACTCGTTGATCCGCGACATGGGCTGGTTCGAGCTCCCGCTGCGTGGACGTCTGTACACCTGGACGAACGGCCAAAACCCTCCTGTTCTAGCTCGCCTGGACCGGGTGTTCTTCAACAATGACTGGAACTCCACCTTCCCTGACTCCTCGCTCCCTCGCCCCACCTCTGATCACCACCCCCTGGTTGTGAGCGCGAGCACGGCTATCCCTTCCAGCACTCATTTTCGTTTTGAGAACTGGTGGCTTCTCGATCCCTCCTTCCTCCCCGCCACCCTCCCCTCCTGGACTGCTCGAGGACCCCGCCGCGACGCCGCTCTCGATCTCGCTGCTTGCATCAAAAGTTTCCGTGGTGCAGCTAAGGTTTGGAAGAGGAGGAACCGTTTCATTCCCCGTTTCGATAACAACTGCCGTTTCATTATTGATCTGTTTGATTTCTTCGAAGAAACTCGGCTGCTTTCAGGTGATGAAGCTGCTCTCCGTGCGGATGCCCGCTCCGCGCTTGCGTTTTCGGTGTGTCGGACGGCGGCACACTGGAAGCAACGGGGGAAGTTCCGCGCCATCACGGAGGGAGATGAGAACTCCCGATTCTTCCATGCCCGCGCCTCGCAGCGCCGGCAGCGGAACCACATCCGCGAGCTGGATGTGGGCGGCGAGGTCGTCATCGCTCACAACGACAAGGCCGCGGCCCTTCACACCTTCTACTCCGAGCTTCTGGGCCGGCCCAGGCCGACAAACTGGGCGTTTGACCTTGGCAGGCTGTACCGCGGAGCCCCCCGGGTTGATGGAGAGGCCCTCTCTGCGGCCTTTGAGCCCAAGGAAATTAAGGCTGCCGTGGACGGCATGGACCGCGCCAGTGCCCCCGGCCCCGATGGGCTCGGCCCATCCTTCTACCGGGCCGCTTGGCCCACTGTCCGCCCTGCTATGCTCCGCCTATTCGACGCCGTCCATGCGCGCACCGCCAACCTTGGGGCCCTCAATCGAGCCCATGTGGTGCTGCTGCCAAAGGCCGAAGGAATCCTCACCCCTGGCTCTTTTCGGCCCGTGTCACTGCAAAATTGCTCAATCAAAATGCTGTGCAAAGCCTTGACGACACGGTTGCAGAATCAGATTGGAGCTTTGGTAGATGAAAATCAATCAGGTTTCCTGTCCGGACGGAGCATTTCTGAGACGTTTGTGTTTGCTACTGAGGTTGTGCAGTGCTGCTTTAAAAGGAAGGCCCCCACTCTCGTGCTGAAGCTGGATTTCTCGAAGGCTTTCGACTGCATCGACTAGCAGAGTCTGAGGGCGGTGATGCGGGCGCGTGGTTTCCCCGAGCTGTGGTGCGACTGGATGGACTTGATTCTCTCCTCGTCTCGCTCTGCCGTCCTCCTCAACGGCATCCCAGGTCCTTGGATTGATTGCAAGCGGGGGCTCCGCCAGGGAGACCCTCTCTCCCCGTACCTCTTCTTGCTGGTCGCGGATGTGCTGCAGAGACTGATCCGCGAGGACCCGCTTCTTCGTCACCCCCTTCTGCCCAATGATCCGTGCCCCGTGCTCCAGTATGCTGATGATACCCTCATCATCCTTCGTGCGGGCGTGGGCGCGGCTGCCCGGCTGAAGACGCTGCTGGATCACTTTGCTGATGCTACGGGATTGAAGATCAATTTCCACAAAAGTACGCTTGTGCCAATGCACGTCCCTGCGGATGAGCTTGCTTTGATTCAGACTGCCCTGGGATGCCGGATCGAGGGATTCCCCCAAACCTATTTGGGGCTTCCACTCTCGGTGGAGAAATTGAACCTCACTCACTTCGCCCCGTTGATCGCGAAGATTGATAAATACCTCTCGGGCTGGAATGCACTGCTGCTTTCGTCGGGTGGGAGGGTGATCCTGATCAATGCCGTCCTCGATGCTCTCCCAACCTTTGCCATGGGGACCTCGAGCTGCCTCCTCCGCTTCTCCGTCTAGTGGAGGGCATGCGCCGTGCCTTTCTGTGGGATGTCAAGGATCGCAAGGCTAGTGGAGCAAAATGTCTGGTAGCCTGGACCGATGTCTGTCGCCCCAAGCTGGAGGGAGGGCTGGGCATCCGCTGCCTTGCTGTGAAAAATGAGTGTCTCCAACTCAAGCTAGTCCACCGTCTCCACTCGCAAGTCACCGCGCCGTGGCCACGTTGGGCGTGGAGCTCACACTCCGGGCGCGAACTGGCTGGGCAGCACTGGAAACACCTCGCGGCGCTGACTCCCCTGTATCGCGGGATCTCGCGCGTGTCTGTCGGCGACGGCAGGCGCGCCTTGTTCTGGTGGGACACCTGGCTCGGCGACCAACCGCTTGGTGCGCGGTTCCCCGCCCTCTGCTCGCACGCCGTGAAGCCGGATGCCGTCGTGTGTGACGTCCTCAACCCCGGCCTGCGGCAGGCCCTCGTGACCCGGCTCAACACCGCCGCTGATCGCCAGCTCGCCATCCTTGATGGGCTCCTGCATGGCGTGTCCCTCACTGACACTGTCGATTGTTGGGAGCTAACACGGTGCCGCAAGAAGGACGGCGCGCTCGATGCCGGCGCCTTCTACAAGCTTCGCACATGGGGTGGTGTAGACGCTCCTTTCTTCAACTTTGTCTGGGAAAACTACGCGCCGTCGAAGGTGCGATTCTTTGCCTGGCTGCTCTCCAGGTCTCGCATCCAATCTCGGGATGCCCTGCTTCGGAAGAACATACTCACCAGTCACCACTGCTGAAGCTGTCTGCCCCATCTGTGCCGCGCCAGTGGAGACGGCGAACCACATCTTCTTCGAGTGCAGCTTCGTCCAAAGGTTCTGGTCCTCGATCGGAGCCTCCTTCCCCGCGGACGCCGACGTCCGCAATCTGCACTCCTACAGCCGGCCGTGCGCAGTCCCGGCTGCCACCGCCACGACCTTCACCCTTCTGTGCTGCTGGAGTGTATGGAAGCACCATAACGCGGTTGCCTTCCGTGACCAGCGCCCGAGCCTGCCGCTGCTGCGCAAGGCGTGCCGTGACGAAGCCCATCTGTGGCGCGCCCGGCTGCCGGTGCAACATGAAGCGGATGCGGACTCCTGGCTTGCTTGCCTTGGCGAGCTCGACACAAACGCTCCAGTGTAATGTTTCCCCGTGTAAAAAAAACTATCCGGCCATTCAGGGCTGCCCCTATATATGTGAAAAAGAGAAAATTCAGGTGGGGTCTTTGACCCCCCCGGTGACCATCAAATATTTTTTTTTGCTTTAGGCATACTATCGACTGGCCATCCAAGTATACGGAGGCTCCGCTTGGAAAATATCTACGGCCATAATTTACACTATATCATGTCCTAGCAAAGAGTGTGACTCTGGAGTAAATGTTCAGTAATCCCTCCGCGACAAAATGTAAGACACCCTGATTTTCGCTAGAAAACAACTTGCAATTTTGACTATGATTTATTCTTATAATATATCCATAAATTAGTATAAAGATATATGAAATGAAATTGTAAGAAGAATTTAACGATGCTATTTATACATTTCCAATTCATATACTTTAGTATATATTAGTGGTTAAAGTCGTGCATCAAATTCCAGCAAAAAATTGCTCGACTTATATTTTTCAACGAAGGAAGTACTATTTAGACCGGTAAGTAAACATTGCACTAACACACATGAGATATAGTTGGAACAGGCGATGCATTTGAAACACGCGGTGTGATTGAAAAACCCTGTTGAAACATATGCCAGGTAGTTACGAAAATACAGTATTAGCAACTGCATGTTTGTTCTAAAAAAAGCAAGTACATGTCTGTCAACTGCGCGTTAACGTGCGCGCACTACTAATAAAATTGAAATGACTCTTCTTACGGCTAACTTGAATAACTCCCGATTCGGGAGTCCCATCAATCTCATGTGCGTGTGTAGTACACATGAAAGAGCCACCCATATCCCAAATAGATTCACGTGTCAAATCTGTCTCAAAAACACCTCTCGGCCCGGGCCGGCCGGCCGGCCATCATCGACCAGTGCAACCTTTGAACCCAAAGCTCTGGTTCTGCTTGGCGATCCCAAACAACTCTATTTTCCCCCTTTCGTGTCCGAAAAAGCTCACCTGCTCCTCGATCCTCAGCTTGGCAATGGATGGCAAAGTTTCTGATGACCTGATGTAAAAGGCTCCCCTTTTATAAAGCCACCGAACATTATTCTTGGTCTTTTGGACACATGTGATTCACATCCTTTTTGTACCATCAAATCAATGCATGGCCGGCAGCATCGCACGTACATATATGCATCCTAGTTGCACAATACACATTTACCAACATATATATTCAAACTGCATGAATTATCCAGTAAAAAAGACGGTTCATGCGACAAGATCCCTGGACTGCTGGAGAAGCTGGGTCGTAGATCTCTGCGCTCTGCCGTTCATCCTAGCGTTTGACCCCTTGCAACGTCTGCCATATATAGCAACTGACTCTAACCTCCTCACTCCGCTGTCGAGAAGATACATAAAACTGCGAATATCCATGTTTCGGATGATGATGTAATTTCGTTAAGACAGTCAAAGAGGAAGTCCAGAACCTCGCTCAAATCCTTGATAACTTTGGCCACGTGGCAGACTCTGGATCAACATTATCAATAGCATTGTTTCCCCATTATATTGACAGCATCTCTATCTCGATTATACCCAACAAGACTTTCTAGAGGAAAAGTTGAGTTTCCCACCATCAAATATCTAGGCTTTGCTCTCTCCGTAGAGTTACTCACACGTGTCGATTTCCATCACATTATGGACAAAACCTCTAACAAGGTTGGGGCTTGACATGGGTGATTCGTCGCCATGGCATGTAAGGCAATCCATCATAAATTCAATTGCCTCCTATCCAGTTTACCTACTTGCCGCTCTATAAATCAATAAAGGAATCATCAAATCCTTCAACGGAAAATGCATAAACTTCCTCCCTTAGCAAGGAGGACATATGCGGAGGACAATGTAAAGTTCACGGGTCTGCATGACTAAGCTTCTGGGTGAGCTTGGTATTCTCTACATGTAACACGTCGCGCAAAATCTTCGTTTGCTATGACTTCGGCATGCATGGTGTCCTTGCATAAACCCTGAGTGGGGGTCCTCCGCCTTGCGATGAGATTGACGCCAACTTTTCACGGCTTCCCCCAACATATTCATCGGCAATGGATATACTACCAGGTTATGTATTTCTGCTTGGTTTGATGACACTATGCTAAAAGACTCTAATCCTCTGCCCTATGCATCCTCACTCCAAAAAAACAGGACCATTGCACAAGCCCTACACTAGAACACATTTGGATGAACGACCCAAATCCTCGACATCTCACCGCCTAGCATTTCACCGAGTTTATAACTCTTTGGAACAAGCTGTAACTCACTATGCTTACGCCAGGACGCGCTGACTCTATCTCGTGGAAAATTGAGCGTCAATAGCCTTTACTCGACTTCTTTCGCTTATTGGGGCCAACTCTTTGGCTCAGTTGCCTGTGAACCTCATGTTGTTCACGTAGGCTCCTCCTAAGTGCAAAATCTCTGCATGACTGTCTATTCAGAATGAACTTTGGGCGATGGATCACCTTGCAGATAGTGATGGTCTCACGAGATTCCTTATGCCAACATTTGCAAATCAGAGTTGAAAACCCCTGCGCACATGCTCTTCCATTGTCATCATTTCGAAAGATTTGCACACGCTGATGAGTAAAACCATATTAAGATATAGGGTATCCTAAATCATTAATCAAGTATACTCACCGTACCCTTCCAAGTAAGTAATTTTTTTGTTCGGGGAGTCGGCCTTACTGTCATCGTTTGACTGATTGTGTTGTGCATGTTTGTCTGTATGCTTTTTTTTCTATCAAAATGGATGCATTTTTTCTCTCGTCTCATTATTTAAGAAGAGTTCGTTGCCTAGTACTTATATCATGTAAAACTGGATGAAAACAAGACATTAAGGTAGTGTTATGTGTAATGAGAAATATACGAAGGTTATCTAAGTGATGGAATGGTCATACTAACATGATGTATTTTATTTTGCGGAATCTCATCTTCAAGATCACAGGGCTAACCATGTTTGGTCCAGAGCAATTTATAGATGGGAGATCTTTTGGATAAAAATTCGGGATACACACACACGGGTGAGCACAAACGGCGCTAGAAAGACTTGCTAGCGCAGTTTATTTTGTTTAGAAAGCTTTCTACAGTAATAACGAGTTTTTTTTTGTGAAGAAACATCTGGTGACAGCAAGTAGACAGAAAGGAACACCACAAAGATAGAAATTACAAACAGGTCCTTCTGCAACTCGATGTCGCCGGCGAGGAGCAGGACGTGCCGATGACGCGCCGCCGCTGCATCTTCCCACAAGCCTTGGAACAGAAGAAGCCCCCTAGCGGACGGGAAGTCGTCGATCCTCGAACCCCGAAGAGCCTCCACCCTACTCCATCGGCAGCACCGCCTTGCATCACCACCATCTGCTTCAAAGTCGTCAACTGGATCCGCCGCATCAAGATCCAGAGGGGGGAGCCCTGCACACGGCGATCCCAGAGGACCGCGAGCGCGAGGAAGGGGGCGGCGCTCCGCCGTGGAGCTCCAAGGAGCTTCACCGCCGAAGAGGACGAGCACCACCTGCAAACACAACACCGGCTGGGGCCCTACTGCTTCCTACACTATGTACATGCCACGCCACCACCTCCATGACGACGCCGGCTGGGGCCCTACTGCTTCCTACACTATGTACATGCCGGGATCCGGCGATTCCCCACCCTCCCGCCGCCGGAGCGGCCGCCGGAGGGTGGGGAATCACGCGAATCGCCGGCGGCGAGGTGGGAACAGTGGGGGGTCTCAGAAATCGCCTCTCTGTACTGTGCGGGAGGAGGGGAACGGTCCAAGGTCGTTTTTGTAACAGTAATAACGAGTTAACGACTGCTAGTCTCGGGGTGGCTGGAGTGCTACAAGTATCTAAGTGTGGCTTATACCACCGGTATGCAAATCATGCCTTGATGGTTCATGAGAGATGTCGCAATGAATGATCTTGAGATAGCTAACTAATACCACATGAGTACTCAATAATGGAGCATGGAGAGATGCATACAAAAAATTCAGTATGCAAGAAGAGAGGATGCTCATATCGAAACGACGACCAGACATGTGCATGTGCACCCTACGCGTGCATGCTTTGATCGATCAAGCTATAGCGCACTCGATCATCTCATCTCCTCCATCCCACACGAGCGAGCACTTTTTCACAGTGCTCGCACGATGGAGCCATCATGGCCGCCTTGCTAGCTCCATATACATCTCTGCCTTTGCCACTCCGCTGCTCATCATGAGCGGCCCATACGCATTCTCGCACTGCATTCTGCTCATCGTGTACACGTGTTGTACTATATTGATATATGATGTGTATATAGTGCATAAAATAGATAGAGTAGACATTTCGTACTCCCGAGCTCCAGTGCTCCTTGATGTTAACAAAATTAGAAAACCATGTTTATAAGTTTTCATGCTCCCGAGAGCAAAAGACACTTTTCGACAAATACATGAAGAAATATGGGCAGAATACCTTTCGTAGTACTCTCTCCGTTCTAAAAAGAATGACTTCTATTTATGTGCATGTGAATGTGTATATACATGTAATATGTCTAGATACATTCGCATGTAGACAAATGGAAGTCATCCTTTTTAAAACGGAGGGAGTAGCTATTAGGTCTTCGTTGCGAAAATCCAATTTGGCACCCGAGCTCACCTACACCCTTTATCCTGTACCTCTATTGGCTTCGAGATTTGTGCCCATGGTCCCCTCGGTGCATTTTTACCATGGTAAATTCAGGCGCATGGCCCACTGCTGTCCAGCCAATTAATGCGCATGTTGCCGTTTAGCCAACACGGGACATATATTCTCAAACGGAGCGGATCCTCTACTGTACCACCCTGTTCCGTAGTCTCACGAACGCCGTTGTGCTATCCACTTTGGCCGGCGGACATACACGAACAGTCTGGATCAATTTTCACCGGACAAAACATGTGCAAATTGAACATAGAATTTTGATGCATGGACAAAACATGTGCAAATTGCAACTTAAAAAAATCGTTAATGGTGAAATAATGCACAGATCTTGTGTTCTCAGAAAAAAAATCTCGGAGCAGAATTGAAGTATTGCATAAAGGTTCGCACATGAGCGAGTACAGCAAAAATGCATTACACAGCAATCGACTAGTTCACAAAAAATCGCAAATAAAAAAAGATAATCGAAATGACCAGTGTGGATGCGATTTCTTGGTCTGCACACTTGCCTATGGCGACGAGTTGATGGCTTAATGCCCAGGGAGCGGACGCCGACGATGGTCGAAACTGACGACGAGGACGCAGCGATTAACGAGGTACTGCGAGAGCCCGATTTTGCTGCTGAGAGCACTCACAGCAAGAAGTGCCAGATCTGGGCAGGGATTGGAGAGGTGTGAGCGGCTCGTATGTACAACAGCAAGACTTGCAGATCCGTACTGTCATGTGCCGCCGCATGCAGGAGGCGAGGACGGCCGGACGGGGCTAGCGCCGGAGCCCGGGTTGGGGTTGTAGGTCAGTGCTCACGCGTGGTCGGCATGGCTCATCAGGCCGTGGGTCTCGCGCAGATCAACCGCGCCCCTGGCACTGCCATCCATGGCGAGGCAGCTACCAGCAAGGAGAGTGAGATGTCCTAACTATACTAATAGAGCTCGATAGAGGATACGGCCTTCACCGCAAAATCATCGGCGGCGAGCTGGAGAAGGAAAGGTGCCTGACGGATCCATGGCGGCTGGCGGAGGAACGGGAGGAAGAAGAGCTGGATTGGGGAAAGTTTAGACGGGAAGGTTGCTCGGTGAAACGGTCTAGAATCTCGTGAATGTCGGTCCAGAACGGTAGTGCCCCGCAGTACAGGTCGCTCCTTAAAACTTACCGCCCATCCTTGCTTTTTACTTCGCCCGCTCACATGCATACAATGACCCGATACACAATCTCAACAAAATTTGAACCGTCCAGATATCAGGACTACGTGAGCCCGGGTGCCAAAACGCTCAGACTTCATCCGAACACATGCATGGTACGTACGTTGCAACTAAAACCTACTAGTGTGTTCATATATATAGTGAAATAAATGTTGGGAATCTTTGAGATAGCAAAATAGATTTAGTTTTTTTATCATTTAAGTCGACTAAGAATTGAGTAGAGATTTCTTATTCCTGAGATCCAGTGCTCCCTCTAGTTAAGAAAATTAACAAAACTCATATTTATATGTTTCAAAAAATCTGAAACCTAAGAGATAATCTCCGCGAGATGCCTAGCGCCTGCTAGTGTCCAGTCTTTGCTCTCGTCTTTAATCTTCTGAAAAAGGGGCAGCGGAGCTGTGAATCTGTTTCAGTTACCTGACCACTGAATGACTAGTACACTACAAACCTGCGGGATAACTAATCGATGGAGTGTCACCCGATGACAGCTGCATCGACATGCACGTACGGCACACAACTCCACTTGATGGGCTGCGATTATGGATCTATTAGGATCTTGATTACAGTTATGCATGCAGCACGTGAGCTGATTATGATCGATCGATGCTCTCACGGCCGGATCTCGTCTCGTCAATCATGTCGGCCATCAGCCATGCACGCACGTAGCCATCTGCTGGCCAGATCGTCCACGTTTGGACCTGGTCTGTATCATGATAGTACCAGGCTGCCTGGCTCGGAATGGAGATGCCACGGCCAACTGGCCCAGCATGGACTTCTAGCCCAATTTTACATCTCACTTCACTCTTTCTACCTCTTCCACACTCTTCCCTAACTGTGTCGTCGCCCTCGCCTCGTCCCTCTACCTCCTCCTCTCTCATCCTCTTTGTTCGTCCACTCCCTGCTCTTTCCCTCCACCGCCTCCTTTCCCTTCCGCCTGTCGCCGCCGCGAGCCTCTCCAACGCCGCCGCCGCCAACATCGTCGCCGCCACATCTCTCCCTAGCACCGCTACCACCTCATATCCTCGACACCGCCACGCATAGCATCGGTCGCCGCCTCCTCTTCTAATATTTAGTTGATTTTATTTTGATCGATTTAGTTTGAGTTGTTGGATCGATAGTGCCCGTCCACCATGGTTTTTATTTCTGACGGCAACGACGATCGCCACTTTCTAAGAATCATATGCGGTATAATTTATTTTAGATATTTCATGTTTATGCAAAATTATGCTGATTTAATTTGACTTGGACATTTTTATCTAGGATTCAATTTGTGATCGTGTTATGTGTGATATGAAAACCGAGTTAAAATATTGTCTCGAAAAAAGAGTTAGTTGAAGAGTCAAACCGAAAAATGAAGAAAGTGGTGAAGTAAATGAGAAGATGGAATTGGAGTTGTATATTGTCAATGTCATCCATTATCACAAGATGAATATTGATGCAGCTAAGTTGAACATGAGAACGATTTTGATCAATTATTACCTTGGTCACGATTATGATCGCAATATTTGCTTTATTTACACGCAGTGGATTATTTTATGCTAGTCTTATGATGAACTATGTATGAATATATGATGCATTTATTTGGATGGATTGGATGATTCAGAGTGGGGGTTGTGAATTTTGTTCTTTACATTATCGATATTTAAACATCGAATTTTCCACTTCTGCTTTAATGTGGATATGGTGTGCCAAGTATGCAACCTGAATTGTGAAGTCAGACAATTTACTGGATCCTCGTTTGATGTTTATCCGCGATGGGCTCACCTAAGTTCAGTGGTAAAAAGCAAGGAAAAACCCACTAAGATACATTTATAATAGTCTATGCCAACATGCAAGCTATCCATATGATCCATCTTTCCAACCAACAATTTGTAAACATCATTCATTTTTCCAACTATCACATTGTCCACCTAATCCCATTAACATTTGTTATCATGCATTATTTTACCCATCCAATTGTCCACATCATCTTTTGACTATGTCTCCATGTAATCTATTCACATGATATATTATTTTAACCACCCAATTATTCAAATCATCTTTATATTAGCTATCAACTTGATGAGATCAAACCATCGTGCGATGTAATTACACAATTAAATCATGGACAACTCAAACACCATAATCATTTCATGCTTAATCGATTCAACCAACAAAGCAAAATTTCTACATATTGTTTTCAATGATGAAAACACATGTAAATATCAAGTGCTCTTTTATATGTAACCATTTACAAAATTTTGAAACTTTACACAGGATATTAGCATATCCTCAGGCACACATTATCAGTTTCTTCAGACGTTAATTTCATCTTATCAATAGTTTTAACTAATTTGTATGATAATTTGTCAAATACACAACAATTTCATGTTGAAATTTAGCCTCACAACTATTGTCACCAATAGAATACTGCATGTTTGTGTAAACAACTTTACGTTTCATGCACCTTTTATGCTTTTATTCACACAATAGGGTTCTTAAAGAGATGGCCGCTGCAATGCGTTGGGTATCCTCTAGTTCTTTTTAATACACTTGCAACAATTTATGTTCTTATTTTTTATCTAATGTGTGTATCTTTTTTTTGCACATATTCTACCATGCAATGCTACATCGTCCTCAAAGAGCCAATCTAATGTGTGTTTATTTAATTGACCGACGAGGATGATGGCAGTTTCTAGGAGAGTGGCGAGGAGAGTGGAGAACAAGACTACCCATGTCAGTTTACTATCATTGCCCAAAGAGCCAATCTCGAGAACCATGAGAAGGACCGCCTCCTTCAACTTTTACCCTCAAGAGATAGCTATGTAAGGATGCTTTTTTCTGACTCGTTTGACGCGTATAAATCTTTTCAACAAATATGTGATAGAATGTTTCTAAACTAATTTATCTTCTTCCTTTTGTTTATGTAGTCATGCATGTGTGGCAGTATGAGACAGTTCTTTGGTTTTTTCATGTTATGGTATGTTATCCTAAAAACTACCTAGGCCGATAGCGGAAAACGTTGACCCCCCGACGGTAGGCGATGCTGGATTAGACCTTGAAGCAGGAGGGGCCGTCAGCACCATTCCATGCAACACAGACAGTGATGGTCGCAAATCTTCAGTAAGAAAGGGTGGAAAATTTTACTTGAGTGCAAACTACTGGTTAAACAACATGTTCTGATTGGAATAAGCTAGGGCATTGGACGAAGGAAAACAATGGATATAGGTGCCCCGCCATCGCCGTTCGCCGACGGATATGGCCTCCCTCGGCAGCAGTGAGGTGATTGGCATAGCTAGTCTATGAATTTTCGGCGGGACTCCCGCGAGAGCGACCCGGACGCAGTTGATATTGTTCCCCTAACGCAACTCGATTTTTCTGCCACAAAAGAAGTTCATAGGTAGGGTGAAAAAACGAGATAGAAAAAAGTGCGGGTGCATTTTACAAAACATGAAGGACTGCGCTATAACAAACCGATATTGGTGGAGGTGTCTCATACAAAACTAGCAATGCGAATTTTTAGTCAAAATGGTGAACACACGGGGACGTGATAAGGCAACGACGCGAAACAGGTTGTTGAATTTGTTTTTCGAATTTGACCGTGTCTTTTCCAGAAGTTGCCAAGCGGATCAACTGTAAACTGACCAGGACAAAGAACTACAGAGTAGAGTACAACTACTATAACCTATAGGGAAATCAATAAGGAAAATAATTTCCCTGATCACTATTAATTGAACAAGTCAAGGACATGGACTACTACCGGCATAGCTTATAACTCGAGGGCACATGAAACAACGAATCTGACGTGATATACTAATCTTGGCAAGTTCGGATTAATGCCATCATCGATCGGCGTCATGGAGGGCAGCCACGCGACGTTGATGGTCAGCCACGGCGGGAAGATCAAGCTCTCCTCGGACGGTGGCTGGCAGATGTACGACGGTGGTCAAACCCAGCTCGTCAAGGTCAGGCGGTCCTCCTCGCTGCGGGAACTCCACTACCGGCTGGCGGCGGTCGCGGGTTGCTTCAACGTCGCCCTCCATTACGTCCGTCCCGGCGACCCCGACGCGCTCCGCGACGTGGTGACCGACTACGACGCGCAGAAGCTTCTAGCCTGGGCGCGCTTGCGGGACCTGCAGATCCTGCTGGGCGTCGACTCGGAGGTGGTCGTCCCCCGTGTTCGGGTGATCGTGGTCAGCATGGACATCCGACAGCCGCTTCCCGAGTCGCTATTTTCCGTCGCTCCAACAATGCCGATCGCGGCGCCGCCGTCTTCGTCGCCAGCGCCACCCTCCAAGGCGCCGGTGTCTCCATCCCCTCTCCGGAAGCGGAGCGCGTCGGCGCCTTCGCTGTCGCCGTGTTCGGCGAACGACACGTCGAAGCCGCCCTCTCCTTCTCCCATCCAGCGGAGCGCGTCGGCGTCCAGGTTAACATGTCCGTCGACGAATCCGGTTACGACGACAACTTCTGCAGCGACAACCCAAGAAGGTATTCTACACTACGCGGCTACAGCACCGTTTCCGCCAATGCAGAGCGGTCATGCTCCGGTGTTCTTGGTGCCAGTTTATACACCCCCTCTCCAGAAGCGGAGCGCGTCTGCACCTTCGCTGTCGGCGTGTTCGGCAGCGAACGACACGTCGGAGCCGCCCTCTCCGTCTCTCATCCAGCGGAGCGCGTCGGCGTCCAGGTTAACACCTCCATCGACGAATCCGATTACGATTACAGCTGCTGGAGCAGAAAGTACGCGTGCGACCCAAGAAGATAATTGTTAAACGAGTTAGTTAGTCAGTATATTATTGTTAGACTAGATAACTCTAGATAGCCTATACGGTGATTAGTAGTTAGAGACTTGCCGTGTAGGTCAAGATGTAATCTGTTGTAATCTGATTGTTACGATCCTTGAGATCGATCTGGCCATGAGCCTATATACACATGAGCGATGATAGCCTGAGTGCATCTCGCCTTCTCCCACTTCTATCCAACTTTACAATAATCTACACTACGCGGTGCCGTTCCCGCCGATGCAGAGTGGTCATGCTCTGGTGTACCCTGCTCCGGTGATGCAGAGCGGCCCTGCTCTGGTGTACCCTGCTCCGGAGTTCTTGGTGCCAGGGGCGTCGGTCATAGTGTACCAGCCGGTGATCCCAGTGTATCAGGGTTTCCTCGTCTCAGCGGGGTGGAGTGGCGTGATTGTGACGTGCGCCTCTTGAAGTAGATCGGATATTTTTTAGATTGTTATAGATCGGATATGTCAGCAATTAATCGTCATGTAAAGAATCTAAAATACACTTTAGGTCTATTCATAAATACTATGTGCCTTAATTTCCTTTCCAGCTTACTTTTTTTTTCATTTATTTCCTTACTAGTAGCAGATATATGCTAGTATGAAACAATTTGTACCACAATGTTAAATGTTTTGAGCTTGGTGGTGGTGCTAGCAAGCCAATTTTTGGCCGGCCTTTTTGTATCATCACCTATCTTACCCCATAGCAATTTTAAACATGTTGCAAAAGGTACAATTGATAGTAATTGAGCTTGAGATATGAGATGTGTATATAAAACCCCTAGCTGCCAATGTGTTCAATCAAAAGCCTTTTGGAAATCGAGTTTCAGAACAAGAATATGATTTTAAAGCGTGTTTGTACATTCTGCAATTTTTGTTGCAATTGCAAACTTTTCCACAGGTCCCTGGATAATACCAGAGTGAATGGAGTCAACTAGGTCTTTTACTTTTGGCTATAATCCGTTTGATTATACTTTGGCAATGAGTTTAATATGCTGTGCTGCAGAGAAATTGGCCGGTATCACTTATTTCCTGAGATGTTTCACATTTAGGCAAGAAGGTGAGGAAATCAGAATTTACTCCATGTAGATCAATAGTGTCAGTTTGCAGCTCTAGGAATACATCAGTAAGATCTTTCCTTAGTAGATCATCAGCAAATCACTCGAAAATTCATTTGAAAAGCCGTCTGGTCCTGGGCTTTGTTTGCTCAGCTCTAGAGATCGCCAGGAAAATTTGTTCCCAGGAGAAGGGTGCTTGCAATGATCATAAATCTTGATGATAGTGGTATAGGTGAGCCAGGTTTACATTAGGTTCATTACCTAGAGAAGAAATTTCTGTAGCACTTTGTAGCTTCTCTGCATCTTGAAAACATTTCTCTCTACACGCCTTAGAAACTCGATTACTTTGGAAACCTGTAAGTTACCATAGTGTGGAAAAACTCTGTGTTTTCATCTCAGAAAGTTTCTGAAGAAATCTGAAAGGGCATTGGAAGTGCAATAATGTGGGTGCCCCTTTCAAAAAAAATGTGGGTAAGGGATAGACAGAAGTGGCAGAGCATCAACATGATATAGACGACGAATATCGTTTTGTGCCGAGGGTGAGCTGTTTGTACTTTGTAGGCTGCCATCGGGTAGTTTTTGCTTCAACTCAGTACAGATTAAAGAGTCCAGGTTCTCTACTATACCAGCTAGATACAATCGGCATGATAGATACACCATAAGAAACCACGAACTCAGGGCAGGCAAACAACATTACAAAAAACAAAAAAAAACAACATTACATCGTCCGTCGAAGCAATCCATGTAGAACAACGCGCAGCAACATAAGCAGTAGTAGAAGATCTATCACACATCGGGAGGTGCCCCATCATCTCAGTTGGATGATGCCAGTGCAGACTCATGCAGCATCATCGTCTTCATCGTCCGAAGGCCAGTCGCCGATGCAGGCGCGCTCCTGAATTGTCAGGCGAGCAAACAGCTCAATAGATTCTTGCTCAGTCTTTACGCGGGACTCGGCCATAATCGCCTGGTATTCCTCTTTGCTGATGACCTCGTCGTCGGGATCTACCTCTGGCTCATCTTCTGCCTTCCTTTTTCCGCCCATCACGGTAGTAGATCGGGGGGCTCTGCGGTATGGAGGCGGCAGCGTGGTCTCGCAGTATAAACGCGGAGCTGATGAGCGTCGGAGTCGGAATGAAGCCAAGTTCGTCTTCGAGTCCAATTCCTTCCACCGCGTTGAGCTAGGAGAGCTTGGGCCTCCCAATTATTTGGACCGATTCATTCTAACGGGATGACTTACCCACGATCCAGGGCCCACGGTGCATTGCCAACAGCTCCGTCCGACCAATCCTATTCAGCGCCCGCTGCAATGGTTAGCACGAAAACGCCTACACGATGGATAAATGGGCCGGTCCAGGTATGGTCGCTTTTGACTGGTTCTTTCCGGTTTAGGAACCGTCTAGTAGCGTCCAGCTGGTATTTTCGATTTTCTTTTTTCTTTCCTGGTTTTTTCTAACGGTTTTATTTTCTGTTTCCCTGTATTTTTTTCTTTTTCGTTTCTAGTTTTTGAAAAATGTCAAAAATTTAAAAAAATCATATTTTTGAAAATCTTCATATTTAAGAAATATTCAAATTTATATGTGTTCAATTTCTCAAAATGTTCATGAACATTTTTACAAAAATTGTGAACAATTTTCAAAATTCATGAACTTATTAAATTCAACACATTTTAAATTCATGAACCACTTTCAAATTCTTGAAATATTTTTTGAATCCATGAACTTTTAAAATTAAATTCATGAACTTTTTAAAAATTCAACACATTTTAATTGGACGAACCATTTTTAAATTCAGAAGAATTTTCAAATTCATGAACCATTTTTCAAATACATGAATTTTTTTAAATTTAGGACATTCAATACTTTCGATGAACCATTTTTTAAATTCCTAAACCATTTTCAAATTCATGAATCTTTTTTTTTCCAAATTCATGAACTTATAAAAATTCAACACATTTTAATTTGATGAACCATTTAAAAAATTCTTGAACCATTTTCAAATTCATGAACATTTTTTCAAATTCGTGAATCATTTTTCAAATTCGTGAACCATTTCTCAAATACATGAACTTTTCAAATTTAGGGCATTCTAAAATTCACGAACCATTTTTCAAATTCATGAACATTTTTTCAAATTCATGATATTTTAAAATTTGTGATTTTTTTAAATAATCTAGAAAAAAATTGATTCACAAATTTTCTTACATTTAAAAAAATAGACATTTTTTAAGCAGCGATTTTTTAATCAAAATCAAATCCACGTATTGGGCCGGCCCAGGTTGGCAATATATGTGCATTTCCGTGGTAAGCTTTGCTGAATAGGGGCTCCCGCTCCATCCACTCTATCTCACATGACGGCACGGCGGACGCGGTGGCACCCGATGTCGCATGAAGGAACACAAAGCTGAGCGACAAGGAGGAGAACTATTTGTGCTGTCAACATTATACTCACCCCGATCTGAAAATATTGTCGTAGCACATTTAGCAATTTGTGCTTCGTAGGTTTGTTTGACCCGCCACTTCATACAGATCGGATGGAGGGTGAAATGTGTTGTGTACTACTTGTGCTATTTTTTTAGGGAGTTAGCTGTCTGTACTACTTGAGGCAACTTGGGTAGGATCTATGAGATTAAATTTTTTGAATGACAAAACATGCTCAAATATTTTTTAAAATTGAAAATATTTTTTCTATCAGTTATTCATATCATCCCACTAATAATCATTAAAGTCAATATTTGTATGAAATATATCCACGTCATCTACTTTTCATCCATCCAATTGTCCATGTCACTAATTTTTAATCATCAAATACAAAAGAAAACCACGTCAATTAAATTTAGCCTTTTGACAATTGTAATTAGTTGAATAGTCCATATTTGTATAAACAACTTAATATTTCGTGGGTCTTATATGCCATCAATTAATTTACTCAATAAATTTTTAAAGAGATTTCGTTGTAACGCGTGGGATATCTTTTTTTAACTATGTACTTGTATTCACAATAGTAGTATAGATACATATTTGAAAGGCATACAAATAACATAAAACTAGAATGATACAAGCAGTTGTACTGCTGCATACCGCACTCGCCGCAACTATCAAGCACTCAACTCTTTGGCCGTCGCCTACGAAGGCAGTTGATCCACATCTTGACGTCGAAGAAAGTTCTAGCCATAAGGTGTTAACTAACTGCGATAACCACCAACCGCGTACCCGAAAGAAAACAACGGCCAGAGGAGCCCTCCAAATATCTTCAACGCCGGATCCAGGGCCAACACCACCTCATACTTCTTCGTGCGGCCGAATTCTCTACCATCTTCTGCAGATCTGCAACAGCCAATGTCGTTGACTCCAAGATCAAACTATCCACGCCAAGATGCAACGCATATCCAAATTGCTTAAACAACTTAGACTCCACAATCCTCTCATTGACGCCAGCAACACCTCCGACGAGCAGGAGCACGCGCTGGGAGATCATTATTTACTAGCTAGCACCATCAACATCCGCCACACATGACGTTGACGAGTAAACTCGAAAACCTAGATAAACCTATAACTAAAGACACACACGGATGAGAAGCAGAGCTCCCCTTCCCCTCGTGACGCCAGGACGGCAATCAGAGGGGAAGTGGAACGGTGGAGATCACCGGCGAGGAGAGACTAGGAGTTAGGAACCGTTGGTCAACAAAATATGTAGGTTCAAATGGTGGAGTATCTTTCTAGTTGCAGTAAAAGATCATGACACATAGTCATGTATCTCAGTCGAGATGATCCCATTGCAGCTTCATCCATCGTCCTCTCTATCCTCCCCTTCCTCCCCGTCGTCCTCCTTCTCCTGGTCGCCGATGCCGGCGTCACCACGAATTTCCAGGCGACCAAACTTTCTCTCCCACTCGTCCAGATAGCGGCAGATGGCCTTGATCTCCTCGAAATCTTCTTCGCTGATGATGAACTCGTCGTCCTCGTATACCTCTAGGTCACGCTCCTCGCAGTCGAAGAGGACGTCCTGCGCCTTCCTTTTCCCGGCCATGGCTCCTGTGGTGGGAGGCGGCTGCGTGGTCTTGTACTGTATGAAGGCGGAGCGGATGAGCGATCGGAGTCGGAATGGAGCCCAGTCCGTCTTCGAGTCCAATCCCTTCCATCGCGTTGAGCTAGCAGATGCAGATCATAGGTCCGCCAATTTGTTCGGGCCGAATCGTTCTAACGGGCCGGAAACCGGCCCACGTAGACTACCAACTGTTTCGTCTCTCTCACGTGACGGCACGTGCGGACGCATCCGATGTCGCACGAAGGAACACGAAGCTGAGCGACGACGAGGAGAACTGACCGCACGGCGAGAGATCGGGCGACCACCACCGAGTCGACCGCCGGAGAGCGAGCGCTCGCCGGAATCTGGTGAGCTCCGTCGCCCGCCGCGCCTCCCTCCTCCCTCCCTCGGGTGCGACTCCAAGCCCAGACTCTACTGCCCTCCCCCGTACATCTCTTCCCAGTCCCCTCCTCTCCCTTCTGGAGTTCTGACCCACCGCCGTGCCCTAACGGCTGCCGCCGCGCGTTAGCGTCACCGCCGACGCCTCCATCCCGCTCCCTCCCCCGCCACCACGCCCACCCCATCGCCCCGCATCCCGCCTCTCGCGCGCGTCGCCGTCACGTCGCGTTCCTGCTGTCCCCACCACGTACCAGTCAATGGCTTTGAGGTATGCATGTATGAGCCTGTTCTCCTCCAGCGATGATTAGTTAAATCCCACTGATTAGTTCATAAGTTCTGGGTGACGCCATCTAGATCCGCCCTGAATTTTAACAGTAGCGAATTTCAGTTGAATCCGGCATTAATTGGGTATACTGTTACGTTTAGCATTTTGCCACTGCTGACACCTCATTAGTCAATTAGCTAATCAAGCAAGTCGAGGGACTTGATCCCCCTCTAGTGTACTCTGCCTTGCCTGATCATCCGTTTTGTCATTTTGGGTGCTACATCTGTTTGTTCCCTGCTTCATTCTAACAAATGCGATAGCCATTTGTTAGTCCCATTCATGACTCCTTTTGTATTGCAATTATCTGTTGCATTTATGGTATTTTTGTATTTTTGAAAAAAATAGAAAACCTCAGACATGATTGTCTTGTTAAATTTCCAGAGCTTTTAAATTTGAGAGAGGAACCACATTCGGAGTGGTCCATTATCTGTGCGGCGAGTAGTGTTGGTATATGCAAAACTATGAGCTAAGTCCCTTTTTTGTTTGTGCAAGCAATGCTGCTTGCTACTACCATTAGCAGGTGAACTGGAGCAGAATAACAATGTCCATATCTGGTGAGATGGATGGTGGACCTGCTGTACTGCAGTTATATAAATGGGAAAGATCACGGCCATATCTTGAACTATCGAAATTCCGGGAAGCTTCCATATCTCATACAAGGCGCCTGTTTGGACTGCTCTCGGATCATGGTGAAGATTCGTTGCTTTCCTCTGTGCTCTAGTGATCATTATTTCATCGTCATCTTTGTCTTATTTCTCTACTGATTATGATTTTACAACCCAGGCGATCTTGTCTTGTCCACGGTCAAGGTCAAACCATCACAAGTTGAATCGCCTACGGTTTTCTCAGATAGTAGCCTGCCAGTCTTCAAGTGCTTTTCTTCTATTCCCAGAGTGAAGTCTTTAGCATGGGGACACTGCAGTGATGCTTCTAATAAACTTGAGGTTCCGGCTTTTAGTGAATTTCTTGTTTTATCTGGTGATGATTCAATCACAGTTCATGCGTTTTGTCATCCGCACAAAAGCACAGTAACAGTTAATTGTGATACTGAAGATTTGCATGGGGACTGGAAAGAGTGGTCTCCTACCGAGTGCTCATTGTCGGAGGATGGCGAGTCAGGTCAAACAAACTGCTTTCGTTCTTTTCTAACTACAATCAGTGGATCTGTTTGCAATGGAAAATACCAAGCCAAATTTCCTCTGAAATCTTCATTACCTCATTCAGCAGAGGTGGTATCATTTAGCATATATGATAATACCATATCCTTTTTGAAGTTCTGGTCTAGCAATTGTACTATGAAGGCTAGGATGGAAACCGACAGTGGATCTCCAGAACATCTTGTGAGTCATGTATCTGTAGCTGAAGAATCATGCAGCTGTCAGTGGGAATGTTTAAAAGTTTTGCCAAGTTCTTCTGGTTATTTGGTTGGCTTAGTCTTAACTCCTAATGAATCAGTGAGTTGTGAGGTCCATGAACACAACGCAAAGGACATTTTGGTGGTTATACTTGAGCTACACCCTTGGGGTATACAGTGGAACTTTGTGGTGGACCTTCAGAATGTATATACTGATGTAGGGCCCAATCCACAGTGGGTCGATTTCCAACTGTCAGATATGTTTCTTGCCTCCCTTAACGCAGTGGGTCTTGTTGCCATTTGGAATGTGAAAACTGGGCACCCTATCACCTCCTTTAGTGTTCTTCAACGGTGCAGAATAGATCTGGAGATGCCTTTGGGGAGCACCATACCCGTTGTAACAAATTTACATGGAGAAAGCACCTGTGGTGGGAATTTCGTGGGCAGAATGTTTAAGAGGTTAGTTTTGGCACCATATTCTCTACTTGTTGCTGCCGTAGATGAGGCCGGGGTAGCCTATGTGTTCTATGCTGATGATATGTTAAATTTCAAAGCCAATGCACGTGAAAACTTTGGCCAGCCTTCTATGAATCATTATGGTGACAGCTGTGCTTCCTGGGAAACTGCTGGCCGTGGGATCGGGAGTCTAACATTTCACAGTCATCAGTCCAGTCAACTAGGGTCACTTAATCACGACCAATTGGATTATGATATTTCAGAAAGAGACAATGTTGGCAATGCCCGAGCTAGGAAAAGAAGAAAATACTATAAATGTAATGAAAATCAAGGTGATAGCTGGCCAAGTGGTTTCAGTACTACATCACAGATGAAAGATGTGGTAAATTATCCTTACACAATGGCAGCTTCAAGTTGCATGCGAAGAGTAGTCCTTCCTCCATCCAGACTGCAGGAAGATATAATAAGCCTCTCACCATTTGGACTAACGAGGATCTTTAAAGGTTGCAATGCAGATGGAAACAAACATGTATCAGTTGTTCACACGAGGTTGCTTATGGATTCATGTTTACTTGACGAGAGTGATATTAATGATGGTTTTCTGGACAGAAGGCTCTCATTTCAGAAGGATTTTTCTGTTGCCGGAGAATCTGCTGTTTGCTGGTTTCAAGGATATTTATATTTGATTTCGCAAGATAGCCTTTCTGTGGTCCTTCCATCAGTGTCTACTTCATCTTTTTCATCTTGTAACAATGACATCAGTTTTGGCAACCAGGTTTTTCTGGTGCTACTGCGTACAATGCTCTGAATTTGACATCAGTAGATAGACCTGAAACAAGGTGGAAGACCTGGCAAATAGAGGTCCTGGATAGAGCATTGTTGTATGAAGGACCTTCACTAGCAGACAAACTCTGCTGGGAGAATGGTATGTTGCCATCCAGTTGGCTTTGTCTTTCAATTTTCATCTTGTCTGTCATCCTGCTATTCTTACTGCGTTTTGCTCTAATAGCCCAGCCTATTTTAAGTATTTCAGTTGCGGAGTTGCCTCTCCTATGCTGTGTCCTGTCTTTCTTGTTTTATTTAGTACCTTCATTGATTTATTTTACAGGCATGCCATAATCGTTTATTGAGTGTTGAAAGAATAGCTCAAATTTGCTTTTGCTTTTAGTCTTTAATCAAATGTTTGTGCGGTAAACTAAACATTATATGCAAGATTGCAAACCAGTTTGGATCCAGTAAATTGCTTAATTCCTTGAAGCTGTTATTCCTATGCATACACATTATATTTTTTGCATCTGGTGATCTGGTCAATGTTAATCAACACCATTTAGGTAACTGGCCAATCAGCACTTGCTGGAATCGTGCACTGTGTTGGTGTTGGTCACAGTAAGAAAGCTTCAACAGCATGATGGGTACTGTGGTACCTGAACATGATGCATATTTATTAAAAGAAATATTAATGCAGTTTTCTCATCTATCCTTCTGCGGTGACTATCCAACAAGCAAGAGTCTTCTTAAACTCTTCTTTCAGTATATATGCATTCCCCAAATGATATATGTATATATATTTGGGAGTCCAATATCTAAGAATATGACCTCCTAATGCTGATGACTTGGGTATTCTGTGCAACAGTTATATCCTTCAGTAAATGCATCACACACTCTAATGTTATTTATTGCATTGGCAGGATGGGATCTGAAAATCTCTAGGCTGCGTTGGGTGCAATTGTCTTTGCATTACACAAATATCAGTGATCTGGAGCAGTAAGTTCCTCTATTTCCTTTTGTCCTGACAATAATTTCTGCAACTTGTTTTTACTTTGGCTTGAATTTCATCTCCCTTAGTTACTCCTGAGTTCTCATTTTCTTAGATTTATTTTGGAAAATTTGGAATGTGATTCATGATGATATGCCTTGATGATTTGGATGGATGATTACTATTGCTTGGAGTCCAAATATTGTATTCAAAGCAACACTTAATATACAAGTGGATGAGTGGAAACTATCTCCATAGTTAAATGCACCTGTACAAGAACGATGAAAATAATTACTCCATATTTACTTACCTTTATGGTTTATTTGGAGGCCCATAAAATATTTGGTCGTGTAGGAATGAACCAAAATTTCTGGATGAAAGAGTTCCGTTCATAAGATTTGCTTAGATTTATTCCGAAGTAAGTCCGATTATCCTGGATCTTCTTTTAGCAAGTCCGATTTCCCAATCAGTTACATGTGTATAGTTCTGGCTTTGCGCTGTATGCACCTTTTTGTTGTGTAGAAGAATTCTTCTAAGTTCTACTTGATGTTTAAATGATTATTCTGAATGCATTAATGTCTAACATGAATCATTGCTAGATCATTAAACATGCTCGCGGAGGTCAATCTTGCAGAAGAAGGTGTTTTGCAACTGCTATTGGCATCTGTGTATCGGCTATTATGTGGAAAAGGAAGTGATTATGAGGCTGCAGTGTCATCCAAGTATATTTCTTCTCTGATGGCATATTTATAATGAATAATTAGCCATATTGGTAAATTAGGGTTCTTCTGTCAAAATGACCCACTCTAGGAAATATGATGTTCTCTATCTAATGTCTGTTTAAGCTGTAGTGTGCAAAAAACTCACTCGCTACCTCAGTGAGTACTGGGTAAGTATCCAATAAATTAAGGATTCATTGCCCTATCAGCGTCCTAGTAATGATATAAAGATGGTCTTCTTTTGTTCAGATAAACATGAAACCTGAAGCTCCACTGCATCAGTTTTAATTCATTGAGCTCATTTTAATCCTACGAAAAATTTGTCATTTCAGTTTTCATTGTCTTCACCTTGAGGGAAGCAAATTGCATGAGCTGCATACTAGTTAAAATTTGTGAGCAGAGTATCACATAGAGGAACTTGGTAGATATTCATCATTTTGCTAAATGAATAGATTAATCACACTGAAGAACAGTTTAGGCTTCTTTTGTTGACGAAGCTTGCAGTATGTCATATGCTTGTAGCTTTTAGCTTCATGTAATTTGTAAGCTTACAGTGTGAAAACAGGTTAATGGTTTTAGCTGTCCGCTTTGCGACAAGAACAATCAAGGGTTACGGGCTTAATAAGCAAAAGAAAGGTAACATCTCTTCTCTCCCTGTCTCCCTCACACGTACACTTTGTTATTTGTGAGGTTGATTCTCTTTGTTTCGCTGACATGCCAGACAATTCAGTAAAGCTTTATGAAATGGCTTTCCTATTGGGCGTAATTCGAAGTATCCAGGGCCGAATCACTGCAAAGAGCCAGAATTCTACCCGGATGGTAATAACAATAGCTGCTTATTTTACAATTAATTTATCTTCAAATGTTTTCTTGCGCACTGTATTGAAATATACCAATCGAGCGATTTCTTCTTATTTGGCATGTTATGCTTTATAGCAGGGAGATGATAAAAACTCACTGAAATTAGGCAAAGAAGTTGTACAAAATGATTCTTCTCTCCCAGTCGTTGTAGTGGATGGTGTTTCATCAGGACTGTCAGGTGGTTTAGATGCTCATGACAGACAAGGATCAGCATCCACTGTGTTTGAGTTTGTTCCTGGTAGCAACGGGCAGTTAGCGTTAACACCAGTCGAATCCTCTCTTACTACTCAGTTTCACGACAATAACACTGATCAAGGAGCCACTCAAGTTGGAAGACTGGTTACCCAAGGAAATGTCAAGGATATGATGTACCGTTGGGAAACGAATAAACTTGACTTGAAAGCAGTAGTCAGAGAAGCACTACAATCTGGTCGACTACCTTTGGCAGTTCTTCAGCTGCAACTATTGCGCCAGAGGGAATCAAGTTCCAGTGATGATTCTGAAGACGCTTTTTCCGAAGTTCGGGAGATAGGAAGATCCATTGTTTATGATTTTTAATGAAGGTAATTTATTACCCTTAGTTTAGAAATGTTTTCTCTCCGTCATTTCCTGTTGTCTAACACATAATTTACAGGGTGAGAGTGGACTGGCTGTAGCAACGCTAGAGAGACTAGGAGATGATATAGAGTCGGACCTTAGACAGCTTATGCAAGGTACTGTCAGAAGGTCACTTAGGCTACAAGTTGCCGAGGAGATGAAGCAGCGTGGGTACATGAGGTCAAATGAGTGGACAATGTTGGAGACCTTAGCACTGATTGAGGTTTGCTTTTGCACCCTGCTCTAGCTAAATGACAAAATTATGTTCTTACAATATAGTTTGTTTCTGGCATACGTTTTCAACACACATAGAAAAAAAAATGCTTGCACGCTGTTTGTTTTCGTACTGATCGACCTTTTTCCTCTGTGGAAAAGCGGTTTTACCCAAGCAGCAGCTTCTGGGACACTTATCTTGGCAGGGAGAATGTCGTTCATGATGCTGCAAATATTGTTACACTTCCAGGGGAAGATAAACCAGTGCTAACACTCCAAATCTGTAACCACCCTGCTGTTGAATGTGGTGATGTTGATGGAGCTGTGCTTGGTTCTTGGGTGAATGTTGACGATTACACCGATTTAAAGGAGTTCTCTGAAAGCAACCTTTCTGATGGCTATTGGGCATGTGCTGCTGTGTGGTCTGATGCTTGGGATCAAAGAACTGTGGACCGTGTAAGTTATGACTTGTCCTTTCACTTGTTAGCTGGGGGATTGCACCTTATTTCTGATAGTAGCCTTGTACTGTAGCTCATCTATAAAAGTGTGGGGATTTTCTTGTTCTCTTACCATTTCTCTCTTTTTTTCCTTTCTTGGGAATGTCTGGTGTACGATTTAATTTGTCGTGGCAAATTTTTTGGCAAGCTGAAAAGATTTTAGCACACCAAACTCAAGTTAGGGCCCGTGTTACTTATTTTCTTAACTGCAGACTTAAGATTCTTGTTTATGTTCTTTAGATAATACTGGACCAGCCTTGCCGTATGTCCGCTCAATCCGATCTCCCATGGGAATCTCAGTTTGAATATTTTGTTGCTCATAATGATGTGGGGCGAGTCTGCAAACTTCTGGACATGATTCCTGACAGTGTACTTCTAGAAGGGATTCTTAGAGTTAATGTGGACAATTCGCGGGTTGATTACAGCATCGTGTCTGATGTGACCGTCCCTGATTATAAAATGTATATATGTGACTCAGAGGAGCTAGAACCTGCTTGTATGGAGGTACCGCACGTCAAAGTATTCAGATCTTTGTCTAATCATGAATCAACATCATGGATGAGAATGCTAATGCAGAAGGAACTGGCAAAGAAACACATCTTTACGAAAGAGTACTGGCAAAGTACTGCTGAAATTATACCTGTACTTGCTCGTGCTGGCATACTTATCAATACAGACATTGGTCCCAAGAAAGAATCTTCTGGCATACTTATTAATACAGACATTGGTCCCAAGAAAGAATCTTCTATGCCATTTTATGCTTCAGAGTTGCCAGATGATGATCGTCACCGGGCCTGTGAAAGAGCATTGCATAAACTAGTCATGCGTTTCTGTGTGCAATACGACTCTCCGTACCTACTTGATATTTATCTGGACAACTGCAATTTAGTTCTTGAAGAAGACTCTGTCCCCTTGCTCAAAGAAGCCGCGGTAAGTCATACGGTATTTTTTGTTTATGATACTTCCGTTTCTTTGTGTTCACCTGTACTTGTCAATTTTGTGACCCCTGGCAGTGGGGAACCAGCTGGTTGTTGCAGATAAACTTATTTACTTTGTTAGCCTGATTTGGTCCCGATCAATGTTCCATGGATTTTGCATTTTAGTAACTAGTTTTTCATTATTGTTGGGAAAATATCAGAAAGTTCAAAGTTCCAGACCTTCCGTTTTCAGTGGGAATCTGCATATGGCCATATGCATTCTTGTCACATGTTCTTTTCTAGTTCCCTGGCAAGTGACCAACTGCCCCTTTTCTTTGCAAACCCGTTCTGTCTAACAGAGGACCAATTATTGGTAGACATTTCTACCTCTCATTGAATGGTAACTGTGTGACATTTGCTACCCTGCATCTTAACACCTCCATGCCTGGTATTTTAAAAACCAGTTACTTGCCCACAAGTGGTAGACAAAGTACTTGTAATGCTGCCTTATATTACAGATGTAAGATTAAGCTGCTCAACCTGTTTCCCAGTTTAATAAGTATTAATCTGACTTGGTTGTTATGACACGCAATTGTTCAGGGTGATTGCAAGTGGGCACAATGGTTACTCTTCTCCAGAGTCAAAGGCTATGAGTATGAGCATCTTTTTCTAACGCCCGTTGGAATCTGTCACAGAAAATGGTTAATCATGGCAATCTAACTGCAATTGAGATAGATGAGATATTGTATACTGTCGATGATATGGCTGAACGGATTGGGGAAATGTCTGCACTAGCTACCTTAATGTATGCTTCACTACCAATTCAAAAGTCCATCTGCACTGGAAGTGTGAACAGAAATCGCGGGTTGTCTTCTCAGTGCACATTAGAGAACCTAAGTCCCTGTCTCCAGCAATTTCCAACGCTATGGAAGACACTTCGCTCCACTTGTTTTGGGCAAGATGGGTATGGCTGTCTAAATTATTCTCCGACTAACGGTAATCAAGATACAACTTCATCCCTTATTGGTTTTGAAGCCAACTACTCACTATTTCCTTAAGAAAAGAAGAACGTAAAAGAAAATTCTTATCCTTTTCAGTGCCCGGAAAATCCTCAATTTCAGAGTACTTGAGCTGGCGCTATAACATTTTTTCCTCTGCTGGAGGAGACACTTCATTGTTGCAGATGCTTCCGTGTTGGTTTCCAAAGTCTATTAGAAGATTAATTCAACTATACGAACAGGTTTTTCTGTCTTTTGGAAAGCATTTTGCAGCTAACTTTTCTTGAATATCAGTATTGGTTTGCATTTTGCTCCGAATCATTATGTATTGTAGCTCTACTACACTCTATCCCACATGATATTACGTGAGTTTATATTTCTATTACATAAATATATATGAGAAATTTCTTTCCTCCTGGAAACAATCTTTTGGGATGTTCTGAAGTACTTCTAGTGGATACAAAATTATATTTTTGTTCTCAATATCATCGTTGTTTCTCTGTGGGAGCATTAAAACTTTAATCATAATCTTGGATATTACCAATACAGCACTGTTTCTGTACCAGTGTATTCTAATTATGCACTAGAAATGCTAGTTTAAATGAGTGTCTAATTATGGTTATTATGAAGGGAAACAGTATGAGTATTTGAGATATACAAGGCTAGCTTACAAGGAATAAGAGTATTTGAGACGCCAAACATTCTTCCCTAGGATAATTCTTCTTATTAACAACATCTTTGATCAGGGCCCTTTTGGAATGCAAATGCTATCGAGTGCACAATCATCTGAGGAGTTATTTACTCACAATGTCACGGATTACATATATAATACCACTGGATATAGTGAAACCAATGCGTTGTCCTTAGAAGCATCCATTCAACGAAGTGTTGAAGAAGAACTATATTCTTCCCTTGAGGTATGCTCATCTTGCAAAGAATATACTCGATTCCTTATTGGAATAAAGTTCTTTGTTTTTATATCTTGCATCTTCTGCGCCATGTTATTTTTGAAATACAAGCACTTCATATGTTATCTTGAATGTGAGCTAATACGCGTACTCGGACACTGATCAAGAATATGGAGAACACATACTTCACCATGGCAAGGGCCAGAGCAAAAGTGCTTGATGAGCCTAAGGCCTGACAAGCTTGAAACCCCTCCAAATGGGTCGTTTTGAAGGATGCTTATCAATATAGCATAAGCCTACCTATAGTGGATAAGCATAAACTTGAATGCTTTTTCACTGAATTATATTTCTTAAATCGACACTCCATGCAATACTCTGAACTTGGGGTTATTGCCCTTATAGTTGCTGTATTCTGTTACAGTATCATAGCTTCTCATTCCAAAGTAGTAATTTTAATTAACTCTCCCTCTTCAGGAGAAAGACTTGAGGGTGGAGCATCATTTGCACCGTGGTCGAGCACTAGCTGCTTTCAGGCATCTTCTTGGGAAAAGAGCTTCACAGTTAAAATCAGCCAATGCACGCCAAGTGATCTCCACACAGTCTGATGTTCAAGCAGATGTACAACTGATCCTAGCTTCTTTAAGTCAAACTGAACGATCAGTTCTTCTATCGGTATGTTCATCATCCGAACTTGCATTTTTCTCCCAACAACTTTACACTGGCCGATATCCATCTATTCCTTACACTGCAACATAAATAACGTACTGTCTTCATCATCATTCAGATTTTGTTAATCTGAACACTATGATAAATAAAATATCTGGACTTCTAGTGAAATATACACGTGTCACTTATGAGGCGGCAATGTTTGATATGCCAAAGTTTGCTTCCCTATTTTAACTTTTGGTACCATCACACTGGTATGCTGAATGCCTGAATGACTGAACATATAATCAACATAACCTTTGGGAACAAGTTCCATAGATTATTTATCATTTTGTTGATTTAGAAATTAGGTTTTCAGCTTTATACTTAAATTCTAATGCTTTAGTTTCTTGGATGTGCTGCAATATCTTATCACTTCTCCAGGTGGCTCCACTAGCTATTACAAACTTTGAGGACTCAACACTAGTTGCTTCTTGCACATTCCTGTTGGAACTCTGTGGCATCTGTGCCAACATGCTTCGGCTAGATATTGCTGCTCTTCAGCGCATCTCTTCCTACTATAGCTCGGCTCAGCAAAATAAACAATATGAGCTATCTTCACCAAGGAGCCCTGGCTACAAGTGCTCTCCCATGGAGCTGATATCGCTCCTGCTCTTGCTCGAGCATTAGCTGAAGATTATGTCCAGTCCGATCATCTTCATGTTTTGGAGCAGAAACAAAACTCTGGGGCTCCCAAAAGGGAACAACCATCACTGCCTCTTATTGCTATATTGGAGCACCTGGAACGAGCAAGTTTGCCATCATTAGACGAAGGTAGAACCTGTGGATTTTGGCTGTTGAGTGGCATTGGTGATGCATCTGTTTACCGGTCACAGCAAAATGAAGCCAGCCAACATTGGAATTCGGTCACAGAATTCTGTCAGACGCACCATCTCCCATTAAGTACAAAATATCTAGCTTTACTGGCTAATGACAATGATTGGGTACTCGCACACTTTTTTCCTTAGCTTGTAGTTATGTTATTTATATGCCCTACCACTGATGTGATCATGCTTTTGGCAGGTTGGTTTTCTAACAGAAGCCCAGAGGGCTGGTTTTCCGATTGAAGTTGTTATCGGAGTGGTACCTTTTCTTATTCTTAATAGTAGGAGTTCTGTTAATAATTGTAGTTGAGAAAACACTGTACTGATCGCTTCTCCCTGGTGTTGTGTTCAGGCTTCCAAAGAGATAAGAGACTCAAGATTGAGGACTCATATACTAACAGTTCTGAGACACACTCTGTTAAATAGAAGGAAATCTTCTAGTAATATACCCTCAGGAAGTAGGGAGTCATCTTTCTTGTCCGTTGATGGCGACAACCCAATGGAACTTTTCTGCATACTTGCTGTTTGTGAAAAGCAAAAGAACCCTGGAGAGGCACTTCTGAATAAAGCGAAGCAAATGCAGTGGTCTTTATTGGCATTGGTTGCTTCATGTTTTCCAGATGTGACTATTCTCTCATGCTTAAGTTGTTGGCTTGAGATTACAGCTGCAAGGTAATACATTGGGTATTGTAGCAGTTTGTGATGTATATGACATTTTGCAAGATTCATTGCTGTTCTTGTGTAATTATGTTGCCTTGACATTTTCTTTTTGTCTTCAGGGAGTTGTCCTTGATCAAGGTGGACGGTATTTCCTCTGAAGTAGCTAAGAATGTTGGATCCGCTGTTGAGGCCACGAATAAATTGCCAAGCATGAGTAGGAATGTTGAATTTCGTTACAACAGAAAGAACCCAAAACGAAGAAGGTTCTTAGAGGTCTCTCCAGATAGCTTCACATCAGGTTTCTCGCTGGATATGACATGTGGGCCTACTGCAATTTCCAATCCTTCCAATATTGATGCCCAGCAGGAAAAAAGAAAGCCCACCCCGAAGAGACTAAAGTTCCAGTTGATATTGATGAGAGGCTTACAACTTTATCAAGTATAGTAGCGGTGCTCTGTGAACAACAGTTATTCCTACCATTACTTAGGGCCTTTGAAATGTTTCTGCCATCCTGCTCGCTGCTCCCCTTCATTCGTTCTCTTCAGGTTAGTAAAAATATGTCATTTAGGGCATGCTTGGTTGACAGCCAAAAATTGGCATGCCATTTGGCAACTCCAAGATTGGCAAGGTGTTGGTAGCTAATTTTTTTTGCTTGCCTATATATTGGCAAGACAATTTTCGGCACCAAACCAAGCAGACCCTTAGTTTACTAGTGGTATACCAACTAACTGAGCATTTTGTTTGTGTTACCATTGAAAGGCATTTTGTCAAATGCGTCTGTCTGAGGCTTCTGCACATTTGACATCATTTTCGGTGAGAATAAAAGATGAAGCCTCTCAGTCGAACTCGAAAGAAGCATCATCTATAACAGGATGGATAGTTGTTACAGCTGTAAAAGCCGCAGATGCAGTACTATCAACCTGTCCATCAATTTATGAGAAGAGGTGTTTGCTAGAGCTCCTTGCAGCGGTTGATTTTGCAGATGGAGGATCTTCGTCAGCTTACTTTCGCCGAAGTTATTGGAAAATTAATCTGGCTGAACCTTCCTTATGCAAAGAAGGTGATATCTATAGGTGGAGCGATTCCATGGATGATGCTTCTCTCATGGCAGCATTAGAAAAGGATGGCCGATGGGAGGAAGCTCGCACTTGGGCAAGGCAGCTTGAATCGGGTGACATAGCTTGGGAATCTACATTTGATCATGTGACGGAATCACAGGTATTTGGCTTGTATTCTTTATTTCCTGCATGTCTCATAATTTCTACATTCTCAACTATGGCTTACGATTTATGCCGACATCCATCTGTCCAATGTTTCAGGCAGAAGCTATGGTTGCCGAATGGAAGGAGTTTCTCTGGGATATTCCACAAGAACGTGCAGCTTTGTGGGGCCACTGTCAGTCACTTTTCATGAGATATTCTTTGCCTCCATTACAGGTATTGTGAATGCATTGAGATATTGTATATGTGATACTTATCTTACCAATTCAAGTATATGTACAGGCTGGGTTATTTTTCCTTAAGCATGCTGAAGAATTGGGAAAAGAGATACCAGCACGAGAGCTCCATGAAGTACTTCTGTTATCTTTACAATGGCTTAGTGGAACTATTACTAAATCCTCTCCGTAAGCTCCCTTGTAATCTATTTTGGTGTTATGTGCTGTCTCACCTTCTCCTTACAGATATATACATTTTTTTGCAGGGTATATCCTCTTCATCTTCTCAGGGAAATTGAGACTAGGGTTTGGCTCCTGGCTGTAGAGTCAGAGACTCACTCGAAGGCTGATGGTGAATGCGCACCTTCTGCTGTTACTCAGAATCTAGCTATTGGAAATAGTACCAGTATTATAGAACAGACTGCTGATGTTATCACAAACATAGACAATAGTATGAGTACGCCAAGCATGAGAGCTGCAGAAAGAAACGGCATGATGGATAATAACCTATCACGCCATCAACATGTGCAACTCTTTGAGTATAACAGTGAATCAACAACAACAAATAACACAAGAGCAAAGCGAAGAGGAAAAACAAATCTACCACTTGGACGAGGTGTCAATGATAATTTTGAAAGTAGCACAAATGATTCTGGTGATAATTCTAAAATTCTCCATCGTTCTAAGATTGGCGAACAAGCAAGAAATTTACTATCTGAAGATGAATTTGCCAAGATGGAAGCATCTTTGTCTGGTTGGGAGCAACATGTCAGTCCTGCAGATATGGAGAAGGCTGTACTCTCCTTGTTAGAATTTGGACAAATAACTGCTGCTAAGCAGCTCCAACAGAAGCTATCTCCATCATATGTCCCTGAAGAACTTGTTCTCGTTGATGTTGCTCTAAGAGTTGCAAATAACGACAGTAATGGAGAGATCAGTTTATTGTGCTTTGACACGGAAGCCCTTTCAATACTTCAATCACTCGAAATAGCAAGTAGCAGCAATATGATTGATCCATCACAGGTCTGGTTATTTTGTTGTGTTCATCTTGTCATGAATTTCTATGAAGCAAACAGTGAACACCAAATGCCAACACTGATTATTTACATTAGTTAAACATAGACTGTAGAATTACGGTTTAATGTGTAGTCCCAGTATTTCTCTTCTGGACAAAGGCAACAAAGCACAGCAATATCATCGATGTATTGCACATATACATTTGCTTACGTGTTCTGTCCAGTCTACGAGTTCTAGGTTGGAGATTCGATTTAGTTTTGGCATGTTTCGTGGTAATCTGGATATATATAAATACCCCTGACATGATACATCAAGCATATTATAGCATTTAGTATTCTGAAAACAGTTACCCAACTATGCACATGTAAATAATAGGGTGGAGCTTCATTTTATTTTGGCATGCTGCGTGGTAATGTACATAGAATGATTTGCTCCTGACATGATACAAAAATTTACATAGCATTTGTATTCTGAAAACACTGGGTCGACCAGGAACATGTAAAATAACACCATATTTTCTTTAGTTTATTTGGTTTACACTTTTCAATTTGCCACACAAAAATACATAATTCTTAAACAAACAAAAATTGCTGACAGTATGCTGGAAACAAACAATCTTTATGTCAAGAATATACAAATAATTTTATAATTCTTAAACATGTATGACAAGCTGGCAGCCATGTACTATTTCTCTGGCTAATGCACGTCGTAAACTTTTGTTCATTTAAAATAACAGTGAATTTCCAACATAGTTGCTTGGTACATCAAATTAGTTCTCATTTGTTTTGAAGACATGACATTGATCTGGTTAACGTTAGATGGTTATACCAGATTTTGGTTTTAACTAGTCTGATAACGTACACAACATTTTCTTGTGACTTTGAGTAAGTTGGCCTGAAGTGAATAGGAAGTTCCTAATCCAGGTGTGACAGTTTTGCGAGATTAGGATCTGGTGGATGGTAGCGATTACTTTTGTCAATGGTTGTAATGTCATATTTACTATTACTATATGATATATTTTGTTTGTAAATGTTGACTAGTGAACAGTCCATCAACCAGAATGTTATTTCATGTCAGGCTATGGAGAAATTGGCCATGAAATGTGGTGAGGGCCGTGGAAGAGCTCTTATTAGGAGGATAATTGCGGTTGTGCAGACTGCAAAAATACTGGGGCTCTCATTTTCTGAAGCATTTGAGAAACAGCCAATTGAACTTCTGCAGTTGCTTTCCCTGAAAGCTCAGGATTCTTTTGATGAAGCTAAATTTCTTGTGGAGACACACATCATGCCTGCATCTAGCATTGCAAGAATTCTTGCGGATTCCTTTCTAAAGGTCTGTCCATTTCACCATCATTTATAGCGCACTTTGTTATTGGAGAGGAAAACTCTCAAGGATTATGTTACATATGCTTACTGATTCGTCCAAAAACTGTAGGGTCTTTTGGCTGCACATCGTGGAGGTTATCTGGACTCCCAAAAGGAAGAAGGCCCAGCACCACTATTATGGAGATCAAGTGACTTCTTGAAGTGGGCAAAACTATGCCCATCTGAACCAGAAATTGGCCATGCTTTAATGCGTTTGGTAATGACTGGGCATGACGTACCACATGCTTGTGAGGTTGTGTTCCTTCTCGTTCTCTTATTCATGTTTCAGTTTCTTAATGTATTCAGTGTTTGCAAGTATTCCTTCCATCCGCTGGTCTTGCATAGCTGAGACTGGCTGTAACTGGCTTAGAGAGGTGCTTAAGAACAATATAGGATCATCACCAAACCTGATATTACATAGGGATTACTGGAGTGGTATACGAGCTATGTTGGAGATGGCAAAGCTAGAGGTGCACGCCGTAGTCCCTCGTGGCATACCCATCCTACAACATAGATCTTGGGAGTTAGGATAGCCTGCAATGGGGTTGGTGAACAAGACCAACTGTGGGAGGAGGATGTGGCTATGCGGATGAACCTGGACGGTGATAGTGAGTTGGAGGGGAGGTGGTTTGGCAGGGGTGTAGGTGCCAGTACCTGGGAGGTTATTGAGGCACTGATGGCAGTTTCGAAAATGCAGGCAGCTAGGCTGGTGATGCCTGCAACTCTGGTTGGGGTGGGACACAGAGACAACTCAGACAAGCGAACATGTTGGTGTTGGATGACGGTGTTTGTGTTGTCGAGCGATGAGTGATGTGGAGGAGATGAAGCTGGAACATTGATTTTGCCATCTTATGGTGTTCCGCAATACTGCTTTAAAAAAAAAAAATTAAAGTTAATAAGAGATGACGATGTTTAGGGGGTAAACTAGGGCCTTTAATACCAGGTTTTTGTCGTTCAGTCCTGGTTTCTTGGCCGGTAACCTTTGGTCTTCTAAGCCCTGGCTGTATCCATTCTGTCATGATTGGGCAAATATAGAGCGGAGTGAAGAACCAAGTACCCTTATTCAAACGACTTCAACCAGAAGCTTTACATTTTTTGATGAGTGTGCTCTACGTTCGTTTCAGTATTTCTTATATTCTATAGCTAGAAGTTGATGGTTTGCTTAAAGGAGTTGGGCAAATATAGTACGATGCATACTCTCCAAAGACTAGATGCATTTTGATCGAGTTCTGTTTGGTTTGAAATTTACTGATTGCTTTCTGTTTATTTACTGCATCAAAGTTACTCATGCCAAAGTTGTTGCAGGTTGAACTCCTTATACTGTCACATCACTTCTACATGTCGTCGTCTTGTCTTGACGGCGTGGATGTTCTGGTCACATTCGCGGCTAATAGAGTGGATTCATACGTTTTAGAGGGGGATTTTTCTTGTTTAGCTCGATTGATCACTGGAGTGAGCAATTTTCACTCCTTGAGCTTCATTCTTTCCATCCTTATAGAAAATGGGCAATTGGAGTTGCTGCTTCAAAAGTATTCTTCCACTGACACAGCCACAGTGACATCTGCATCAGTTCGAGGGTTCAGGATAGCTGTTATTACATCACTCAAACACTTTAGCCCTGATGATGATGATGCTCTCTCTCTGGTATGTATCCCCCCCCCCCCTCTCTCTCTCTCTGACATCAATTTGTTTGTGTCCCCCCACCCACCCCCCGAAACAGCCAGTAATTTAGGTCCGAATGCATGTTTAGCACATTCTTACGCATATCTTGTTACGTGATTTTTTTATGAAGAATAGATGGAAAACACAATATATGAAAAAAAATTAAGCAAGCACCTCATGACCTATAGCTTTGTGGAAGAATAAGATCTGCTGATTAGCAGCATGTCATGCCAGTTTCTCATTTGTACGGAATGGAAATGTACTGAGCAGTGAGCACTAGTAGCTTGTTTGCCTGGCGCCCAGGACCATCTGTGCGATTACATGAAGTACAAAAACTATACCAGAACTCAAAATTTTGGTTTCCGGTCATACTACGTTGTTCCTTACAACTTGGCTCTTATTATGACAAGATAGGACTTCCTGCCTTTTCCTTTCGCCCCTCATGTAATCTATGTGTCTGATGCAGGTATACAAGCACTTTGATATGAAACATGAGGCTGCTTCTCTCCTCGAGTCACGAGCAGAGCAGTACATGAAAAGCTGGTCACTTCGGCAAGATAAGGAACGGCGGAATGATGAGCTCCTTAAGGCTATGCACGACCTTGTACAAACGGCTGAGGTTCTTTCAACAATTGACGCTGGACAGCGGACACATCGTGCTTGTGCTCGCGCTTCCCTCCTATCTCTTCAGATCCGTATACCCGATCTTGTATGGATTGGCCTTACAGAAACCAATGCACGGCGGATTTTTGTTGATCAATCTAGGTTCCAGGAGGCCCTCATCGTTGCTGAAGCATACAGCATAAATCAGCCAATGGAATGGGCCCCCGTCTTCTGGAACCAGATGCCGAGACCTGACCTGATCGAGTTATTTGTGGCTGAATTTGTACTAGTTTTGCCCCTGCAGCCACCAATGCTTGTCGAGCTCGCAAGATTTTACCGCGCAGGGGTTGCAGCCAGGGGCGACCAGCCACACTTCTCCGCCTGGCTTTCGCCTGTAGGCTTGCCTGCTGAGTGGGTGAATCTCGGCAGATCGTTCAGGAGCCTGCTGCGTAGAACGAGGGACATGAGACTGAGGCTGCAGTTGGCAACCCTTGGGACGGGGTTCAGCGATGTCGTTGACGCCTGCAATGGTGTTCTGGACAAGGTCCCTGAGAAAGCTGGCCCCCTAATCCTGAGGAAGGGCCACGGTGGTGCATACCTCCCTCTCATGTAAAGTTAATCATCTTCACGTGATGCATCTACTTCCAGCCTGGTGGCATTGAATGGTGGATACATATGTCTACGACAATGTTTTATGCTTTCTTTGGCCCAGGCAATCAGTTTTCTCTTCTCTGTTTTTTTGTTCTTCTAAATTCTCTGACGGTGGGTGAGGGACATGAGGCCATTGGGGCTTTCGGATTGTACATATTGTAAAGCATTTTGAGTATAGGTTGGATACAGCCGATGGAATTCAGTTTTGTAGCTCATCCGCCCAAGATGTATTTCTCTGGCATGGGCGGTGATCTTCCATGGACCATGACGTATGCCTAAAAAGCATTGGTTATTGCGGTATATCAAGCTCAGGCTCCACCCTAGAAATAAATAAAGGCAAAGCTGTAAGAAAGAGAAAATTGCACATAACAGAGTTGCACAAAACACAGAAACTAAACACTTGTTGCAGTAAACCCCAGTTTTCTGTTTAAAACATTGCAGCTAGCCCAAATAGATGATTTAGGGACTCTAATACGTATTTGGCATGTGGGCCTGCATTTTTATACCATATACCAAAAATTATACGACAAATTTTATACCGTATACCAAAAAAAAATATAACAATTTTGGAGAATTACAAATTTAAAAATTGGCAGCATAACTGTACAAAATATATAGATTATACACGTCAAAATTTTCTCGTGGTGCAAAATATAGTCTTTAGATTATGCAATCATTACATGACTCAAATCATGTAAAGCAGAATGTGGCCAGACTGAAAATCCATAAAGAACTCCAACCTACAAAATTACATAACAAGTTACAAACAACCACAGCTTCAAAATTTAACAAATAACACATGCAACAACAACTCTTATTCAGTACGCATCCTGAAATTAAATATCTCCTCCAATATGTACGAACGTGGCACATTTTGACGTGTATAATCTATATATTTTGTACAGTTATGCTGCCCATTTTTTAATTTGTAATTCTCAAAAAATTGTTTTCGCAAAAAAAAATTGTCATATATTTTTTTGGTATACGGTATAATTTTTGGTATATGGTATAAAAATGCAGGTCCACATGCCAGATATGTATTAGAGTCCCTAAATCATCTATTTGGGCTAGCTGCAACGTTTTAAACAGAAAACTAGGGTTTGCTGCAACAAGTGTTTTGTTTTTGTGTTTTGTGCAACTTTGGCACCAAACCATGGTGTTATGTGCAATTTTCTCCTGTAAGAAATGATCCACTGTCCGGCACCGACAAGACTTTTGTCTGCCACCAAGCAAACCCTTCACGAAATCACGGGTAGCATCTTCGCAGTCTCCTTCAGCTGCTAGCTCGTTCACTAGCTGGATGGATGGTCGCCGGCGGCCGGAGGCTCATTGAGGCGATGTCCCCGGTCGTCCGGCCTTGGTGGTCAGGGCCGTCGCCTTCTCGTCTCCCGGCAGCCCTGCCGCCGGTCGCCGGAGTTGCCGCCACCGCCCCGTTCAACTACCGAAGTAATGTTACTCAGCCCTCTTCATGCACTGTGTTTATGTTTAGACTTCGGAGATGCAGAGCCAATGATAGCATAGAGAAACATATGTCGCGATGGGAACAAGGCATCATTACTTGCTGATTTTTTCGGGATTCTCAGCAAAGATTTTGTTTTCCTATCTTGAACAAGGCATCATTACCGCGCTTAACGCCCACCCTACCCCAGTAGTTTGCCATATTGGCGATCTAGGTCCATCCATCTGGTCCTCCAACAACGCTAGATCTTTTCTGGCTCCCGTGGACCCCTGTCACACTCGAGAAAATATCCGGTGAAAACCAACATTCAGTGAAAATCGGTGAAAACCACGAAAAAAATCATGTTCAAAATTTCTAAAAAAATCTCAACAAAAATGCATTATGTTGGGAATGTATAGTTCTATAGACATGCAAATTTGCAAGATGAAACACAAAATTGTTTAGGATATGTGAAAATGACAAATTCATCAATGAATAGTAGTTCAGCGGTGAATAGTAACTTTTGCGTCTATTTACTGCCGAATTTGTCATTTTCATAGCTCCTAAAATGTTTTGAGTTTCAACTTGCAAATTTGCATGTCTATAGAACTCTAACACCCCAACGTAATGAATTTTTTTAAAGATTTTTTTTTGAAATTTTAAACATGATTTTTTTGTTGTTTTCACCGATTTCCACTGAAAGTTGGTTTCCACCGGATACTTTCTCTATCACACTCTATCCTAAGTTCCTAACCAATCTGTTGAAATCGCATGTCCTAGGCTCCAGCCATGTCGCCGTAGATATGTCAACCATCTCCACCGAAAGCTGCTAAATTCGTGTCCGGCACTCCAATTGTGTCCTCTTTGGGTTGCCGGACATGTGTCCGCCACATTGGGGTGCTGCACTAGCGGCGCCCCCATATCAAATTTATAAACGATGTTAAACATTCACAAATTTTGAACGAACACACGATTTTGATTAAAATTTGATACACATACTACAAAATTTAAACTAAACCTTAATCTAAACGGCGGTAAGCTAGAACCTAACCTAAACTAAACTAACTAGACGCTGATATGACCAGCCTTGTCGTCGTTCGCCTTCGCTAAGCGAGAGCACGCGCCTCTCGTTGCAGCACGGGCTCCGAATTCTGCGATCTGCCTCTTGTGTGCTGCCCTCGCCGCGTTCAGCTCCTCGTGGGCTGCACGCTCGGCGGCCATTAAGGAGCCAGCATGCTCCTTCACCTGGGTCAGCTGCTCGTAGACAGCCCGTTCGGCGGCCATGAGGGAGCGGGCACGCTCCTCGGCCTCAGCGCTCTCGAGCGAACGCTCAATGGCGGCTACCTCCGCAGCGGCGTTCGCCTCCTCGAAGCTCGCCCTGACCCGACAGTATGCCTCCTCGTTGCGCCAGCTGGTCAGGCCACAACGGCGACGGTTGCTTCTGTTCCGTCTCCTCCTCCTCCTACTGCAGCTGCTCCTCGACCGGTTGCGGCTGCTGTTCCGGCTGCTCCTGTTGCGGCTCCTCTTCACCCACCTCCCCCCAATCAAAGGGGTCGTCGCCAGTCCCCTTGTCGTCAAACGAGGAGGGGTTGGGTTCTGCGCCGCGGGGTGAGCTAGCACGACACACGACTTGGTTGAGGGTGGCCCATGTCGTCGCGAGGCGGCGTGGCATAGCGACAACATGGGTGGTGTGGGCTACGGCGAGCACGGCGGGTCTGCTTTTATAGCCGGCCGGTCCAGCGGGAAGCGATGGCGCTGGCGGGAACCGAAGGGTGGGTGAGCACACGTCACGCCAGTTAATGGCGGCGACACGTCTCCTCTTCGTTGACGCCTTGACGTCTCTTGGGAAGCCGGGAAGTCTGGGGGCTGCACAGACGCCGGTGTAAATGCGACGCGTGTGGTAAACGCACCGCCGTCCCGTCCCTTTGTCGCCCGTGGAAAGGCTCGCCATTAACACGGGCAGATCAACATCTTGCACGACCCCATTAATCGCCTTCTGCTGGTTATGTGTCTCCGACGAGGGGTCCAGCCTGTCGGACGGCATGTTTTCTGTTTCCACATTTTGAAAACAAAATCGAAGTGAAACTTACGTCTCTCTCACACGTGTCCATCTAACACGTACAGCTAGCACCGTAGCAGCTGACGTGGCTCCCCGTGCAATTATTAACTTTTCCCTGGAAGCTTCTCCTGCCTCTGCTTTTCCAAATCCCAAACCCATTCTGTTCGCTCACCATCAAACGACTCACCGCGCAGATCGAAGCCTCCTCCTGCTCCGCTGCGCACCCACGATGGCCGCCGCCGCGGACGCCGCGGGTCCCGCGCTGAACCGGAGCGCCAGCATCGACCGCATCCCGGCGGAGGCGCGCCGCATCCTGCACCGCCTGGCCGGCGAGCTCTGGGGCGCGGACGTCGACCCCGCGGCCCTCGTCGTGTCCCAGCTCAAGGGCGCCCTCACCAACGAGGTCTTCCGGGTCACCTGGCCCGGCGGCGAGGGCGACCCGCGCAAGGTGCTCGTGCGCATCTACGGCCAGGGCGCCGACCTCTTCTTCGACCGCGCCGACGAGGTGCGCACCTTCGAGTGCATGTCCCGCCACGGCCAGGGACCCCGCCTCCTCGGCCGATTCCCACAGGGCCGCGTCGAGGAGTTCATCAACGCCAGGGTATGTACGCACGCATCGTCGTCACCACCGTCCGTCACCCATGTCAATGTGGCAATGCCTGGTTGTTGTTGTCACTGACGCCATTTCTCCTTCTGACGCGTCGCCGTTTTGTTTGCGCAGACGCTCTCGGCGCCGGATCTGCGCGACCAGGAGATCTCGGCGCTGATTGCCAGGAAGCTGCGGGAATTCCACGAGCTCGACATGCCTGGGCCCAAGGACGTGTCATTGTGGCAAAGACTGAGGTACACGCTTGGTGAATGCTGATTCCTTCTTATGCTATATGGCAACAGATCTGCCAGAGGCTAATTGCAGAGTGTTGTACCAATCAGGCGGTGGCTTGAGGAAGCTCGTAGCAGGTGCTCGGCGGATGAGGTTAGCGAATTCCGGTTGGAGTCGCTTGGCCATGAGATTGTGGAGCTGGAGAATACACTGTCGGGGGTCGATCAGAGAGTAGCATTTTGCCATAATGATTTGCAGTATGGGAACATCATGATATATGAAGAGACCAGACAAGTCACCTTGATTGTAAGTAATTCCTTCTGACCTTATTTATATGGATTCAAATAAATATCTGTGGATCTTCATTGAAAGACAACCTAGCACCTTGTTGCATAGATAGAAGAGTATGAAATAAAAATCTGACTTATAGATAGTCGACCTGTAGTTACTGCTAGTGCGTCTTAGACTCTTAGTGATTCAAGTTCAAGGAACCTGGACAATTTGGTTGCCCCTTTGTTTTCCTCTCATACCTAATTGCGCTCTTGTTGATCTCTTTTATCCTCCAGGACTACGAGTATGCCAGTTTTAACCCTGTTGCATTCGACTTCGCTAATCACTTCTGTGAGATGGCCGCTGATTATCATACCGCTACACCGCATGTGATGGACTTCACAAAATACCCTGGTTAGTTCGATTGATAACCAAATGTACAGAATTGTCACAACGTTACGTGGCGTGTGCTCTTTTACTATGTTGACCACTGGTTTGATTCCACTGCCTAATTTCAGACATGGATGAACAGCGGAGATTTGTTCAGACTTACCTTAGTTCTTCAGGTAATTGGAAAGCTCTTCAGGAACAACACACTCTGCTACGCTGAAAATATCGATACTATAGAATGCAAACTAACACTAGTTTAGTACGTCGCTCAAGTATGCCGTTCTTAAATGTTTCCTCTGTTGGTCTGGTGAAAACCCATCAGATAAAGAAGTCGAACCATTACTTGGCTCGATTGCAAAGTACACTCTCGCAAGCCATCTCTTTTGGGGTCTGTGGGGAATTGTCTCGGTAAGCTCCATAACACAGAAATAGACACTTATCTAATCTAATTATCCATAGTCTATCACAGCTAACTAGTTTTTGCTTCTCCTCTACGTCTGCAGGGGCATGTGAACAAAAACATCGACTTCGAGTACAAGGAGTACGCGAGGCAACGTTTCGACCAGTACTGGCAGACAAAGCCTATAGTACTGCAAGCCTGCAACCCGACTAGTTGATCCTGTCTCACGGATCTTTCTTTCTTTCGCCAAAGTGAATTTCTGCAGTTGTATGTCCTCTTGATTAGCTCTGTCGGTCTTCTGTGAATTTTGTTTCTCAGCCAATTTTGACTGCGAATCCCTCAGGTCAATAGACCGTGTTATTATGTAATTAAGGCTGTGCGCAGACAGTCGTTCTACAGTTTACACTACACATGCTTCTTCACCGATCATATTAATTGTTGCCGAAATAAGGGTCTCTTTTTTGGGCTAGTTGGTTTTTGGTCCAAACCTGTGAAAGCCCAAAAGAACACACAATTTCCGGGAGGCTTTTCTTCACCGCCAGGCTTCTTCCTAATGTAAATTGGGCCGTCCGTAGAAGCTAGGAAATCTTCCTGAGTTTCTGCATTACTAAACGACCGGTATACATCAATACATGTTACCCCTATTTTTCACAATTATTATGCCAAAACTGCCACCATAGCCCAATCGAAATGTAGGGATGGCAATAATATCCATTGATCCGTGTATTCAGATATACGGTCCACTGGACACGGGTATGGAGTGCACATTAAGTCTATCTTTTTCATGCGGCGGATAACCTCAAACTCACGGGTTAGTCATGTATATAGATTTTGTTCCATGGATATTCATTGGATACCGTTTAACTGGTGGATCCCACATATCAGTGGAGAATACTACGTAACTAATCCTTATCACACTTCTCCAAAATCTAAGTGCATAGAAATCACCTAATTATGTAAAGTTTAAATCAGAAAATATTTTTTTCTTGATTGAGAATGTTATTTGCAATGTTTACATCGTTGTTTCTACATTTTTTATTTTTAATGTTATTTATTTTCATATACTTTCATTTCTCTATGAATATCCACGCATTGCTGGATATCCGTGGTGTATGGATAGAGAGGTCAGTTCCTGCCCACGCAAAACTTTATGGGCGGGCAACGAATGAGCATATGCATATAGGCATGGATTTGAGAGAGCTTTATGCGTCCAAACGCATCCCATTGCCATCCCTACTGAAATGTTACCTCACGTGAGATGAACGACCTCGTCTCTCTCGACTCCCCCACGATAGCGCCGCCGCCGCCAAGGGTTCCTCTGCGCCACCACATCCCAGCCTGCCCTCCACTGCCCACATGCCTCCGCACCAGATCCCGCCACCGCTCTCGCTTGCCTCGAGCTCTCTGCCACAGACTAGCAGCTCGCCTGAGAGCTCGGGAGCACCAACATGGAGCTCGGCGGCGCTACGTCCGGACCCCGCTAATCTCCAATGCCACAAACGCCTCCTGAAGTCCGCATGCTTCCCCTGGAAGTTTTCCTCCTGGTGTGCCACAATTTTATATTCGAGGGTGCGCCGGATGCCGTGCCCAAATGCTGCAACGTGTATGGCGTGACCTTCAACGCCGGCTCGTTCTTCTCTCCTACATGTGTACGGTCGCTCCACAGATCGAACTCTGTGGCGGTATGTATTCTCCATATAGGTAGTCTCCCGAGGCATCGTCGCTTGGAGCACAAACACCTTCAGGTAACCCGACGATGTGACAATGACATTAATGGATGCACTTGCATGTATAATTAATACAGTCAGAGCATCTCCAACCGAATCCGGCCACTTTCCCCATATGCCCGGACTGACAGTCCGGACACGGACCGGACAAAAAAGCCACCCAACTGGAACCCCATACCTAGACTAAATGTTAACGTTGTCTGACAGCTTTCAATCTTGAACATATCAGGGTGGATTTGAGCTGGCATGTATGCTCCAAGACGTGTCCGCCATGTCGGAAGGACCTATGCACAATGGCGATTTTACCATACCTCCGCCCCGGACACGTGCCCAGGCTTCACGACGATTGATGAGTTTTTTCGGCAAAGAATTGGTTGGATTTCCTTTATAATCACTTATATGGTTGATGAGTTTTTTCGACAAAGAATTGGTTGAATTTGCTTCATAATTGCTTATTTGGTGGATGGGTTTTTTTTCAACAAAGAATTGGTTGGATTTGCTTAATAATCGCTTATTTATTGTTCTTGGCTGCACAAAAATCTGAGTTGCAATCCATGTATAACTCGCAAGCCGCATGAATCATGATGCAATTGACAGACCTATAACTCATAACTAATTATCGATTGAGAATTAGCAAAACTAAAACAATCGTACAAATTTCTTAATTTATGTTCAACAATTTACTTTCATCGATTTTGTCACCCTATTTTCATTCATTCAGGTAGGAGATACTTTCTTTTTTAATGGTATGGCCTAACCCTAACTTTGTTAGGACAAATAGGTAAACACAATTTGAGAAGTTCCCGTGGCCAAGTTTCCTTAAATACTTATTTTATTCTGCAAATAATTAATTTATATTTTTCAGATGTTAAATGTTATAAATATTAAATGAGCATCATTTGTACTGAACTTTTATACTTTTTAGAAATTAAATTTTTATGCTATAATATTAATTTCTATTATTTATTTGGCATAAGAATGACATAATGAAGATTGTAAATGCTAGTTGTGATCCTCTTCTTTATTATGTGGATGTAATGTACATATTCAAATAAATTTGACTACAATTGATAAAAGTAGTTTCTTCTTGAAATATTTTTAACAATTCGGTAAACTATATAGTGTATACGTTTTTTATAAGTATCTGTGAAGTATACAGCATAACAAATATGTTAAGTGTCAATACATAGTGGTGCCGGCTTGTAACGTTTATCTTAAAGCCTAGGAAGCTAGTCTTGATGGTGTCGCTTGAAGGAGTCGACACCCAAAGCGACGCTTCACGAGTCAACCTGCCGGATGACACCGTTCGGGGAGTCAGCACCACCTAGCCGGCCAAGAACTTCAGACTTGCCTAGGGAGACTTTCCAGCATTATCCCCTGTCGTGTTGGTCGTTCCTATTGGCTCTCCGGCCCAAGATCCTCGAACAGAGAGAGTACATCACTAGCTAATTTTATTCTTAGATTTAAATGACTAAGGATTATTATATTTTGGGTACGATATAGTATATCGGAGAGCGTTAAAACGTTTTTTTAGTGGAGTTAAAATGTTAGATGCATCCGATTGTAGAGGTGATGTTATTTGGATCAGGCCTCGAGATAGTGAGAAACGCGTGCAATGACAGTCCGTTACGAATCGGTCCGAGATAATTAACAGGTCGTTATGATCTGCTAGCTCAATTCGGTGGAACAGATTGGACTCGAAGACGGACTGGGCTCCGTTCCGACCCCGAGGTTCCAGAAGATAGGGTTCTAAAAAAAAAGGTTCGGACTCCCTGAAAATAAAACAAGGTTCCGCTTTATATGGTGCAATATCCCCACGAAATTCCACGTCGCGGCGGATCAGAGTTCTCCCAATTCCCGCGAGGAGCACCAAATTCCTCGTTGCGGCGGGCATCGGAGGAGTCAGGAGCGTGATGGGCGGAAAAGGAAGGCAGAAGAAGCCCTCTGCGATTTGCGTGAGCGTGCGCCAGAGGTAGATTCCGACGACGAGATCATCAGCGATGAAGAATTCAAGGCGATGCAGGCCGAGGCCAGAAGGGAGGTCGAGGAAAGTATAGTGAGCTGTTTGCTCGCCTGGGAATTTCGAAGGACATCGGCATCGGCGACCCCTACTCGGACGACGAGGACGAGGACGAGGACGATGCTGAATGAGTCTGCACCGATCGATGTCTGATAGATCTTCTACTACAGCATGTTGCTGCTTGCTGTTCTACATATGTAGTAGATATCTTTGACGGAGGATGTAATGTTGTTTGCCTGCCCTGAGTTCGTGGTTTCTGGGCGGATCCAGGCGAAATTTTGAGAGGGGGCACACTATGTGACCGGGGGCATTTCATGTCTAAGTTCAAATATTTTGAATATTTTTCGGCTGATTGTAACTGATGTAGACTCTTTAATCTGTAAAGGGCTGAATAAAAAATAACCAGTCTACAAAGTACAAACATCTCAGTTATTTCCTTGAGTTTCTTCACAAAGCTATTTTTTTTGAAAGGATCTTACAACTGCGAATTCAAAACAAATTACGAAGCGAAGAACAGAAAACGCAGTCGAAGCAAGCCGAAGAACTCAGAACAACAGCAACGAGTGCTAAACCACCACAAAAGCCTGGAGAAAGCTCCAACGCCGAGCACCGCCGGAGAAGGAGACACCAGGCCGCCGCGCACCTCGGGGAGGAAACACCCCACACATGTAGAAGACCGCAGAAGCCGTCCGCCGCAAGCGACGGAACCGAAGATCGCTGAACGCGCACGGCCATGGCGCCTCCGTCCCGCAGCCACCCCTCTTCCATCCTTCCCTGCACTGAGCTCAAGCACGGCTTGCCGGAGCCGCCGCCGAAACCACACCTTGACTCCACCTTCTCCCCTCGCCACCACGGCCGGCCGGAGAAGAAGAAGCAACGCGAAGAAGAAGAAGCAGAGCACGCTGTCAGAGCCATACCTCCCCTCACCACCATGGCCGGCCGGAGAAGCCTGAGCAACGCACCAGAAGCCGGCGAAGAACTCCAAGATCCCAGAGAAGCTGCTCCTGTACAAGCTCCATGTCCTCGCGACGACGCCGGAGTCCTCGTCGCCGTGCCAGCGAGGACCAAGCACAAAATCCACCACATGGGGGTCACCGCCGGACTGACCACCATGCTTGGACAAGAGGCTCACAGATCCACCACCAGCCGCCGCGAAGCAAGCCACCGGCCGTCGATCCGAGGCACTTTATTCACCGCCGCCGCCACCAACGCCGACGGCAGGAAAACTAAGCTACCTAGCCTAACCTAGACTACCAGCACACAGATCCGCCCGGCGATTCGACCCCCCACCTCCTTCCGACGGCACCAAGGCCAGCGGAAAGGAGGAGGGCGGCGGAATCGCCGGCGGAAAGAGGATCGCCTCCCGGTCGCCTTTTACTGTGGAGAGGGGAACGAGAGCGAAGAGACGGGCACAGCGTTAGCGCTGTCCTTGGCGGATTGGAGTTCACAAAGCTATTTCGTACAAATTCTAACTGAATTTTTATGAGCCAGAGCCAGAACATCCTTTTTCGTGGTCACCCTAACAAACACGCACGCTATTTGTCTCATCGGCACGTCTTCGGGTGATCGGGTCATGGAAGTATTATTAGTTTCCTAGCTAATTCACTCTCACCCTTCTGTCTCAGAAACATTATCTGCTGCAGCACACAAGTCATCTTTTCACCCGAACCACAAGTGAAATGTGTAGGAGTTCCGCAGATTGGACCCCCAAAAAGGCAAACGCTGGGAATTTTGCTTCCTGCTGGATTGCTTGATTGAATTTTCTTCTAATTGGAAAGTTGCTTGATTTTATCAAAATCATATATTTATGACTTGATTTCCTTTATAAAGTGTATTATATATACCTAAAATTCACATAGGAATACAAGGTTTCTTTGTTTTCTGGATATAGTTGATAGTGGAAAGGCGAGATCTGTCGAAACCAATAGTAAAACCCATAAAAAACACCTCGTAAATCTCTATATAAAATCGAGCCATCGGTCCTGAAAATTGGCAGTGGCTCCCGAGCACCGGTGTGCTCCTTTTTTGAAATTTTTGAATACCACACTTCTAGGTTTCACAAAAATCTGTAATTTGGTCCACAAATACATATACACATTATGTACGTACGCCAGAAGTTTCGTCCAAAAATAGCTTATATTTTCGGCTACACAAAAAAGAGAAATTTCTGACAGATTCAACATACTAATTTTTTTGCCTAGAATTTTGTTATTTTTATATAGTTCGGAATACGACTCTTTTTCACCAAAAAATGGCACAACCGTAGATAACATGCATGTGTATCATAGGAAAAAAAATTCTATTTTCAAACTCAATAAAAATTTCAAAATAAACTCTAACAAGGCATACTGGTGCACGGGAGCCACAAATCCGCGTTCCATCAGTCTCCGCTTCACGTATAAGTTAAGTAACACATTCATTTGCATGGCATCTCATTTTTCTGCACTTGGAGATAGAAGTTAAGTTTTCATGGCTAGCTCATCAATATTAGTTACCAACATTTCTATTTTTTAATATTTCCCACTTAGATTTTTTGCCCATCCTTATAGAAACCTTAGAAATGTCTAATCTTATTTTCCCATCTGTCAACCGGTGTATCATCAGCGAATACAACATCCCACTTGGCTGCCACCATTTCATAAAACCGTCATGAACAACCAAGATAATTCAAATGAAAATGTGCCTTGTTCCCTATATGGGCACGTTCTCCAGTCGATTAGTGGTGGTGTATGATAAGAGGGCACATATATTAAGGGAAAATGAAGTTGGAAATGGTGAAGAATATTGAGGCCCTTGAGATCGAGAAGGAGAAGGTGATATTTGCGAGGTTCATGGAGGAGTCGAGAATCATGTCGCAAGATGCTAGCCTCATGAACGATGAAAGGAAAAAGTGGTTAATGAACATGACCAAGGATATCCATGAGTGCAAACATAATGGGGTTTGATTCTTTCTTGTGTCGTCTATGTATGAATTGTTGAAGTTTATTTTTGGCTTGTGTTGAATTCATACTTATTTTGTTTTGATGTTGAACAGTTGAATTGGTGATGAAATAATGATCTATGTGCATACATTTGCATTCATTTGCGATTTTTAAAGTGGGGGATGTGACTGGCTTGGCAGACAAATGGGGTAGCCTTGTCCTATCCGCGGACATGTCCGGACGTGTGCGCGGACGTATGGGGTCCAATTTGCTAGTACTAATGGAGATTCTATTATGGGTAGTAAATCCTGGCCCGCTGCACAACTGAGTACAAGCGGCCGGTACTAAGAAACACATGGTTGAATCAAATAAGATTCATGCAGACGGTGATGAGAAGCTTCATGTTGGAGGCCAGGTCAACAGGTTGGTGGAGGGAAGAATGTGGTAAACTAAACAGAAATTTACCCAATGGTGCTTGCACGTGTAGGAATGTTTCCTGAGTGTTTCGAGATGCTTACCCATTTGATGGGATCTTAGGCGATGATTTAGGGTAGCAGTGTGTGTGGACAACTTATCAAGCTTGCTGTGGGAAGGAGGAAGAAACTTTCTAGAAAACACGAGGAACAAAAATATGAATAACTATGAGTGGTGATGGAGCTGTGGAGATTGAGGACACTAAGTGAGATACAATTGGATGGTGCGTTGCGTGGGACACATGTGTTGACAATGAGCCCACAAGTCAGACCAAATACATGTGCAAAATACCGAACCTTGAAGATGAAATACATCAATTATACACCAATTTCTCAAGTATTAGTCATTGCCAACAAGCAAAAACAAAAACTCATTGCTAACACATGCAGTAGTTTAGAGTACAATTTTTTTCGCTTGCTAATAATTAGGACAGCAAAAGTTTGCTAACGCACTCAGACAGCAAAAGTAGTTCAGAGGCTACAAGTAATGATACAAGACAACAAATGAACAATGATTCTTAGACAACAAGTTAAGATTGAATACTAAATCAATTTCATAGCAGATGTTTTCAGACGCATATATTAATTACCAAGCATTCTATTGAACTTTTATACTTTTTTGAAATTACATTTTTGTTTATTATATTATTAACAAGTATAGTTTTCTATTTATTCGACAAAGTTAATCACATAACAAAGATGTGAAATGCCAGTTGTAACGTTCTTCAATACATGGTTGTAATGTATATTTTCAAATTAATTTGCATTGTGCTAAACTTAAATTACATATTATGACAAAAGTTTGTTCTTGAATTGTTTAACAATTGCATAAACTATATAGTGTTTACGTTTTCTATAAAGATCTCTAAAGTTTACAAAGTACTGCCTACATTCCAAATTATAATTTTTTTTTTTAGCTTTTTTTTGGAATCAGATACATATATAGACGAGTTTAGTGTGTAGTTTCACTCAATTCGGTCCGTGTATACTCCACACTGAAAATCTATAACATCTTATATTATGGAACGGAGGGAGTAACAAATATCTTTCTAGTACATGTCTAGGTTACAATATTTATTGAAACTTATGAAGTATAAGAACCGTTTTTATGAACTTTTAATATGTTTTCATGGTCAAATATGTCTTACAAGTCACAATAAGTTCAATAATAGGTTTGAATGTGTGTACGATATTTACTTGAAGTGTGCATGACTTGTACCTCCTATTAAATTAGCATTTTTACCGTTTACCCATAAACATAATATGATTTGACTCTGCTATGTTTACATACATAAAGTTTATTTGATATGCTCACATCAATGTATATTCTTATCTTGTAGCGCATACAAGTGCTCTAGTTTATGAAATAAAAAATGGTGCATGGAATCAAACATGGAATCTAGTCAGCATAGATTTTAGTACGAGCTAGCTAACTAAACTCGCTATTGCTGATTAGAATGGATTAATCCTACAGGTACATGGTTTGTTTTTGGAGATTTTTCTCAATTGTGTGTTTTATTTATTTCCAGATATATATTTAACAATTTTATTTTGAGTGTGTTTGACGGTTACTAATTTGTTGTATCATTTGGAGCCCGACGATTTTCATAGCCTGGGGCAGTCGGCCAATTTGCACTGTCGCTGTACGAATGCATGGTCCTTCGCATCATACAACACCAAGATCTTTAACTGCCACTTTTTCAATGCAAAAGAATCTCTAATACCAGGTCTACCATCATGATCTTTGTAGTGTATAACTAACATGGCAGAAAGTGTCTCCTGCTAAAGACAGTAGAGGAGCTCCATTTTTACAGTCCCAGTTTGTCTGGAAGACAGAACACCCCCCCCCCCCCCCCCCCCCCCCCCACAGCACCATTGGTAAAGACAACGTCCTGGAATACATTTGATCATGTTAAACAAAGAGACCCATTGTTGACAGAAAGTGTCTGGACAGTGGTTGTGGGCCACTGTCAGGAGCCCAGCTTGCGGTGAAAACAAGTCATATTCATCCTCGTTCTGATTGGAGCCCGCGACCAGGAGGCGGCCACCGTTATTTTTGTTAACAACCTTCCAAAAAATAGTTTCAGAATTGGACCAAGCCAGTTTTCAAAAATGTAAGATCACATTTTATGTCCAATCAACCAAATAGTTGAGTTTCAAAAGCTGTAAATCCCCCTCTCATCAAATAGATAAACTTTTGTTGATTCGGTAGGAAGTGGGTCAAGTTTGAACTACAAATGCTTCATTGTTTACTCTTTATATGTAGCAATCTCATCAGCGATATACCATGAGTTTCGCAAGATTCAAACCCTAGCTAAGAATGATCATGACTGCCGTTTTGACCTCATTTTGAAACCGGCATAAGAAATTCAAAAAAAATGGAAAATGCTCGCGTTGTGTCATTAGAGTCATAATAAGAAATAAAATTAGAATGCAATTTATTTTTCAAAAAGAAATAAATGTACTAGTAAATAAAAATGGACTGGGAAAAAAAAGATATATGCCGACGGCCTAACTGATGTGGCCCTTGGCAAAAAGGGCGCCATTAGGTTGACAAACGGTGGCAGGATGTTTGCAGACGGCTTAACCTTTGCCGACCGATAAACTGGCCTAACTGATGTGGCCCTTGGCAAAAAGAACGCCATTAGGGGTGCTCAGGATAATAACAATGCAAATATCAACTTGCCTAGGGTGGGCATGTTTAATGATATTATAGCTAGACTTGCACTGTGTGAGATTACAAGACCAGGGGCAAGGTACACCTGGTCAAATAAGCAGCGAAATCCGGTGAGAAGTGTTCTCGACCGGTTCTTGGTCTCACCATAGTGGGAGGCCAAATTCCCACTGGTGTCTCTGCGTGCTGAAACTGCCATTGGTTCTGACCACGCACCTTTGGTGCTGGATACAGGAGAGGAAACTTTTACTAGGTTTCCCAGATTTTTTTCAGACCTCTTGGCTGTCTTGCCCAGGTTTTAAAGACCTTCCGAGAGCTAAGTGGGATGCCTTTGCGGAGCAAATTGTGAGCTGCAAGGGCCTGGTGGACTTTTGGCAAGCCTAATCCACCTCGACTAGGCAATTCCTCAAGTGCTGGGGTTCCAATCAGGGAAAGCATGACAGAGTTTTCAGAATGAATATTTTGAATCAGATTCAAGTGTTGGATCAAACTGCCGATGGACAAGGTCTTGACGAGGATGGCTGGGCTCTGAGATACACGCTAGAAGAACAACTGATGCAATGCTTGGCGTCGAAAGAGGAGTACTGGTGTCAGAGAGGCCGCAGAATTGGGTGCTTCAGGGAGATGCTAATACGGCATATTTTCATGTGTCAATGGTCGATAGCGTAAGTGTGCCATTTTCAGCCTAGAAACACCACAGGGTGTGGTGTCTGCTCAACTTCAAATCCAAGCACACATTTATGATTTTTACAGAGCTCTTATGGGTACTGAAGAACAACAGGTTCTTTCGTTGATCCCAAACCTTTGGGGTAGTGACAAGCAAGTCTCGACAGAAGAAAATGAGAAACTTGTCATGACCTTTTCAATGGAAGAATTGGAGGAAACACTCAAGGATACCAAGACAAACACTGCCCCTGGGCCCGATGCTTTTCCAGTAGCTTTTTTCAAGCAGTTCTGGCATATTCTTAACGACCTACTGCTTTCGATTCTGAATGGTTTCTTGCTGGGCAGGGTAGATATATCCAGGTTTAACTATGGCATTCTTTCTTTGATCTCGAAAGTGCAAGGTGATGTCAGCATCAAACAATACAGATCTTCGCTGCATTAGACACAGCCAGGTGGGCCCAGAGCGGACACCACATGGATACGTGTACGCTCCGTCGCTGTGGATACAAACTTAGCCCAAATTTGGGCGAGGAATGGGTCGAGACGGACGCGCCGCAGACTGAAAATGGACACGTACCACTTTTGCGTCGTCGCGTTGGGTCCTATTTTTGGTCCAAATCAACCCAAACGGATGCGCGTGGACTGGATGCGTCGCGTCGTTGGAGTCATCTCACACCAGTTAATTGTTCGACCAGGCCGGAAATCCTTGAGGAATTGTTCGGCGAGAAGAAAATTTCAGTAGAGACAGAGATAGTTCAGAAACACGCGGTGCAATCTGCAGTCCGTTAGTCGGTCCGAGAAAATCAGCAGGCCGTAATGATCTGCTAGCTTCATTAGGTGGAAATGATTGGACTCGAAGACGGACTGGGTTCCGTTCCGACTTCCGACCCCATCGCTCGTTCGAGAAGATAGGGTTCCGACTCTTTGAAAAAAAGCAGGGTTCCGATTTAATGGACGATCGCGTACAATAGTGTTAGAAGTAGGCTTGTGTGTCCAGTCGACGATCCCTTCGAGTGAGGGGGAGTCGATAAGTTAGAGAGTGCCGACTTCGGTGTCTGTCCCAAGTCGAGGAGTGTTCGACTCCGGGGTCTGTCCCGGGTCGAAGCAGTCGCCAGGTTCTTCGGGTGCGAGGGCTTTTGTCCTGTACCCTGTGTCCTGGAGTGGTGCGTCAGCACCAGTACAGAGTAGGTAGCTAGGACGTGCTAGACGTCACCTACAGTGTTTCCTAGTCTGTGACACCGTCAACAGTGGCGTGTCAGATAGAGGTATGACCGGTCACATTGCAGCGATGTGACTGGATAGTTGACTTAGACAACTAGCTCTGTGCAGCCCCTATTTAGAGGAAGGAATACTAAGTAGAAAATTGAGACAAACCATTTCTTTCGCACACACTCCCCTCTCTCTTCTCCACTCTCTCTCGTTCAAACTTTCGGGGCAACAATTGGTATCAGAGCCTCAGTTCTTTGGGAGATCTCACCGGAGATGGGCGAGCATAGAGCTCTTCTGTCGGCGGAGTTGAAGGAGGCCGCAAGCACGCTGGCAGTCCAGCGGGTTGTGCGGGAGGCCGGCAGTTCGTGGCCGCTGCTCACGCGGTCAAACTACGCGGACTGGGCGTTGCTCATGCAGGCGAAGCTTGAGGCACACCGTGTTTGGTCCGCCGTGCACGATGGAACGGAGGAGCGCGAGACGGACCGAGCAGCGCTGGAGTACCTGCTGCTCGCCGTCCTGCCGGAGATGATCTCCACACTGGCGTCGAAGAAGACGGCCAAGGAGGCGTGGGAGGCGATCAAGACGATGCGGGTCGGAGACACCCGTGTCCGGGAGGCGAAGGCAACAACGCTCAAGAAGCAGTACGAGGCCATCAAGTTTGGCGACGACGAGAACATCGACGACTTCGCCATACGGCTGTCGTCGCTCGTGTCGCAGCTTGGGGTGCTCGGCGTCACCGTTACCGAGCCAGACACTATCCGTAAGTTTCTCTCGGTCGTTCCCACGAGGTTCTCGCAGAGTGCATGCTCCATCGAGACCCTGCTCGACCTCGACAAGCTCCCCATGGAGGACCTCATCGGCCGCCTCAAAACGGCCGAGAGCGTCATGAAGCGGAGAAGCCGGAGGCCAAGCAGGCCGGAAAACTACTCCTCACGGAGGAGGAGTGGATCTCTTGGATGCGCCTGCAAGACGGAGGTGGATCCTCCAGCCATGCCGGACGCGGCGGCGGTAAGCCACGCGGACGCGGCAAGGGCAGCCCGGCTCGTGGAGCTGGGAACCGCGGCGCGTCGAAAGACATGTGCCGCTACTGCGGAGTCGCCGGCCATTGGGCGCGGGACTGCCGCAAGAAGAAGCGCGATGAAGCACACCTCGTGCGCGCAGAGGGTGCGGAAGCACACCTCGTCCGTGGCGGAGACGACGAAGATGACAGCGCGCTCCTTATGGTGGAGGCCTGTACCATCGCGTCTGCCCCACATCTCCCTACTTCGACTCGCCAAGTGGAGTCGAACACCTCGGAGGCGGCACCCTTGTCTCGACCGGTGGCAGAGTCAGCGACTCGACCGGTGGCGGAGTCGGAGGGACCGTCGACTCCTCCGAAGTAACTCGCGGCGATCCAGTGGATCGCGGAGTGGGACATATCGACTCGGGAGGAGTCGACAGAATCGTCGAGTCGCAAGGATTCGACTGCCCCAGCTCGGGAGGAGCTGGGCTCGGTGACTCGAGAGGAGTCGGCTGATGACCCACAAGTATAGGGGTGTATCGTAGTACTTTCGATAAATAAGAGTGTCGAACCCAACGAGGAGCAGAAGGTGTTGACAAGTAGTTTTGATCAAGGAATCACTGTAAATACTAGCAGACAAGTTTTTAGGGGTTTTTGATATTGCAGATAAATAAAATACGTGTAAATAAAAGACAGAAATAATAATTGCAGCAAGTGGCCCAATCCTTTTTAGAGCAAAGGATAAGCCGGTTGGTTTACTTATGATGGCAAAATGTTCTTGAGGACACACGGGAATTTCGTCAAGTGCTTTCGCTTCCTACAGCTGATTAATCTTTATTGTTTTGATAAGTGTTGTGTGGGTGAACCTATGCTAATGCACTGCCCTAACTTGGACTAATACATACTTGTGATTAAACCCCTTGCAAGCATCCGTGTTACAAGGAAGTAATTAAGATAAATCTAACCACAGCCTTAAACTCTGAGATCCTACACTCCCTCATGCACCGGTTTACTAACGGGGTTTAGGTTTCTGTCACTCCGGCAACCCCACAATTAGTAGCCGAATACACAATGTATTCCTCTAGGCCCATAAAGGTGAAGTGTCATGTAGTCGACGTTCACACGACACCACTAGAAGAATAACACCACAAATTAAATATCAAACCATTAAATATTACTCAACATAGTTCCACTACTAACAGCATGACTTCTCCCATGTCCTCAAGAACTGAACGAACTACTCACAAGACATCATATGGATCATGATCAGAGGTGATATAATGATGAATAACAATCTGGACATATACTTCAATTCACCGATAAAACTTAATAGCATCAACAACAAGTAGTAATTGTAACACCTCGAAATTTTAAACCTAATTTTAGTGGTGTTTTATGACACCTGAAAAACTTTTTCTCTTTTCCTAAATGTTTCTTCAAATCTTTGAGTATGAATTGACTTGGAAATTGCTCCCTCAAGAATTTCCCAGTGATCCACGAACCACTACATCACCCGTGATAATTTTGGTGCTTAGGTTTTTCCTCGAAAACCCTAGACCTAATATTCGAACTTTTAAACCCTTTTCTCCACCTACCAAAGGAAAGCCTGTTTCCATAGCTAGAAAAATTCCACAAAAAATACCAGAGGACTCCCCTATCCATATAAAGACAATCCATACAAAAATATTGCATGCTTCAATGCAATATTTCCATGTTAGGCACTATTTTCCAAACTGCCCTTTCTGATCCAGAAATATTTGAGTCAAGCTATGTATCTCCATAAATTCTGATAAATTCAGGGGATGAATATTTTTTCATTCCCTGCACTTCATCTTTTGGAGCCAAACCCATTTGAGCAACTTTTGACCTACTTCCTTTGTAAGGCCATTTTCATGCCTATTTGAGATCTTCAAGCAAACCTATACCTAGACAAATCCTATGACCATGAGACTTGTCACCTCGACCACATGGTCCATAGACACACATATCCAGAAGACCACCCCAAGGTGAAGTGTGGAAATTCACATTTCCATAACCATGCCATTGTGTCCATTTTTGGACATCATGTGGAAACCCAATTTTCTTGTACCCATTTGAGCTCATACTCCATAGACACCCTCCTTGTGCCACAAGTACTCAGTGGTAATTTTTGGGGATTTTTCTAAGATGTGCAAGGCCCCGGTCATTTCATCGAGCACCTTCGGTATCTTTGCTTTTCTGAAAATTCTATTTTACAAAGTTTGGAGTCCTTGGGTGAATCTTGTTTTGTTGCGTTCCTCTCGTCGTTACGAACCCAGCGGTGGAAACCGTGTTCCATTTGGTGCCCCGAGTCGTCGAGAACGCATCGATGCCGCTCGTGGCGTTCGGAGCGCGCACTGTCGGCGTCCTGCGCAACCCTGTTCCTCCGGTTCCCCTGCTGTTCCCTTGACCCAGACCAACCCCGCAGCGACCAAGCACTCTCCTGCTCCCCTGGCTCGGACCAGAGCCATCCTGAAAGAGCATGTGTTGCCCCATGTGTGGTTTTGGTAATTAATGACAATCTCTATGGACTAATGTTTGCATTGAGATATCTTTATAGATCGAGTCCATGAAGAAGTTTGGAGTTCATGTGTTGGACTCTAGAAGAGTATATGATGACCAAGGTTCTATCCAAGGATTTATATATGAAGAATGGTCATGTGTAGAGATGAGCTTATTGCAAGCATGGCTTGGAAAAGAAGATTGAGTGAACTTCATGTTTATCTCCAAGCCATCATCTATATCAAGAGAAGTATATGAAGCGCAAGTGGATTCATGAAGACGGAGATTAGCGAGGCTCTCCCATAATGGTGTATGGGGGAGCATTTGGAGATGTCTTCATCAAACATGAGCTAGCAAGCGCAAATCAAGAAAAGTGGTCCACTTGAAGAGATCAAGATCGTCATCATCTAGCTCAAGTGGAATGCGCAAGGCAAATGTATGATCTTGATAGGGTTTCTATTTTACCGGTCTCATGGTGTTAGTGGGAGACCGGGTTATAGGATAGATGCCGTACTATCAAGAGGGGCTCTCAAGTGAGTAACTTGATCGCATCTTTGTGGAGAGCTCAAACCTTTGCATACTTGGCATCATCATCTTTCTTGGTTCTTATTTGGCCTTTATCCATGTGAGAATTTAGAGCTTGTGTTCATCTCCATACCAAGCTCTAGTTCATCAAGAACGGATTTCATTTGAATATCTTCTGATGTTTTTGATATTGGAGGTTTTACCGGTTCGTCTTTTGTAGAGAGGTCAAACTCTCCTCTTGTGTTATCCTCCTCACATGATGGACTATGATGTGTATATGCATGATCTTGTAGTGCTTGTGATTATCTTCGGAGCAAGCCCAAGATCATCGAAAACGGAGTCCGGATGAAAACTTGTTTGCATTCTCGGCTTTGGAAATATTATCGGTCCACCTCGAGATAGGATCCACACCTCCCATGTGTGACATCTCCTCCATATTTGTGACCCTTAATATGAGAAAGTTATCTTTCCAACGCAGTTCAGGTTTCCTTTCCAACGCAATTGGATTCATCTCATTTGGAGTTCATATGAGAAAGTTATCGCAGTTCAGGTTTCAGGATGAAATCCTGTCAGCGGTAGTACCGCCGTTTCGGGCGGTAGTACCGCTGGCCCTGGGCTGGGAAGCCTCAGCGGCAGTACCGCTCCCAGTACCGCCGAGATTCATCTTCGGACGCAATGTGCGGTACTGGCAGCGGCACTGCCAGCGGTAGTACCGCCCGGGGTTTCTTGCGCAGCCCGAAGCGGCGGTAGTGCCGCCCGCACTACCGCCAAATGTGGCCTCTGGGGCCCATGTGCGGCAGTACCGCCCGGAGCAGCGGTACTACGCTGGCTCGGGCTGAAGGGCGCGTTCTGCGCCTGTTTTGACCGCAGCGCAGGAGGCGCCAGCGGTAGTACCGCCCGGCGCAGCGGTACTACCGCTGGCTCGGGCTGGAGCAGCCAACGGCTCCTTTTGGGGGAACCTATTTAAGGGGCTTTCTTCCCCAACGGTTCCCCAATCTTCTTGAGCTCGTTTTTCTCTCTCCTCCATTGTTGCAAAGCTCAAAACTACAAGATCTCCCAATCCCTCCACCCAAACTCGTTGATCTTTGGAGGATTGGAGGAGAAGACCTAGATCTACATTTCCACCGAGACGTTTCTCCTCTAAGTGAGTGGAACCCTTTCGATCTAGTTCTTGAAGTTCCATTTGTTGTGTTCTTCTTTGTTCTTCCTCTCTTCTCCCCCCCACAAGCATTTGTTGCTTTTGGTGGGATTTGGGAGTGAAGGACTTGAGCACTTCTTGTGTTCTTGCCTTTGCTTTGTGCATAGGTTTGCCTTTGCTTTTGTGCATAGGTTTGCTCTCTCCACGAGGATTCGTGGAAGTGAAGATTGTGAGCTTGTTACTCTTGGGTCGTTGGACCCTAGACGGTGTTCTTGTGACCTTTTGTGGTCAACGCCTTTTGTGGCAAGTGGCGCCTTTTGTGGCGTTGCAAGGCCTTTTGTGGCCGCTTGGGAGCTCCCAATCCTTTTGTGGGTTGTGCCTCAAGTTTGTTGTAAGGGACTCGATTTCCGCCCAAAGGAAATCAATAGTGGAAGGTGAACCGAGCTTTTGTGCGAGGTTCATCGGAGTATAGGGTGAGGCCTTTTGTGGCATCTTGAGTTTGATACTCACACCCTCCAACGAGACGTACTCCCCTAAAAAGGAGGAACTCGGGAATACATCGTCGTCTCCACGTGCCTCGGTTATTTCTATACCCGAGCTCTTTACTTATGCACTTTACATTGTGATAGCCTTCGAGCTTGAAGTATCATATCTTGCTATCACCTTGTTAGTTGTCTTGCTTAGCATAAGTTGTTGGTGCACATAGGTGAGCCTAATTTATTTAGGTTGTTGGCTTGTTAATTTAAACACCTAGTTTTATTCCGCAATTAGCAAGCCTAAACCGGAAAAGTTTTAAACGCCTATTCACCCCCCCCCCCTCTAGGCGACATCCTTATCCTTGTCCTTTCACATCCCTATCCTCCCCATCAATTTTGGAGCTAGGTTGGTGCATCGGTGCACCGGTGGCGTCGGTGCCATCAAGTTCCCCTCCTCTCCCTCTATATAGGAGAACCCCAGAGCAGCCCAAGCGAAGGTTGGACACTCCTCCCCTTTTCCCCTCTCCCTGCTCTACCATCTGGTGCAAGAACTCGGGAAAAGCACCACAAAATCTCCACCGGGCCACCATGGCCGAAGCTCTTCGAGCTCGGGCGCGCGAGAAGGAGACCGTCCCCGCCTCCGGTTTCGCCTCCCCCGACCGCGGCGTGCCGCCGCAGGCCCGTCTCCGTCGTCGGATGGCCCTCCCGAGCGCCCCTCGGCCGTCCCCGGCCAGCTCCTCGCTGTTCCAGTGCGGAGGTGGAAGACGATCCCGTCGAGTCATTTTTTTCCCGTTGACTTCCTCCTCCGAAGCGTTTCCTTCGGCCTAGCCCGCAGCGCAACGGCCTCCGCAGCCCAGCGCGGCCCACCATCGCCTGCCTCGCCCAGGCGTTGGCGCAGCGCGCGCGCAGGCGCGTGACGGCCCAGCAACGGCCCAAGCCGCGCGGCGACGCGGCCCGTGCGGTTTTTTTTTTTCCGCCGATCTGTTTTTCCTTTTTCCGGTGAGATAAACTTCAAACCTTAATATCTTTTGAACCGTAACTTCGATTGGAGTGATTCAAATTTCTAAATTCCTATCTTTGTGAGATCTTTCCAGTGGTACGGATTTCACCTCCTTCCAGTAAATATTCCGGGTGGCGCGTTTGAATACGATACCGTCCCGGCGACGCGGTGTAGGGCTACCGATGCCCGAGTCCGCGACGTCTTCACTCCATCGACGAACCAGAGAACAACACGTGACCCCGAGGCAAGCTAACCACTTGCTATGAGCCCCTATCCAGTTGTCCGGTTGTGTTTTGCCTGCTAGTCCATGTTGATGATTGTGGATATGATTTCATGTGTAACCTGCATGCCTTGTTGCATTTTAAAATTGTCGCATTTCTTTATAATTACTTATCTGTGCATCCGGTTGCCTGTCATCTGTAAACTGTGCGTCATGGGATATCATGACTTTGACATCTACTTTCCGTAAAGTTGTGGTGTGTGTCTGGGGTACCACTTCCCATTCCCGAGGCGATGGACTGGGGGAACCGCCACAGTCAACGGAGTGGGGAACTATACAACTGTGCGCCTCGCACTTGCGTGGCTTTGTTTGCTTCTTCTTCTTCGCCGAGTTGAGGAGCAGACGAATGTCGTCTTATGATCCTCGGAGTTGGGGGCATTCGCCAAAAGAGTTATTTGCTTCTTCTCCCTCCGTCAAACGTGGTTGGCTTATGCCCGCCTGGACTGCGACGCTTGGGACATTTGCTTTCCATTTGGTTCTTTTTGCCAAGATTGCTGACACCACGTCGAGGTAATCCTCGAGTGTAATGGATGCTTTCTTTCTTATGAATGCTTTTCGGTTCATTTTGGAGACTACATGCCCTACCAACTTTGGTAGTTGATCTGCGATGGCTCTTGCCGGAGGTATCTCCGCCACAGTCACCCGATCGACGCCAACAAACTGTGCTAACTTTTGTATTGATCCGCGATGGCGCTGGTCGGAGGTATCTCTGCCACAGTCACCCGTTCGACGCCAACGAACTGTGCTAGCTTTTGTAGATGATCTGTGAGGGCGCTGGCTGGAGGAACTGCCACAGTCGTCCGATTGACCCACTGTGCTATTCTTTTCTATGAACACTGATTCGTGGTGACGCCGACTGGAGGAACCGTCATAGTCACCCGGTCAATACAAACAAACTACTGCTTGAAATATTATGTTGCTAATGTCTTGATGTTTGTTGAAATATTATTATGATATTGTGATTATTGTGCTGGACTAATCCTCGGTTGTTTGGACTTGTTATAATAAAACTTGATTAAATGAAACACCCCTCCAAACAACGATAGGGTCAGTCCATGGTGCTACTAATCTGAACTTTGAAAGCAGGACCATCGTCGTCTCATGGAGGACCGTGACCTAGTAGGTTGTTGAGCCCCTTTTGTGCCATCCATTGGGCGCAGTCGTTCGGTTGTGCTGTCCGAGGGTAGAGGTCGACAGGCACGGGCTCGACTGTGATAGGGAGTCCGGAGCTAGGCATACTCGGTAGCGCCGGGATGTGTCGGATTTACTTGCCCGTTGTACCATGAGTATAGGTTGGTGCAGGAGAGTGTCTTAGCAAGTGGACCGTCATGTGAGTATATTTTGCTCAGTACGACTTTGGCGTGACAACCTGAAGTGCCGGCTGAGTAGGGTGCATTCTGATAGTTGGAAATGCAACCTCTCGAGAGTGTCAACCTAGCAAGCTAGCCTCGTTCCTGGGATATGGAACAACAGTTCAGTGTCGGTCACACTGTGTGTCTTTGTCGTGTCAGGAGGTTAAACTTAAGTTCTGTTTGAAAGGATTAATAAACGACCTGATTTCACTAAATGAACAATAAGATGATGCAGGGAATGTTACGTGAGCTGTTGATGGTAACCCATGATATAGGGTGGCGGTGTGATCGTTGGGAGCGTAGAGTTAGGCCTGAGCCAACATCAACCGTGCATGCCCAGAGTAGAAAGATGAGGCCAGTGGGCCTAGCAGGAATCCCATGTGTTATTGTGTATTATTTGGTACCAACTGGTACACTCGTTTACTCGTCACAGGTAATCTCTTTGTATGGTTGCCGGTGCACGGTCCAACCCACCTGGCTTGGACTCTGTACTGGTGATACCCCCATTGCTTGCTTATGACATGTTTGGTTGTCAATGCCATGCTACTTTTATGTTAAGTATCTAGAGTACCCCTTTGCCATGATGTAGGATTTTATCTCCAATGTATATCTTGCTGCATGATTGTTGGATTGTTTGTAGTGAGTGGCGATTTTTGCTGAGTGCATACAAATGTACTCACGGGCCTTGTGACTGTGGCCAGGTTTTGGCGAGGATTCATCTTCTACCTTAGCAAGGAGATGGAGCAAGAGTGTGCTAGGATCAGTAGCCCAGCCAGATGCATGTGGAGTGGAGCCGCTCCAAGCCGTTGCCTTAGTCGTCTTCCGCTGCCAGTTAAACTCTGTCCTGAGCCATGCTTGGCAAGATATTCTGTAATGCCTCAATGGCCTTGTAAACCTTTTGTAGCACTTCTTGTGCCTGATTGTGTAATGATTTCCATAATGTTGCACTGTCGCGACGTGCGGCCAGATATCTTGGGCTGGCGCACGGGACGACCGCCTCTCTGGTGTTTTGTGCAAGGGAGGGGTGTCACAGTAATCAACACCGGAAAAGTTTCCCCTATGAACTACACAAAGTATAACCCTAGATGTTACAGCGGAACGGAGTGGAGCGGTGAAGATGATGGTGACGGCGGTGGAGATGATGATGATGATCCCAATGAAGTCCAGCGTGATGACGATGACGATGATTTCCCCCTCCGGGAAGGAATTTCCCCGGCAGATTTCTCCCTGCCGGAGAGCTTTTTCTCTCTCTGTGGTTTCCGCCTCGTGGAGGCGGCGGAATATTTCCTCGATGGCTCCCCCTGTCTTAGGGTTTTCTGGGGGATTAAGTACGCGAAGGGAGCGCCAGAGGTGGGCCAGGCGGCCACACCATGCCCCGGCGCGGCAGAGGTGGGGCCCGCGCCGTGGGGTGGTGTGGGCCCCTCGTGGCCCATCTCAGCCTCCCCTTTTGGCTGGCTCGGCATCTGATAAAATAGGAACATCTGTATATTTTCGTGAATTGTCGATCTTCAGAAATAGGGTGTCTTGACGATGCTTTTTCCAGCTGAATCCTGACTCCGGCAGTTAATTCTCCAATAATCATCAAACATGCAAAACAAGATAAAATAACATAAGTATATCATCCAAATATGAAATATATCAATGAATAGCAGTAAATTATGATATAAAATAGTGATGCAAAATGGACGTATCAACTCCCCCCAAGCTTAGACCTCGCTTGTCCCCAAGCGAAAGCTGAACTCAGTAAACAAGACCACAGGTTTATGGAGTGAAGCGTCGATAATAAAGAATACGGACAAGAAGCATCAACATGTATTAATACACAAATCATTTTAGACAGCAACTTCCCCTCATATAACTTATCTTGAAACGAGTAATGGAAATCACAATAAAGGTGCATAAAGAAAATCATAGTTTGGTGATGGCAAACTTCGTTCTTGGTCAGAGAACAATTAACAGATTGTACTTATCTTTCGAGTAGAGTCCTTATATCGGAGCTATATTGCAGAACTTACATGCTCAATTATCACAATTTCTTTACAGTCATTGATAACTTTCAAAGTTATATTCCTTCAGATAAAAGACTTGTGCAAAACAAGGAAGGATAACAACATGATTGATAATATTAATATATAGATGGTTGAATCACAACAACTCAAATGCTTGCTTAAGAAAGAAGGGAATAGGTTTACTGACTCAACATAAAAGTAAAAGAAAGGCCCTTCGCAGAGGGAAGCAGGGATTAAATCATGTGCTAGAGCTTTTTAAGTTTTTGAAATCATATAGAGAATAAAAATATAAGTTTTGAGTGGTGTATGAGAATTGTCAACGAACGAGTGGGTGAAAACAATATCCTCTGCAACCAGACTTTAAGAGCGGCTCCCATGAAGGACGTTATTTCTACCAGCAAGGCAGATCATCCCTCTTTTTCTCTTTTGTTTACACATGCAGTATTCACTGTATCATTGCTTGTCTGATAAATCAGGGCAAAAATGTGAAGAGAATTAAGCGGTTAAAGTTGTAATTAATTGGGACTGGGCACCCCATTTGCCAGCTCTTTTTGCAAATTAATGATAAGCGGATGTATATGCCGCTAGTCCGGTGGTGAAAGTCTGTCTGACAGCTAAATAAAGAATAACCCCATACTCCTCATGAGCTAGTAAACAGTGACACAAATAAGGAGTAGTAGCTTTTGAATAGTTTAAAGGTAGCACATGAAGTATTTACTTGGAGTGGCAAGGAAATACCACATATAGGTAGTTATGGTGGACACAAATGGCATGGGTTTTGGCTCAAGGTTTGGATGCACGAGAAGCATTCCCTCTCAGTACAGGTTTTTGGCTAGCAAGGCTGGGTAGCAAGCATAAGAGTGGAGGGATACAAACAAATATAAATGTAATAGAAACAATCATGCAATCTTCCTTGTAAACACAAATAATTTTAACTTAGAATACTAAGCTCATGAGCCAACAAGAAAGAAAGATAATGAGATAATGTATCTACATGCAATCCCCTCTTTTCTACTTAAGCCTCAAAGTATTGTTGCTACTGACCAATGCTAAGTTTGCCAAAACCAAATAGATTTACTTGATGCTCCCAAAGTGATGCCAATACTAACAACAAGATCATTCATATGACAGAAATTTGCAAAGTAAAATAAAGTGTGCAGAAAGTAAATGATAAAACTTCTCATTAATATTCCAATAACGGCAACTCACACCAAGGGATACATAGATAACCAACTAAAGGAGAGATACTTCCACTGCAAACCATCCTATATGATAACTTCTCTACTCATGATATGACTCGACTGAAAAGTAAAAGGTAAAAGATAATGGTGATGATACCGCGGCACTCCCCCCAAGCTTGGAACAAGCTGAGGGGATGCCAATACCAATGATGAATTACTCCTTCGGTGGTGATGGTGGGACGATCTTGATTGGGGACAGGAACCGCTCTAGCATGCGGCGAAGCCTGTCGTTCTCCTCTTGGAGTATCTCCACCTCCATCCTCAGAACTCGATATTGATCGCAAAACTCATCAGTGACTCGAAGAGCTCAGTTACTGCAGGAAAAGAGCTAAATCTGGAACAGGCGGTGTCGCTCCCTGCATATTATGAGAAAAGGCACGTTGAGTGTTAATTGATCCCACAAAAGTAGGTTTGCTTGTCCTTGATCTTGCAGCAATCTGTCCTTCTTTGTTTGACGACATCTTCTTTACTTCCTCCTTGACGCTCTGATCCATATCCTTGCGCCTAGCTGTGATCCTTTCTTCTTCTGACCATCCGACGAAAGTCCCCTGATCGAGGTCACGGAGGAGCTCACGTTGACGTCGCAGCACGTACTTCTCTGAAGATGAACCCTGGGACGACATCTGAACAGAAACAACCCGAAACGAAAACACGACGAGAAAACGATATACGGACCTCGGGGATCCGGTGGGTTATATAGCAAAAAGTTTCATAACAAAAGGAAAGTCCAGGTCGAAACCGGGCTGGAGACGGGCTCCGAGGCGCCCACACCATGCCCGGCGCGGCCAAGGGTGGGCCCGCGCCGTGGGGTGGTGTGGTGCCCTCGGGCACCGTTTCCTCCCCGTTTTTGGCTCGTAATTTTCCATATTTAATAAAAACAACAAAAATAAGTTGGGAAGTTAAACGCGAACTTTTTCTTACCAAAACTGTTACCTATTCGAAAACAGACTCTGCAGTTTTCTGAATTTGACTTTTAATAAAATCTTCCGGAGTCACTACTTGAATAATATCAACGTCTTCGTTATAAGAATCCCCAGAAATATAATGCTTGAGTCTTTGACCATTAACCACTTGAGATTTGTCACCATCAAGCGAAGTAATTTTGATTGCACCTGAACGGTAAACCTCTGAAACAACATAAGGTCCTTCCCATTTCGAAAGTAATTTACCTGCAAAAAATCTGAGACGAGACCTATACAATAGAACTTTCTCACCAACATTAAACTCTCTCTTTAGGATTCTCCTATCATGCCATTGTTTCACTTTCTCTTTAAAAAGTCTAGCATTTTCATAAGCTTCACTTCTCCATTCATCTAAGGAACTCAAGTCAAGTAACCTCTTTTTACCGGCAAGTTTAAAATCTCTATTAAGTTCTTTTACGGCCCAATAAGCTTTATGTTCTAATTCTAGAGGTAAATGACAAGCTTTTCCGTAAACCATTTTATAAGGAGACATACCCATAGGATTTTTATAAGCAGTTCTATAAGCCCACAAAGCATCATTAAGCTTCCTAGCCCAATTCTTTCTAGATTTATTAACAGTCTTCTGCAAAATAGATTTAATCTCTCTATTTGATAATTCTACTTGTCCACTTGTTTGAGGATGATAAGGTGAAGAAATTCTATGATTAACATCATATTTAGCAAGGGTTTTTCTAAAAGCACCATGGATAAAATGAGAACCACCATCAGTCATGAGATATCTAGGCACACCAAACCTTGGAAAAATAATATCTTTAAGCATTTTTAATGATGTCTCACCATCAGCACTAGATGTTGGTATAGCTTCTACCCATTTAGTAACATAATCAACAGCAACAAGTATATGAGTATAACCATCAGAAGGAGGAAAAGGACCCATAAAGTCAAATCCCCAACAGTCAAAAGGTTCAATAACAAGAGAATAATTCATAGGCATTTCATTGCGTCTAGTTATATTACCAACTCTTTGACATTCATCGCATGATAAAATAAATTTTCTTGCATCTTTAAAAAGAGTAGGCCAATAAAAACCTGATTGTAAAACCTTTTGTGCAGTTCTATCTCCAGCATGATGTCCTCCATAAGCACTTCCATGGCATTTTCTCAATATTTCTTTTTTCAAATTCTGGAACACATCTTCGCATTATACCATCCACTCCTTCTTTATATAAGTGTGGGTCATCCCAAAAATAATGCCTCAAGTCATAAAAGAATTTCCTTCTTTGCTGAGCTGTAAAGGTTGGAGGCAAATACTTGGCAACAATAAAGTTAGCATAGTCAGCATACCAAGGACTTTCTCGCGAGCTTACCTTTATCACAGCCAATTGTTCATTTGGAAAACTATCGTTAACAGGAACAGGATCATAAGAAATGTTTTCCAATCTAGACAAATTATCAGCGACAGGATTTTCAGCACCTTTCCTATCTACAATATGCAAATCAAACTCTTGTAATAAAAGCACCCATCTTATAAGTCTAGGCTTAGCATCTTTCTTTTCCATAAGGTATCTAATAGCAGCATGATCGGTATGGATAATAACTTTCGAATCAACAATATAGGGTCTAAACTTATCACAAGCAAAAACTACTGCTAAAAACTCTTTTTCAGTAGTGGCATAATTCTTTTGAGCAGCATCAAGAGTCTTACTAGCATAATGAATAACATTCAACTTCTTATCTACTCGCTGTCCAAGAACAGCACCTACAGCAAAATCACTAGCATCACACATAATTTCGAAAGGTAAAGTCCAATCAGGAGGTTGAACAACAGGAGCAGTGGTTAAAGCCTTTTTTAGAGCTCAAAAGCTTCTTTACAATCATCATCAAAAACAAAAGGTACATCTTTTTGGAGAAGATTAGTAAGAGGTTTTGAAATTTTAGAGAAATCTTTAATAAACCTTCTATAGAAACCGGCATGACCGAGAATACTACGAATACCTTTAACATCCCTGGGACAGGGCATTTTCTCAATTGCTTCAACTTTAGCTCTGTCCACTTCAATACCTCTTTCAGAAATTTTATGTCCAAGAACAATCCCTTCATTAACCATAAAGTGACATTTCTCCCAATTAAGAACAAGATTAGTTTCCTCACATCTCTGCAAAACTTTATCAAGGTTTTGCAAGCAGTTATCAAAAGAAGTTCCATAGACGGAAAAATCGTCCATGAATACTTCCACAATTTTTTCACAAAAACCATGAAAAATAGCAGACATGCATCTTTGAAATGTAGCAGGAGCATTACACAAACCAAAAGGCATACGCCTATAAGCATAAGTTCCATAAGGACAAGTAAAAGTAGTTTTCTCTTGATCTTTCGCTCTAACAGCAATTTGTGAAAATCCAGAATAACCATCAAGAAAGCAAAAATGAGTTTTCTTAGACAACCTTTCTAACATTTGATCAATAAAAGGTAAAGGATAGTGATCTTTCTTAGTAACTTTATTAACCTTTCGAAAATCAATGCACATCCTATATCCAACAACTACTCTTTGAGGAATAAGTTCATCATTTTCATTTGGCACAACAGTAACTCCTCCTTTCTTAGGAACACAATGCACAGGACTTACCCATTTACTATCAGCAATAGGATAAATTATACCAGCATCGAGGAGTTTTAATACCTCATTTCTTACCACTTCCTTCATTTTAGGGATTAGACGACGCTGGTGCTCCACAACAGGTTTTGCATCATCTTCCATGTTGATGGCGTGTTGACATAGTAGGAGAAATCCCTTTTAAATCATCCAAGTATATCCGATAGCCCCTCGGTGTTTCCTCAATACTTCCAATAACCTTGCCTCTTCAGTACCTGAAAGTTTAGAACTAATAATAACAGGATATGTTTTCTTATCATCAATGTGAGCATATTTAAGGTTATCAGGCAAAGGTTTTAAATCAAAAACAGGATCTTCTTTAGGAGGTGCAGGGGTACCCAAATCTTCCACCGGCAAATTATGCTTAAGTAATGGTGGTTGATGAAGAAAGATATTGTCAATTTCATTCCTTTCCTCCATAAAGACCTCACTTTCGTGTTCCTCCATAAATTGCTGCAAGGCATTGTTAGGAGCAATAGCAATAGCAGCAAGTTGTTCAATTTTCGAGTCCTCATTAGGCAAATCAGTTTCATAAAGTTTCTTACCAAACTTAGAGAAATTAAACTCATAAGATTCTCCATTAAATTTAGTGTAAATTTTCTCTTTCTTACAATCTATAATAGCACCACATGTATTCAAGAAAGGTCTACCGAAAATAATAGGACAAGTTTTACTAGCTTTAGAACCAAGTACTAGAAAATCAGTAGGATATTTAGTTTTACCGCATAAAACCTCGACATCTCTCACAATACCAATGGAGAGATAGTTTCCCTATTGGCAAGTTGAATAACCACATCAATATCCTCAAGTTCACAGGGACTAATTTCATGCATAATTTCTTTATAAAGTTCAAAAGGAATAGCACTAGAACTTGCACCAATATCACATAAACCATAATAGCAATGTTCTCCTATCTTCACTGAAAGCACAGGAACACTTGTTTTCCTAGATTTACCAGGATGCGAAACAATATTAGAAGCATCTTCACAAAAGATAATATGTTCTCCATCTACATTTTCAGTTACCAAATCCTTTACTATTGCTACTTCAGGTTCAACAGTTATTTGTTCATCAGGCTCTAAAGGTTTCTTGGCACTTTTATTAACCACACTAGCTATCAGAGAATGTTCCTTGACTTTAACAGGAAAAGGTATTTTTTCAATATAAGGTTCTGGCAAAATGTGATCAACAGTATGAACTTCAATACTTTGCCAATGGCCGAATTGGTTTATCTTTATAAGGTTCATGATATTTATTCAAATCCTTCTTAGGCACATCAAGATAAGAGGCAAAAGCTTTGTAATAATTTGCAACAACTTGAGAATCAAGACAATAAACAACACTAACATTACGGAAATCATCAGTCTCCATAAAAGATTTAATGCATTCGTAATCATAATTTATACCTGACTTTCTACCTTTGTCGTTCTCCCATCCTTCAGTATTTTCCTGAATACGGTCAAGAAGGTCCCATTTAACTTCTTCTTCAGTACGTGTAAATGATCCAGAACAAGAGGCATCCAATAAATCCTTATCATGAAGAGAAAGCCTTGCATAAAAATTATTGATAACAATATTACTTGGGAGCTCATGAATGGGACATTTGAGCATTAGTGACTTCAATCTCCCCCACGCTTGGGCAATACTCTCTCCATCATGAGGCCAAAAATTATATATGCGATTTCGATCTTGATGAATCTCACTAGGAGGATAGAATTTAGAATAAAAGAGAGGTACAATTTCCTCCCAGCCAATAGATCGGCCATTCTTCAGCATCTTATACCATTCCGCAGCTCGGCCCTTCAGTGATATAGAGAATAACTTCCTCTTGACTTTTTCCATTGAAATACCTGCACACTTGAACAACTCGCATAATTCATGTATAAATAGTAAATGATCACCAGGATGGATGGTTCCATCTCCAACATAGCGGTTATCCATAACACGTTCAACAATTTTCATAGGTATTTTAAATGGATCTAATTCAGCAGGCGGCGGTTCATCTACTACCTTAGCAGTGGCAGTAGTATTCCCAAATAGGGATTCGAATGGAGATCTCTCCATAATAAAATAAAGCAGCAAGCAGAAATAAAAACAGCACTTACAGTAAAGGTTTCCCTTACCAATTCCACTTACCAATAGCACTTCACTCCCCGGCAACGGCGCCAGAAAATAGTCTTGATGACCCACAAGTATAGGGGGTGTATCGTAGTACTTTCGATAAATAAGAGTGTCGAACCCAACGAGGAGCAGAAGGTGTTGACAAGTAGTTTTGATCAAGGAATCACTGTAAATACTAGCAGACAAGTTTTTAGGGGTTTTTGATATTGCAGATAAATAAAATACGTGTAAATAAAAGACAGTAATAATAATTGCAGCAAGTGGCCCAATCCTTTTTAGAGCAAAGGATAAGCCGGTTGGTTTACTTATGATGGCAAAATGTTCTTGAGGACACACGGGAATTTCGTCAAGTGCTTTCGCTTCCTACAGCTGATTAATCTTTATTGTTTTGATAAGTGTTGTGTGGGTGAACCTATGCTAATGCACTGCCCTAACTTGGACTAATACATACTTGTGATTAAACCCCTTGCAAGCATCCGCGTTACAAGGAAGTAATTAAGATAAATCTAACCACAGCCTTAAACTCTGAGATCCTACACTCCCTCATGCACCGGTTTACTAACGGGGGTTTAGGTTTCTGTCACTCCGGCAACCCCACAATTAGTAGCCGAATACACAATGCATTCCTCTAGGCCCATAAAGGTGAAGTGTCATGTAGTCGACGTTCACACGACACCACTAGAAGAATAACACCACAACTTAAATATCAAACCATTAAATATTACTCAACATAGTTCCACTACTAACAGCATGACTTCTCCCATGTCCTCAAGAACTGAACGAACTACTCACAAGACATCATATGGATCATGATCAGAGGTGATATAATGATGAATAACAATCTGGACATATACTTCAATTCACCGATAAAACTTAATAGCATCAACCACAAGTAGTAATCAACACCGGGAAAGTTTCCCCTATGAACTACACAAAGTATAACCCTAGATGTTACAGCGGAACGAGTGGAGCGGTGGAGATGATGGTGACGGCGGTGGAGATGATGATGATGATGATCCCATGAAGTCCAGTGTGATGACGATGACGATGATTTCCCCCCTCCGGGAAGGAATTTCCCCGGCAGATTTCTCCCTGCCGGAGAGCTTTTTCTCTCTCTGTGGTTTCCGCCTCGTGGAGGCGGCGGAATATTTCCTCGATGGCTCCCCGTCTTAGGGTTTCTGGGGGATGAAGTACGCGAAGGGGAGCGCCAGAGGTGGGCCAGGGCGGCCACACCATGCCCCGCGCGGCAGAGGGGGGCCCGCGCCGTGGGGTGGTGTGGGCCCCTCGTGGCCCATCTCAGCCTCCCCTTTTGGCTGCTCCGGCATCTGATAAAATAGGAACATCTGTATATTTTCCGTGAATTGTCGATCTTCAGAAATAGGGTGTCTTGACGATGCTTTTTCCAGCTGAATCCTGACTCCGGCAGTTAATTCTCCAATAATCATCAAACATGCAAAACAAGATAAAATAACATAAGTATATCATCCAAATATGAAATATATCAATGAATAGCAGTAAATTATGATATAAAATAGTGATGCAAAATGGACGTATCATCGCCCGCCTTGGGTCACAAGGACTCGACAGCCTCGTTGAGTGGAGAGCACTCGACTGCGGTGACTCGAGAGGAGTCGACCGCGGCAGCTCGGAAGGAGCTGGCCAACCCGACTCGAAGGAGCCGGTCCTCCTCATGCTAGAGGAGAAGGCGCAGGTCAACCTGGCGCAAGAGGGGGACGCCAAGAAGGGCGTCTGGTACCTCGACTCGGGCGCCACCAATCACATGACTGGTGACCGCGCCGCGTTCGCAGAGTTGGACTCGAGCGTCACCGGGACTGTCAAGTTCGGCGACGGCTCGCGAGTCGACATGTGCGGGCAGGGGATGGTGCTCTTCGTCTGCAAGTCAGGCGAGCACCGAGCCATCACCGGGGTGTACTACATACCCTGGCTGAACACGCAGATCATCAGCCTGGGCCAGTTCGACGAGAACGGCTGCCAGGTGTTGATCGAGGATGGGATCCTCTGGGTGCGTGATAGGGAGCGGCAGCTCCTGATCAAGGTTAGGCAAGAGCCGAACCGGATGTACAAGCTACATGCGCGAGTCGCGCAGCCGGTGTGCCTAGTCGTGGGCGCCGGCGACGACCCGGCATGGACTTGGCATGCGCGGTTCGGGCACCTCAACTTCGACAGCTTGCGCCGACTGGCGAAGGGCGAAATGGTGCGTGGCCTCCCTCTGGTGGAGCACGTGAACCAGCTCTGCGACGCCTGCTTAGCAGGGAAGCAGAGGCGAGCCCCGTTCACAAAGCAAGCGAAGTTCGGGGCAAAGGACCGACTCAAGCTGGTCCACGGCGACCTCTGCGGGCCGATCACACCGGCCACTCCGAGCGGGAAGAAGTACTTCCTCCTGCTCGTGGACGACCTATCGCGGTACATGTGGCTCGCCCTTCTCTCGACGAAGGACGAGGCCGCAGCCGCCATCATCCAACTCCAGGCGGGAGCCAAGTCGGAAACCGGCTGCAAGCTGCGCACGCTGCGCACGGATCGCGGAGGCGAGTAAACCTCCGGGTCCTTCACATCATACTGCGTTGAGCTCGGAGTGGAGCGTCACCTAACGGCTCCGTACTCCCCGCAGCAGAACGGCTTCGTGGAGCGACGCAACCAGACGATTGTGGGCATGGCCCGTGGTCTGCTGAAGGCCAAGAGGGTACCCGGTGAATTCTGGGGTGAGACGGTGACGACGGCCATGTGCATCTTGAACAGGTCGCCAACCAAGAGCGTGGATGGCAAGACGCCGTTCAAGTCCTGGCATGGCCGCAGGCCGAATGTGAGCTTCCTGCGCACGTTCGGGTGCGTGGTGCACATCAGGGAGACGCGCCCCGGGCTGAAGAAGCTCGATGACCGGAGCAGGCCGATGATCTTCGTCGGGTACCAACCTGGGACGAAGGGATATCGGGCCTATGACCCGGTGACCAACCGCGTGACCATCACGTGAGATGCCGTGTTCGACGAGAACGCGAGCTGGGACTGGAGTTCGCCGGACACGCCGGTGAACACCTTCGGAGTCGACACCTTCGCGGTCGAGCACATGGTGTTCGAGCCGCAGCCAACTCTGGGTGACGGGACTGCGGGTCCTGCACCCGACTCGCCGACTCCAGGAGCCGGGAGTGCATCCCCAGCTGGTTCTCCAACAACACCGGAGCACCCGACAGCCGAGTCTTCGACTCCGGCTGTCTCTGGCGTCGAGTTCGTCACGCCGCCATCAAGGTACTCAGGTACGCTCGATGCAGAAGATGACATGAGCTTCGAGCACCGGTTCCGCACGCTGCAGAACGTGTTCGAGGCGGGTCCGGCCCTTGAGCCGGACGAGGAGCTCCACTACCTTGCCTCCGAAGAGCCAGGCTCGTTCGGGGAGGCGAAGGCGCATGCCAGCTGGAGGCAGGCAATGTAGGAGGAGCTGGAGGCCATCGAGTCGAACTCGACTTGGCGGCTAGCCACCTTACCACCGGGTCACCGTGCGATCGGCCTGAAGTGGATCTACAAGGTGAAGAAGGATGCGCACGGCGTAGTCCTTAAGCACAAGGCTCGCCTAGTGGCGAAGGGCTATGTGCAGCGGCACGGGGTCGACTACGACGAGGTCTTCGCACCCGTGGCCCGACTCGAGTCAGTACGGCTACTGCTAGCCGTGGCTGCGAGTGCGGAGTGGGACATCCATCACATGGATGTCAAGTCTGCCTTCCTCAACGGCGAGTTGGAGGAAGAGGTGTATGTGCAGCAGCCAACTGGCTTCGCTGCGTTGGGGAAGGAGCACCTGGTGCTCCGACTCGACAAGGCGCTCTACGGCCTCAAGCAGGCTCCAAGGGCATGGAACACCAAGCTCGATGCATGCCTCGTCAAGCTCGGCTTCGCAAGGTGCGAGTCAGAGCATGGCATGTACGCGCGAGGAGCGACTCCGAGCCGGCTCTTGCTCGGCGTCTACGTCGACGACTTGGTGATCACGGGCTCGGATTCCAGCGACATCGACAGATTCAAGCTGGAGATGCGGAGCCTATTCCAGATGTCCGACCTCGGGTTGCTGAGCTACTACCTCGGCAACGAGGTTCGACAAGGACCCAGCGGGATCGATATCTCGCAGGGTGCCTATGCCCTGAAGCTGCTGGAGAAGGCGGGGATGGGCGGGTGCAATCCCGTCCACGCACCCATGGAGCCGCGCTTCAAGCTGTCCAAGTGCAGCACGGCACCCGCGACGAATGCTACCGAGTACCGGAGCATCGTCGGGAGCCTCCGGTACTTAGTGCACACGAGGCCGGACCTGACCTTCGCAGTCGGGTTCGTATCACGGTTCATGGAGGCTCCGACTCTGGAGCACCTCGCGGCCGTGAAGAACATCCTACGCTACATCGCCGGGTCGCCGCGACTCGGATGTAGGTATGGGAGGAATGCAGGTACACCGCGCCTGGTCGGCTACAGCGACAGCGACCTGGCGGGTGACGTCGACTCGCGCTAGAGTACGTCGGGCACCCTGAACTTCCTCGGGAGCAGCCTAGTGACCTGGCAGTCCCTAAAGCAGAAAGTCGTAGCTCTGTCGAGCTGCGAGTCAGAGTACGTGGCTGCTGCCACGGCTGCTTGCCAGGGGATCTGGCTGGCTCGGATGCTGGCCGAGTTCAGCAACGGCGAAGCCGAGCACGTGGTGCTCAAGGTCAACAACAAGTCGGCAATCGCGCTCGCCAAGAATCCCGTCTTCCACGAGCGCTCGAAGCACATCGACCTGAAGTACCACTTCATTCGAGACTGCGTGGAGGCGAAGAAGGTCGAGCAGGAGTTCGTGCCCATCGAACACCAACTCGCCGATATGCTGACCAAGCCACTTGGACGAGTCTGCCTGGCGGAGCTGCGCACAAAGATCGGCATGGTGGAGATGTCTCCGGAACTCAAGCCTAGGGAGTGATTGTTAGAAGTAGCTTTGTGTGTCCAGTCGACGATCCCTTCGAGTGAGGGGGAGTCGATAAGTTAGAGAGTGCCGACTTCGGGGTCTGTCCCAAGTCGAGGAGTGTTCGACTCCGGGGTCTGTCCCGGGTCGAAGCAGTCGCCAGGTTCTTCGGGTGCGAGGGGTTTTGTCCTGTAGCCTGTGTCCTGGAGTGGTGCGTCAGCACCAGTACAGAGTAGGTAGCTATGACGTGCTAGACGTCACCTACAGTGTTTCCTAGTCTGTGACACCGTCAACAGTGGCGTGTCAGATAGAGCTATGACCGGCATCGCAGCGATGTGACTTGATAGTTGACTTAGGCAGCTAGCTCTGTGCAGCCCCTATTTAGAGGGAGGAATACTAAGTAGAAAATTGAGGCAAACCATTTCTTTGGCACACACTCCCCTCTCTCTTCTCCACTCTCTCTCGTTCAAACTTTCAGGGCAACAAATAGCAGTGATCGCAAGACCCCACGAAATTCTTCATCGTGGCGGATCAGAATTCTGCCGATTCCCGCGAGGAGCACGAAATTTCTAGTCGCGGCGGGCTCCCGATGGGCGGAAAAAGGAAGGCTGAGGACGTCATGTTCGATTTGCGTGAGCGTGAGGCTGAGCCAGAGGTAGATTCCGATGACGAGATCGTCAGCGAAGAAGAATTCCAGGCGATGCAGGCCGAGATCACTCGGGAGGTCGAGCAAAAGTATACTGAGCTGTTTGCTCGCCTGGGAATTCGGGAGGACACCGGCAGAGGCGACTGGTCTTCGGACGACGAAGATGAAGACGACGAGGAGGAGGACGATGCTTCATCCAACCGAGATGATTGTGCACCGATCGATGTGTGATAGATCTTCTACTACAGCATGTTGCTGCTCGTTGTTCTACATAGATTGCTTCGACGGACGATGTAATTTGTTTTATTGTTTGCCTGCCCTGAGTTCGTGGTTTCTTATGGTGTATCTATCATGCCGATGTACAGTAGACTCTTTAATCTGTTGTGAGTTGAAGCAAAAACATCCAGTTTACAAAGTACAAACATCTCAGTTCTTGTGTTTCTTCACAAAGCTATTTCGTACCTGTTCTAACTGAATATTTTTAGAGCCAGAGCTAGAGCATCCTTTTTCGCGGTCTCCCTAACAAACCCGCACGCTATTTGTCTCATCAGGCACGTCTTCGGGTGATCGGGTCGTGGAAGTCTTATTAGTTTCCTAGCTAATTCACTCTCACCCTTCTGTCTCAGAAACATTATCTTCTCCAGCACACAAGTCATCTTTTCACCTGAACCACAAGTGAGATGTGTAGAGTTCCGCAGATTGGACCCCCCAAAAAGGCAAACGCTGGAATCTTGCTTCCTGCTAGATTGCTTGATTGAATTTTCTTCCAATTGGAAAGTTGCTTGATTTTATCAAGATCATATATTTATGACTTCATTTTCTTTCTAAAGTGTATTATATTTACCTGGAATTCACATAGGAATACAAGGTTTCTTTGTTTTCTAGATATATTTGATAGTGGAAAGGCGAGATCCATCGAAACTAATAGTAAACCCATAAAAAACACCTCGGAAATCTCTATATAAAATAGAGCCATCGGTTCCGAAAATTGGGAGTGGCTCCCAGGCACCCGTGTGCTCGTTTTTAGAAATTTTTTAAAACCATACTTCTAGGAATCACAAAAATCTGTAATTCGGTACACAAGTACTACATATACACATTATGTACATACGCCACAAGTTTTGTCCAAAAATACCTTATATTTTCGGCTACACAAAAACGAGAAATTTCTGACGGACTTAACATACTATTTTCCTTTTTTTCCCAGAATTTTGTTATTTTTATATAGTTTGGAATAAGACTGTTTTCACCAAAAAATAGCACAAACGTAGAAAACATGCATGTGTATCAGAGGATTCTTTTGGATTTTTCAAACTCAAATTTTCAAAAATATATCCTAACAGGGCACACCGGTGCTTGGGAGCCACAAATCCGTGTTCCATCAGTCTCCGCTTCACGTATAAGTTAAGTAACACATTTATTTGCATCCCTCATGGCATCTCATTTTTCTGCATTTGGAGATAAACATTAAGGTTTCATGTCTAGCTCATCAATATTAGTTAGCAAGTTTTCTCTTTTTAATATTTCCCACTTACATTTTTTGCCCGTCCATATAGAAACCTTAGAAATGTCTAATCTTATTTTCCCATCTTTCAACCGGTGTATCATCAGCGGATACAACAGCCCACTTGGCTGACACCATATCATAAAAACCGTCAGGAACAAACAAGATAATTCAAATGAAAATGTGTCTTGTTCCTTAGATGGGCACGTTCTCCAGTCGATTAGTGGTGGCATATGATAAAAGGACACATATATTAAGGGAAAAATAAGTTGGAAATGGTGAAGAAAATTGAGGCCTTGAGATCGAGAGGGAGAAGATGATATTTGCGAGGTTGTACTGGACTTTATACTTTTTAGTAATTACATTTTTGTTTGTTATACTATTAACAAGTATAGTTTTCTATTATTTATTCGACATAGTTAATCAGATAACAAAGATATGAAATGTCAGTTGTAATGTTCTTCAATACATGGTTGTAATGTATATTTTCAAATTAATTTGCATTATGCTAAACTTAAATTACATATTATGGCAATAGTTCCTTCTTGAATTATTTAGCAATTACATAAACTATATAGTGCTTACGTTTTCCATAAAGATCTCTAAAGTTTACAAGCTACTCCATACATCCCAAATTATAAAATGCTTTAGCTTTTTTGGAATCATATATATAAGTTTAGTGTGTAGTTTCACGACTTTAGTGTTTAGTTTCACTCAGTTTGGTCTGTATGTAGTCCACACTGAAAAATCTAGAACATCTTAGGATGACTCCAACGGGGCGATGCATCGAGTCCGCGCGCGTCCGTTCCCATCCGCGCGGGCCAAAAACACGGCTCAACGGGGCGACGCAAACAGACCGCGCGTCCGTTCTCCTGTCCGCCGCGACCCATTCATGGCCCAAATTTGGGCCAGGTTTGCGTCGGCCGCGGACGCGCGCGGAGCGCTCCTACGTCCTCCCCTTGTCCGCCCCGGCCCCGCGTGTCATCGACTACAACGGCTAGAGCGGCCACCTACCCCCATTAACTGTGGGCGGTGGAGCTGTATAAATGGCGCCGGCCGGCCAAACCCTAGGGCCCAAACCATAGCTCTCCTCCCCCAGCCACGGCGGCTACCACCTCCAAGCACAGATCTACGCGCCTGAATGGATCCGCCGCCGCCGCCGCAGCATTTGGTGGACGAGGTGGAGCGAGCTCGTATGAGCGCGCGCGGGCGCTATCGCGGCAGCTTCTCGCGCCAGCTGGTGACCAGCCCGGCATGGCCGGCATGATTCCGCAGCCGCCGCGCCAGCGACTGTCGGATCAGGAGAGGAGGGCGGTGGTGGCCGCGTACTCCGACGCCATCGACTACGACGACGAGGCGTTCGCCGCCGGTGTCACGGCCGGCAGCGCGCCGCCCGAACCTCCCGTCGGCGTGGGCGGCTATGTCCACAACACCGAGGAGGAGGAGGAGGCAGCCCACATGTAGCTGAACGCGCAGAGGGCGGCTGCGGTCGCGGCCGCCGCCAAAGGTGCAGGCTGCTCCACTTGATGCCAGATCCCCGCCGGCGTGGCCGCCTATGCGCGGCCAATTTTGTAAAGAAGCCGGCGCCGCTACGTATGTCTTAGCTACGAATGAAGTAAGGAGGAGGAGCCAGCTAGTCCGCTGCTGGCCCGGCCATGGCGAAGGAAGAGCCAGCAAGTCCGTGGCCGAACGGACTTGCACCTTGAAGTTCCTCATGGCCGCGGCCCCTCCTTGATCTTCCCTCTTGCCGGCCATGAGCAACCAAGATCCGGTGGTCGGTTATTAATTTCTATGCATTTGTAACCTAGTTTTAGGTCTTTTAGATTAGATTCGGCGAGCGAGAAGGGCCAGAAACCCTAGATTTAGGTCTTTTAATATGTATTTCCATTTCCTAATCTGTAATAGTCTCTATTATTAATAAAAAAATGTTTGAAAAAATGGTCGGGCGGACTCGATGCGTCGGCCCGTTGGGCGCAGTGGCCTGAAATTAAGGGGCGAAGAAGGGCCGGACGCGCGTCCGTTTGCCGACCCAAACGGACAAAACGTGGACCAAACGCGCGTCCGTTTGGGTCGCCCCGTTGGAGTCATCCTTATAATATTAAACGGAGGGAGTAACAAGTATCTTTCTAGTACATGTCCGTGATGAAGCAGCCCTTTGGAACATAGCTGGAGCGTCAATCCCCTTCGACCCGGGCTGAGTTTTCTAGCTGTGTTCTGTTTTACCAGGTGACTTGGCACCTCGCCATGCTTTTTCACCTGCCTCTGTAAACATTTTTCCCTACAGATCAGTGAATTTAGCTGCCCTAACTGATAACATTAAAAAAATTATTGAAACTTATGAAGTATAAGAACCGTTTTTATGAACTTTTAATATGTTTTCATGGTCAAATATGTCCTACAAGTCAGAATAAGTTCAATAAAGGTTTGAATGTGTACGATATTTATTCGAAGTGTGCATGACTTGTACCTCCTATTAAATTAGCGTTTTTTTGGTTTACCCATAAACATAAAATGATTTGACTCTGCTATTTTTACAAACATAATGTTTATTTGATATGCTCACATGCATTGTATTTCTTATCCTCTAGTGCATACTAGTGCTCTAGTTTATGAAATAAAAAATGGTTTATGCAATCAAACATGGAATCTAGTTAGCATAGATTTTAGTACGAGCTAACTAAACTCACTATTGCTGATTAGATTGGATTGATCCTACAGGTACATGGTTGCGTAACAGTATGCGCATGTTGTGGCCAACAACATTGCTTGCCGCTTGTGCCTTGTGTATCGGCGTCTCACTTCATGCCGTCGATGTTGTTGTTGTTCGTTGTTAGAGCATCTCTAGCAGTTATCGGATAATCTCATACCGGAAAATTGGTATCCGGTTGAACAGGAAAAAGTTTACGGTACAAATTTTTGCTCTCACAGAACAGATACCGGAAACTGAACCGTAAAACCTTATCCATCCCTTTTTACTCCTTTTCTTTTTTCCTTTTCTATTCATCTTCCTCCTCCCGTCTCCTTCCTCCTCTCGTCTTCTTCCTCCTGCACACCCGCATCTGGGGCTCGCGCGCCCGCTCCCGTAGGAAACTAGCTAGCTAATCTGCTCGCTGCCACGTATGAAGCTAGCTAGCTAATCAATCTGGCTGCTGGCTAGCTAGCTCGATTTGATTTTGGCCATGGCCGTGGACGTCTCCCTCCTCCTTCGGCCATGGCCGCTGCTGGCCGGCTCCACTGCTCCCGTACTTCTTTTTTGCCCGGAATCGTTCGGAATCGGGGTCGCTCTGTGGAAATCGGTAGGAATTTGGCCAGAATCGAAGCGTTGTGGCGAAACTTCGCCGGATTCTGGTGAGCTCGGTGCCAGCGGGAACGGTTGGAGCTGAAACTTCCGTCCCGCCAACTGCCATTTGGCTTTCAAGTGTCCACAAAAAATCGCCTCCGGAACGGAAGAGATTGGGTATGAGGGGCGAAATATCCTGCTCCCCGGATAAAATTTTCAGATATGGTACCATATGCGGTATCTGATCTGGCAGAATTTTCGCCCCGGCCCCGAAAAAAAGCAGTTATTTTCCGGGTCGGGAACTTGTTCGGTAACTGCTAGAGATGCTCTTAGAGCATCTCTAGCAGAGCCCGCAAAACGCGAACCCGCAAAACAGTTTTGAGGGTCGCGAACGCGCGTTTTTTTGCTCGAAACGCGGCGCGGCGGAGCAGAAACCTCGGCTTCGGCTTTGCGGTTTCTGCTCCGCCGCGCCTCGTTTAGAAACTGCATATGCGAAACATGAAAGACCCTACACCACCACCGCCGGCATCATCGAAAGACCCTACACCAAGACAGCGGGCACGTGCGTGTTGGCTGCAGCAGCGGCGCCGGGCACGGGCGAGTTGGCTGTAGCAGGGGCGGCGCTGGCCCTGACCTTCCGCACGGACGCCCTCTTCTTCGTAGCCGCGGCGGCAGGAGTGCCCGCTGCAGCGGCGGCGGCGGTGGTAGCCGCAACCAAGATTTGGGCCGCGCCGGCGGTGCCCAGTCTTCTCCGCTTCATCGGCGCCAATGGAGCAGCCGTGGCGGCGGCGGTTGTCGTGGGTTTGTCACGGCACATGTCATGGATGACTTCGTAGGTGTGGGATTGCGCGAGTCGAACGTCTTCGAGCTTAAGATCGCAAGGCACGAAGAAGACAACGTTTTTTACCCAGGTTCGGCCCCTCAATGTGAGGTAAAGACCTACGTCCTGCCTATCCTAGATTGGTATTGATATGAATATGGTGTTACAAGGGGTTGGCGATCGATGTGTCGAGTCGCCTATCTCTGGATGTATGAGAGCTTAGGGTTTTAGGTCCTGGGAGTCCACCTTATAAAGACGGTGCCTCCCCGGGTTACAAGGAAACTTGCATGTTAAGGAAAGATAAGCCGGAGTCCTACTTGGCGACTAAGTAATGTAACTTCGTGTCTTCCAAGTTATGTCTTCTCCAGTCTTCTAGATCCTTCCTCATGATCTTGAGTCGGCCCATATTTGTGTAAGCCCAATAGTGGTACGACTTTGAATAAGTCGCGCTTGAATAAGTCGCATTGGTCTTGTGAACTGCGGGTTAACCCATTTATTATTCCCCCGACATTAGCCCCCAAGCTTCCGGGTGATTCGTAGAATCAGGCGGAAGATTCTGTCCTGATGATGATCTTGCGGGCATGCGTATGTAGTTCTTGCCGACTCGTCGATGTTGCACTTGGCGACTCGCTGATGATGAGTCGCGCGCGTAGCGGCTTATTGAGCCGCTGATGTAGAAGCGATGAGCCGCTGACATTTGTTGATATAGTATCGCGGTCCTTTGAGGCCGGCGAAATCTTGCTGAAGCTTCTGAGTTAATATGGAGGCGGCGAAGCCTTTGGTGAAAACCACCTTATCCTGTTGGATATGAGACTGAGCTGAAATCATAAGAATAATAACTTATGAGCGTCAAAATATATCAGCCAAATATGTATAAGCTGCTGAGTCATAGACATCGAAACAGAAAAGACCATAAGCATAAATAAGTTGGTCAATCGTTAGAATAATAATCTGTCATGTTATCATGACGAGCCATCTGAACGCATGTTGAAACATGGCGGCTTAAGGGCATATCGCCACAACCTGTATTTAAAGATTTCCGAGTCGCTTATTTGACTCGCAAATAGATATATATATATTCTCATGTGCTACAAAAAATTAAATCTGCATATAAACATGGTATATCTATTTAGCAGAAACCACCAAATACCGATGGGTGGATGTGTAGCCCCGGAGGGCCGGGTTGCATGCTTGACCATGCTGCTCGGGACTCAAAAATATCTCAATTTAGACAAAAACTTAATTGTCCTAGCCCCCAGGCATTAAGCAGGCATGATTTCATTATCCTGCTTAATGGCATATCGTTGCAAATTGATCCTGCAACATATTGACAAATATTGTTGCCGCAAGATAATAATGATATAAATTCCACTTGATGTGGTTGTAGTTAAATAAATAATGGTGGCTTTATCAGCCGATATCAGGAGATAATTATCTCAATCATAAAAAATCTTGTCGCGCCAATTCATATGGCCGAGTTACTGGTTCCTGTTAAATCAAAAGGCAAAGTCCCCGAGGAAGCAATGATGATAACTTGATGATAATATGTTAGCCTTGGCGGCTGGTAATAATTATGATAAAACGTTAGTACTCCGCATAATAGCATATGGTACCCTGCATGATAGCATAGTATAATCTGCATGATAGCAAATGATATGTCTCATGATGCAAATGATATCTTGCATGATGCAAATGATATGTCACATGATATTTTGCATGATAGCAAATTGTATTTTGCATGATAGCAAATGGTTGCATAATAGCAACTAGTTGCATGATAGCAACTGGTAAGATGTATGATAGCATATTGTACGATGCATGATAGCATATGGTACTTGACTCAGTATTTCCCAGATCTAATGTGTGTTCAGGGTCGAGAACGGCCATGATAGGCAGCCATGATAGGCATTCAGACTCGATTGACGCCACACGCGGGTACTTTAGTCCTTCTGAATTATCTCTATTACCGTTAAGTAGGTCTTTGCGCGGCTCAGTATTTCCTACGTAAAAACGCGTGTTCAGGGTCGAGAGCGGCCATGATAGGCAATCAAGCTCGATTGACGCCGCGCCCTAGTACTTTGGCCGCATAATGCAAAGATACTTCTGACTTAAGGCGAGTATAACCAGGATAATTTGCGACTGCGCGTAGGTGGCAGTCAACTTTTGATATAAGCAGCTACAATAGCTGTGACGAGCTCTAATTAGCTTTGAATGTGATAACATGGGTCACTGATTTGACCCAAAAAATTGATATAACGAGTCACCTGTTTAACTCAAATGTCGATAAGATGATGATTTGTTAGGGACTCATAAACTGATGTAATGATGAGCTGTATGCGACTCATAAAATGATATGAAGGCAAATCACTAGGCGACTCATGAAATGATATGACAATGAGTCGGTGGTGACTCGCAAAATGATATAATGGTGAATCATGAAATGATAATGATAAATCATGAGCTGATAATAATAAATCATGAGCTGATATAATGATAAGTCATGAAATAATGTAATGATAATTCATGAAATGATATAATGATAAGTCATGATGTAAATAAAAGCTGATTTCGCAATAAATCATGCAAGCTATATAAAGATATCATTTTTGGATAGATATAGTGCGAGCTATAACGAACTCGAATTTAACAAATCCAATGCGGTTTGTAAGATCCTACTTTAAGAAGTGGATGCAATTAAGTATTCAATATGATCTGAATTTAAAGTATGCGGCATGATATAATTTGAATTGCAGAGATATTTATAATAAGTCGCATAAACTAGATATGCAGCCCCCGAGATTTACTTGAAGGTGAACTTAATCTTATTGATAAAAGTAAAAGGCTGCGAAAGTTGAGCATGATAGCGACTTATCTTATTTTCAGTCTCATGGCGTTGATGACGCGATATGATCCGTGGACAGCAGATGTCGATGAAGTAGCCGCGATGGTATCCGCAGCAAGGTGGAGTTGTCCGTTGTAAAAATCGACCGCGGCGACTCGTCGATGGTCAGTGCAGCGGACTAGAAGTCGTTGTCCATGGCGTGGTCGAGGTTGCCCACGGCGGACCGATGATGATTATGCCAATCTTAGAAGTCGCGTGCCGACACTTTTAGTCGCAAGCTGATGGGCTGAGACATTCAAATTTGTTCTCTCGATTTCTTTTCCTGACCCTTGAGTCGCCAAGCTGCAGCATACGTCCCAAGACGAATATTTAGTTTTTCTCTTGCTCCCTTGATGGCTCGTACATCCTTGATTCCTTATGAATTTCATGTACGTACATGATGTCCATTCAAATAGTAACAAGTTAGGACTCTCCGATCGCTTCCTTTCTTTCTTGACAATTTTCTTCGATCCATGTGTGACTCAAGGTAGTACTAGTTGGTAGGTAACCTTTTGTTGACTCAAACTCATCCCAGAATCTTGGACCATTGATTGGATTGCCGATATCAGCCAAAGCTCTTTTTAAGTCGCGTGCGACTCAATTGGTAATTAACTCGTCATATCTTTTTCCTTTTCACATCGGGTGTTGATCAGAGGCTGTCCTATAGGAACCCAACTCGGACAGCAAACGACTTGATTGATGCTGGTGACTCCTACTGATCTCAGCTTGGTGCGATTCAAATTGCAACACTCCGAAGACGAAAGTAAAATCACGGCGAGTCAGCGAAATTGGAGATGATTATTTGACCAAGCTGGCTGTGACAGGGTGATATTAAAGCTTTCCGCCGTTGCGTCGATGACGGCGGCGGTGAAGCAGAAGTCGCCGGTGGCGAGTCGTCGATGGTTACGCTAAACCTTGGAGTCGCCCGATGGTGACTCAAACTGAGCACACCTTCCATAATTCTCTTTCCTTGCTTGATGCCACGTTGGAAGATTGGGCCTTGAGCAAGTGCCGTGATCTTTGATAACTGGTATGTAGATTTGATTCTTGGAAAGTACGGCTGCCTTCTATTCTTGATCGTGTTTAACTCGGACATGAACTGTATCATACCGACTCGAGGTCTGTCTTTGTTTGGATTCGCGACTTTGCCCAAATACAAAACTTGCTGCAGTGCGCGAGCCGCCGACGGAGATCTAACCATTGGAATTGTCTCAAATTTGTTGGAGGGCTTCAGGATTGTATTCCGCAGGTCTCCACCAGAGGGATCTTCGAATTGATGTCCGAGTCGACCTCGATAATTATTTTCCCAAAGTCGCGCGGAGTTCCGTCAGCTTTCGATAGGCCTTCAGTGTTTGAGTTGCCCACGGAGATCTAACCGTTGGAATCCGATGCGCTTTGGACAGCTGTTAGGAAACTCGATTGCGCATCTTTCCACCGAAGGGATCGTCGAGATGAGTTTCGAGCCGCCGCCGGTGATGTCCGCCATACGGGCGTTGCTGCTGTCCTGTAACCCGCGCGTGAGGGGCGTTGTCGAAGTTGAGCCCCGAATCGCGCGGTCGAATTTCTCCACGCTTTCTAATCGAGCTTGAGGTAGATCTTGATGTAGATGTTGATACCGCCGCATCGTTTAGACCGGCGCGACGTTGAAGTCGCCGAGCTTGAATCGACGACGAGATCCTCCGTCCCTGGCACAGATCCAACGCGGAACATGACGCTCTTGACCGCAGGCCCCACGGTGGGCGCCAACTGTCGTGGGTTTGTCACGGCACATGTCATGGATGACTTCGTAGGTGTGGGATTGCGCGAGTCGAACGTCTCCGAGCTTAAGATCGCAGGGCACGAAGAAGACAACGTTTTTTACCCAGGTTCGGCCCCTCAATGTGAGGTAAAGACCTACGTCCTGCCTATCCTAGATTGGTATTGATATGAATATGGTGTTACAAGGGGTTGGCGATCGATGTGTCGAGTCGCCTATCTCTGGATGTTTGAGAGCTTAGGGTTTTAGGTCCCGGGAGTCCACCTTATAAAGACGGTGCCTCCCCGGGTTACAAGGAAACTTGCATGTTAAGGAAAGATAAGCCGGAGTCCTACTTGGCGACTAAGTAATGTAATTTCGTGTCTTCCAAGTTATGTCTTCTCCAGTCTTCTAGATCCTTCCTCATGATCTTGAGTCGGCCCATATTTGTGTAGGCCCAATAGTGGTGCGACTTTGAATAAGTCGCGCTTGAATAAGTCGCATTGGTCTTGTAAGCTGCGGGTTAACCCATTTATTATTCCCCCGACAGCGGTGCCGAGCTCTGCCCGGCCAGCTGGATCTGTCGATGGCGCCGCCCCGACCGGGATGGTCACCAGGGACGGGTCGTAGGCGCTCATGGCAACGATGGGGCAGGGCGCACGATGGCCGGAGTGGGGGAAGAGAATCGGTGGCGGCGGCGGCGGTTCGGGGGCTGAATCTTCCCTCGCGCCAACGATAGAAGAGGATGAGGTTCCGTCTGCGGGCCGGGGATGGAAACCTAGCTTTCTCGGTTTCGAGGGCCGGATTCACGGGGCCCCTCAAATTCTTTTACGGGTCGGGGAGTTTTGAGGGTTCTGTTCTCTGCGTTTTTAAGGTTTCGAATCCGTATCGGGCGGTTATTTTGCGGGTTTGGGCCTTTTGCGGGCTCTGCTAGAGATGCTCTTATGCGCTCATAGGCCTATCCAAAGCATCTAAACCTTGCCATTTTGCTCTGGCTCGTCTTGGTGGTCTTTCTTGCCGAATTAATCGACGCGAGCGTCCCTATTTTGTTCTCGACGAGCCCAACTTCCCTTCCTCCAATGTACGACTATGACACATCGATCTCCCTCGTAGTTCCGTCCTCCACCTCGTTCTCATCTTCCTCGGCTCTGAGGCAGGGGCGGAGACAGGGGGTGCTAGCAAGGGTCAGACCCCCCCAACCGATCGCCCCCCTCAATAATCTACAGCGATGACTACATGTATCAGGACGTGCATGTACGTACTAATTTGCCACGGTTAATCATCTTCTTAAACCCAATTTCAAGCATTTGTGCACGAACTCAAGCATAGCCCATATGATGAGTACCCACATACAGAAATTGGCAGATCCTAAAAGCCTAGCCATTTCCAACCTCCACTCTCGCCTAATTAGATCGAGGCGTGTGCTAGCCGTCAGTCGGCTGTAGCAAAGGTTTGCTACGGTCGCCTTCTGCACCGTCGGATCCACTTAAGTGAAACGATCTCGCGCGTATGATTTATGTAGCGAAAACGTTTCGCGCGTAGCAGTTTGTATCTGTGTATGCAACATCGCATGTAGCAAAGAAAATTTAGAAAATGTTGCGCTCGATAAATGTAGCAAAAAAAAGTCAAACACAACATTTTTTTTGTCGCATGTAGCACTATGTGTAGCAAAAAAAATCAGATCCGTAAAACTTGCGACGTGTAGCAAAACAAATGTAACACTTTAAACACAGCCATATAGCAAAAGTCAACAACGTATGTAACAAATCCCCATTGTTCGCACAAAAAATGTTTAAAAAGTTGTGGTCACACATAAAACATTGTAGCACTTTACCTATACTTACACAACAAAAACGATGGACTCATGTAGCAAAATCGTACACTACATTTAACATGCACAAATCCCCCAAAAAGCTGACCTTCACCTGTCGGCCATGGACATGGAGGCATCCATTCGATTTCGTCGGCCACCAATCCGCCACGCCGGAGGCAGGCTGAGCCAGATCGAGTCAATGCCCTACCAATCTGCCCAAAGCCAGATCCAGCGACCCAGGAGCTATCCATGGTCGTCTTCTCGAGTCGGAGCTCCCTCGACGAGCATCCATGGCGGCACGGCACAGAGGAGGTGGGGAATCTACAGGGGAGCCGCCTGGGGAGTGGGCAGCTGGTGTCATGGGGCACCCCGGAGAAGACGCATCCGCCGTTGGCTGCAATACCCCGGCCACAGAGCCTCGTCCACGAGAAGTCGTCAGCGCCTTCCATGGTGGCTGCCGTCGGCGCGCATGGGAGAGCACGGGGGAGGAGTGGCCGCGCAACGCGCGGAGAAGGAGCAGGCGGCGAACTGCGGTGACGCCACCGTGGGGGAGGGCGGAGGCGGCCGGAGGGGGAGGCGTCGCCGCCGTCGTGCAGCTGCGGAGGAGCTCAGCGCCGGAGCAGAGCCCTTTGTTGCCGCGCGGCGGCCGGATCGGGCGGTTCATCCCGAACGCGACGAAGAGGTGCTGGACTGGGTGTATCTGACGGAAGGAAGAGAGATTTAGTTGCTTGTTTTAAGCGCTAGGAAACGTGCCTACTTTTGTTCCTGTGCTTGGGCTACCAAAGAACGTGACACGTTGATCTGGCAGGCTGTAGCTACAGCCGCCTGGTGAATAGCATTTTCCTTAGATCGATCCACCAATCTCGCATGCCAGACCGCTCTCGCCTGATCAGTTCCATCGATCGATCGAGCTTGTCAGGGTACGCGAAAGCCCGCCGCCTCTCGCTGCCGCCGGGCGCCGCTGATGTTGGACCTTGATTACCGGTTTATCCAGGCAACCGAGTCATACGGCGGCGCCTACCTGCCGGCTTACCGTGAGTCCTCACCCCTGTCCCGTCAATTCACCAAGGATTAGCGAAGGTACACTGTACGGAACTGTTACTGCTACTCTGATCTAAGTATTCTAATTTGTTCTACTATAGTTTAGTTATACTTTGTTATTTCAAAAATCATAAGAAACAATATAGCAGATTGATATTTACTGCCAATTGATACGATCTCAAATCTGGTCAAGTGTTGAAACTCCGGATTAAGTCCTTGGTAGCATTCTAGGTATATTTAAAGTAGGGAAAAAATAACTACGGTGTTGCCAAACATATGCCGACTTGTTTGCCAATTTCCACATTTGTCAAAAAATAAGTGTCTCAAGTTTGCTCAAAAGTGGATGTATCTATACATGAAACTCGGAGGGAGTATATGTTAGCTTACCGTCGCACATATGTTGATATTCAGTTTCGTTTTACAATCGATACCTTAATTAGTATACTTGTCCTAGCATAGTAGTCGGCCAAGTCATTTCTGAAATGAGCGGAATAGGTATATCTTTACTCTTTAGTGACACATGTCACACCGATCTTGAGGTAGCCGCTTGCTTTCGACGACATCAAACATCGCGTTCTCGCTACTTACTAGGTTTTCATTGCTCGCCCCCCTAAGTTTAAATCCTGGCTCCGCCCCTGCTCTGAGGAGTCCAAATGAGCACGTTGAAGGCCTTCTCAAGCACATGCATGTCTCCAAGCCGCCCCGCCGCATTGGCCTGCACCGCCGACCACCATGGTTGGCCCCGTCCCGCACCTTGTCGCTGGCGGGTTATCCAGGCACGATGGGACGGTGAGCAGCGGCCATCCCTCCCAACTATGACAGGAGCGCGCGGGACGGCACACTTGGCCACGATGCTGATAAGTCTCAAACGTATCTATAATTTCTGATGTTCCATGTTGATATTATACCAATTGTTACATGTTTTTATATACACTTCATAGCATTTTTATGCATTTTCTGGGACTAACCTATTAACAAGATGCCACAGTGACAGTTCATGTTTTCTGCTGTTTTTGTATTCCAGAAAAGCTGTTCTGGAAATATTCTCGGAATTGGACGAAACTTGGACAAAACCTTCTATTTTCTCGACACGTACACGGAGTCCAAAGGAGAGACGGAGGCGACCGAGGAGGCAGCCACACCAGGGACCGGCGCGGCCCCACCTCCTGCCGCGCCGGGTGGTGGCGTGACCCCCTCGGGTGCCTCCAGACGCCGTCCTTTCGCCTATATAATGCCTTCGTCCAGAAAACCCTAAATACCCGAGCCTCCATCCACGAAAAGTTCCGTAGCCGCCGCCGTCGTCAACCCTAGTTCGGGAGGGTTCTGAGAGGGTGATAACCCCCAAGAGCAGGGGATCACTGTAGCACCTCTCAATGTGGAAGTAGGGTATCGATCCGCAGGAGCAAGAAGGAAAAGTTATCTATTCCCTACAACTAAAGTGACACAGGTTTTAGTTGATTTTGCACTAAACAAGTTTAAAGAACAAGATGATTGATTTAATGGATGGAAGTTTAATGTAACAAAATAAGAATGTAAAAGTGTCCCAATCCTCTTCAATGCAAGAGGACAAGACAAAGGTTTTCTCTTATAGGAACAATGGACATGGGTTCATGGGTTCACTCAATCCTCTCTCCCATCTATGGTGATTATCATGTTATAGATAAAAAGTACACACAATTGTCATGCTTTAATGGTAAACTTCTATGGCGGCTACATGTCCTAAAACACATAGTTGAAAGAAAATAATCATTTGTGTTGCTAGGTCACCCTCGTAAGGCCAGCGTGGTTTGTTGTCACTCCCACATCATACTTCTTCCTTTTTACCCCCAGATAAAGGATGTTGGGCTGTATTGTGTCACTCAATACATAGGCCGTTGTCACATCGGCCATCCCGTACCTACATACATCATACTTCATAATGGACAATATTCTAAACACTAGTGCAATGATTCATATTTCGTGTGCATGACCACATCTCTCTCATCTATCTACACTTGGTGGTGTCAATCACCTCATGACATGGATAAACAAGGCATTATGCATAAATCGAACCATCACATGCATCATAGAATATCTCCAAAGTATGACAAGTCATAAAAGATTCAACACAACGGTAAATGCATAACAAATATCATCTCATACCACAATATCCACCATAGGAATTATATAGATAGATCCATACTTATGCAAGACACATCATATGGACTTCAAGAATGATCATACATAGAGAGATTAGATCAAGTTACCACCACAAACCCAAAGTCCAGGGGGTGGACTACTCCCCCTTCATCATGGTGATGATGGTGGAGATGTTGGAGAAGATGGAGACCACCCCGGCAGCGCCCCGACGGAGTTTTCCCCCTCCAATCTGCAGATCCAAGTCTTCTGTTTCGTGGTTTTGTGTTTCTGCGATGCTCCCTTCCGAAAGCCGTCGGGGGACTATTTTTATAGTCGTTTTTAGGTCAAGACGAAGGCACGGGGACGAAGATCGACGGCATCGGAGGCTCGAGGCCCAGGATAGGGGGTCCCACGCGACCAAGGAATCTGGCCGCGTGGGCCCACCTCTTTTGTCCCTCGGGTTTCCGTTTGTTCGCTTCCTTCGCTCCTATGCTTCGTTCCTTCCAAAAACTGACGCCGGTGAAATATTAGGTCATTTGGACGTCGTTTGGGTCCCTGAAACATCAAAATATAGAAAATAGGGTTTTCTGCCAGTGCAGGGTTAATTCCAGAAAAATAGGAAAACTGTGAAATATTCCCAAAATCAATATAAAACAATGATATAACCCTTATATGATGCAAATATGATTGAAATATAAGTAATACAATGCAAAGTTCATGTATGCATTTTACATGCATCAACATCCCCAAGCTTAACCTATACTCGTCCTCAAGTATGAAGGTGATAAAACTAACATGGACTTTGCTTTTAATACTATCAATGGATATCAAAGATGATTACTATTGCTACATAGAGTCAAATGATTCATTCTTCAAAGGAATAGCAATATACAAGATAGATTATGAAGTGATATCAAATATTCAATGTAAGGATGTTCAATGATAGTTCACAAAATGTAACATAGAAGAAAGTACTATGGACCAAATGTATGCATAATGAAAAGTAAAAACATCTTATAATGGTCATAGAGTATTCTTGTAAATCTGAATACTTCCTCCGATCCGGAAAAAGTGACGCAAAAACTGTGCTATGTACGTACAAGTTTCTATACTAATCACGAACCTTAAATAGGATCGGAGGGAGTATAAAAGGTGGACAATTTGGAAAGATATATAAATAAGTAGAGGTAAAACATGAATAAGTTTCATCTAGCTTCTAAATGCTTCTACTTAAGTTAATGTTTGCAATGTGGTATCCATTGGTGTGGAGCTCTCATTACCCCTATCATAGCATCTTGAATGGTTAAAGTTTAAAGTGAAAGCAAATATGAGTAGTGTGCTTGACAAAGTATGGGTTGAATGCCTCATGCCCCGTGAATACGAGTACCTACACCACGGTGTTACTCAACTCGGGCCACAAAGCAAGTTCAAGTTAAAGTCATTGTAAGTAATATAATAGTGTGATCAAGAGCGTCAACTGGGGTACCTCTTGCCTCAGGACATGGAAACTAGCCCATGTCAAAATGACAAGACAAACAGACAATGAACAATCTGAGCATTCTTTTATTTACTATTTGTATAGCTTTTTATTATGACGTGCATCACGGAATGTTCACTTTGGTGCGCTGTAAATTTCCACCATGAATGATGCATGGCTTTGGTTAGCGGCCCAGGCGTCTCTCTAACCATTTATACAAACTACTCAAACTTACTAAGTTTCCGCATTTATTTGGCACCATGATAAGCATCCATAAACAAAAGTACATGATATCAACTAAATATAATTAAGAAGCACGTTGAAAGCTTGCCATGTGACAGCACATATGAGCTAACTCCCAACCAAGACTCTTGTCAAGCTCACAACTTCATAATTTTAATCACAATGGTTCATGTTTATTAAGTGCAATAAAAGTAAAGTGTGCATCAAGTTCGTGAGAGCTTTTTAACCAACTTTTCCCAACAATCAATAACATAAGCATTTTAATTCAGAAGTATAGATAATACAATATAACATGATAAACATACTCGGAATAGCATAAAGCTAATAGGTAGATATGGTGGACTTACTGGAAAAACTTTGGTTGAAGATGTTGGAAAACAAGTTTTTACTTGTTGAAATTTTTGGGCTAGCAAGAGGGAGAAAGTTGACCGTCTAAATGGATGCATAAATGTCCATAGAACTAATCAATCCATGTTAAACAAAGTAAAGTAACATTCAGCATCAAAACATGAATAAAAGATAGCTCTTGATAAAACACTTGCAAATTAATACTCATTAAAAAGCACATGAATCATGCAACTATATGTATCTTTTTGAATCAACTCAAACATCCCTTTCCCAATCTTTTTAATAGCATCCAACTTAATTCAACTGTCGTGGTGGTGTCACGGCAGATGCCATGGGGATGGCTTAAGTGTGGGCTCGCTTGGGCGTTGGGGGAACCGGGGAGGGTTTGCGCGCTTATGAAGCACGCATGAAGATCAAACAAGAACCTCGCAGGAAACAACAAGAACAAAGCAAACCAAGAACAGCCAAGAACACCACGATGTACCCTGCTTCGGGGCCCTCTTGTGGAGGTAACACCCCTACTGCAGCTCTAGCCTACTCTCTTATATCTCAAGTGTTTACAAGTACAGAGCGCTCCTTGAGCTGTATGATGAACAATGGAGAGAGCTCCAGGTAGAAGATGAAGCTTGGGGGGGAAATGATGCTCACAATGGTCGATCCTCTCCACAGGAGGAGGTGGTGTTGCCTATATACAGTAACCGAATTACCCTTTTGCCCCTGGCCGCAGAGGACAATGGCATGGACAAGGAGAACAGGACAAACACTGGCCACTGTCACTCAGCCCAGCTCACCCTCTGTTCACCACAGGCTTATCTTTCCTCTTTGAGCTTAAGGCAGTGTAGACCACAGTAGCCTAGCCACTGCCCCTTTCCCGAATAGGCCGAGTCAGCGCCTAGGGGCTTGTGACCCGGAAAACCTGTGGCAGCACCTTGCTGTCTTCTGAGCCCCGGTCAGTAACCTTACAGTGCCCGTGACTTTTACTGACATTACTTGGCCCCTGTGCATCATCCGAGTTGCCCTACCCGGGTCCTTCCTGACCGACCCGGATAACTTAGCCGGCTCTTCTTTCCTGGATCCGGTTAAACCTCACCGGATCCCCTTTGGTCTTTTCTTTCACTGGCTTGAAGTAGGACTGACCGAATCGCCTTGAGATCCGACCCGGATAACTTAGCCGGCTCTTCTTTCCTTGATCCGGTTAGACCTTAACTGTTCATAACACATCATCTTTGCCCTACCCGGGGGCAGCCCCCCGACAGTAGTCCCCGAAGCTGGTATGGTCCTACAGCCTCGGCTGAAGGGCCGTTCCAGATTCAAAACCAACATCATTAACCGGATCACTTCTAGTTGTCACCGAATTTTCCGGGACATTTGGCAGGAAAAGCCTGTGCAAAGCCGTATAACCCGGGTTGTCAGCTCGTTATCCGGATCCACCGGGTACTTGAGTGTATTTGACCAGAAGACCACGTCTCCTCGTTTTCTCCGTTGACCGGCACATAGGATCCGTTCCACCGCTTCCAATTCTGCGGCGTGACCACGTGTGCTTGAAATACACGGCCACAGCAGCTGCCACAGAGTTCCGCGACGCAAGGGATCTAACCGTGCTCCGGTAACCGCGCGGTAGTGGGGGGCAGTTACCGCTGGAGGCTATAAAGAGGGCGCGGTGGTTTTTCCCCTTCTTCTTCCTCTCAACTCCCACTAACCCGCTCCATCGACGCCGCCGCAACCTCGCCATTCAAGGTTGCCGCGCCAGGGACGCACAGCGTACCAGAGCAAGACCATCGGAGCCGCGCCTCGCGCCCATCTCCGACGTTTCTCCGTCGAACTCCTCCTTCGAGCAATTCGCACTGTAAGTTCTTCCTCCTCTCGCCATAGCCACCGTGACGAGTTCATATTCTCGGAATACACACACCTGTTCTTGGTAGATTGATGCGTATCTAAGCCCGTGTTCCTGCCGTAGCACACTCCGCAAATTTTCTGTCCAAGTTCCGCAATAGACTGGCCTAGATACACTTGTCCCCGTTGGAGCAGTTCAACCATGTTTTTACCCGTGATTTTCTTTCTTTTTTACCACCGCTGTAGATCTTCCCAACCCTAGAAACTTGCGGAAAGATGTTTGCGACTTCCAACCGCTTCACCTTCTCCACCGGACCCGGTTAACCCTACCCGGGATAGGATTAGCCGAGTCACCATAGATCTGATTCGGCTTTAATGTTATCCGATTCTTCTTTGGTCCCATGGATTCCGAATTTCCTGACCCGGTTATCCGCCTTTTTGCTGCAGGACTGATTCGGTTATGGCCAAACTTCCCCCTGGCAGATGGGAAGGATCTGATGTTACCAAAAACGATCTGGAATGGCTACGAGCCACCCGGCGTATACCGCCCCAAGCCATTTGCCGCCGACCCGGAAAAGAACTCGCACCGGCGCCCGAACCTGGTGAACGCGTGGTATTCATAGCGCATTTCGAGCGCGGGCTCGGGTTACCTGCCAGTGACTTCTTCCGGGCCTTTCTGGACTTCTTCGGACTGCAGCTTCACCACCTCCCGGCGAACGCCTTTGTCTCTTTATCAGCTTTCTCTTCCTTCTGCGAAGGCTATCTCGGTCTCTGGCCTAGTGTGGATATATGGGCAAAGTACTTCCACCTTCGCAAGCACACCATTCCAGGTACCAAGCCGAAACAGCTGACCGCTTGCGGTTCGGTTAGCATCACGCCAAGGCAGGGATCCGCCTTTCCCCGAGTCACCGGCCTAGACACGGTGAAGAAATGGCAAAGGACCTGGTTTTACATAAAGAGCGCTGAGGGCCATGACGCTCTTAACCTGCCCGAATTCAGGATGGAGCCGCCCACAGCCGAACTGAACTTCGGTTACAATCCGGCTGAAACAATTGCTGAACTTCAGACAGTGCATACCACTCTGGAGGATTTTTTGAAGAAGGGTATGGTCTCTGACGACCTCGTCCGGACCTTCATCTCTCGCCGAGTCAGCCCTCTTCAAAGGCGTGACCACAAGATATGCCACACGCGTGGCGCACTAGATCCTACCCGGATCAGCAAACACGAGCTTGACAAAGCTTCCGTCTTCAGACGGGTAAACGCCATTGCTGCCAATGAGATGTCGGATAAATGGCGGTGGGGTGTAAAGCCATTCTACCGGGAAAAACTTCCTCCACAGGTTAGCTCACCACTTTCCGAATCCACTCTTACTTCATCCGAATAATCCTGGCCTGATCCGGATTCGCATTGTCTTTTTTGTAGCTGTTTGACCGTCAACTTATTGAAGACGGAGATCTTTCCACCAAGGCATGGACACCGGATCTCAGCCCGCCGCGCGAGGGCGAAGAGGATCCGGATTCGGATGACTACTTGCCAATTCCCCGTGCCAAGCCAGTCCGCAAGGGTAAGCAATCAGACATTCACCACCTTTCCGACGAGGAAGATGAAGATTGCTGCATCTTAGAACCCATCGACGCTATTCCGATTTCATGGAAACCACCTCCTTGTGTTCCAGCCAAACAAGATACTGGAGAGGCCTCTCGGAAACGCGCTGAGGCGCCCGAAACAGATGCCCCACAGACAAAAAGAAGGAAGAAGTCCGGCGACAAGCCAAATCGCGTCAAACCGATGCCCACCACCAAGGGGTAACATTGAGCGAACTTTATTTGCTTTCTTCCTCTATTAACCGAGTCATATCTATCCGAGTTAACCGTTTGCTTTACTTTATGCAGTGATGTCCTCATCACCGCGCAGACTCATTCATCCATCTCTTCTCCTATCCCTCCACTGGATACGGCCATGGAAACCCAATTTCCTGACCGAACTGCCACCTCACCAACGCGTGTCACCACTACCAATATTCCCCAGCCGACTCCCATTTCAGAGCCGGTTATCGACTTGGAGTGTGAGGAAACCTCGGCTCCAATCCGAGATTCAAGTTGGCCACGCCCTCTCAAGGAGCTGGAGAAGGAAAAGGCCAAGACATCGGCTACGTCCTCGCCTAAGCCTGATTCCCGCCCTGCTCCTGCAGCTCAAACTGCACTGAACCAAGAGCAGCAGAAGAAGAAGAAGCAGAAGCAGCAACAGCAACAGCAAGTTTCCGAGAAGCAGCACAAGGAGCCACATCCGAAGCAGACTTCTGGTGCGTCACCGCAACCCAAGCCGACTCAGGGTGCCTCTGGCACAACTCCGACTACCTCGGATAAGCAGGTGGTTGCTAGCAAGAAGGTTTCTGCCGCCCCATCAGCGATTCGATTCGGCCAGTCCGCGTCGAATCCGCGCCCTCCGAGCAGCGATAAGCTCGAGTCCGCCAAGCAATTCATTGAAGCTTGGAATGATGCTGACTTTGCCACAGGCTTCTCTACTTCAGCGCCACACCCGGCTGGGCCTAGTCGGATGTTCCAATCCTTACACTCTGTACAGACCTCGGTCACTGAAGCTAACCGGGTGTTCGAGGTAAATTTATCCGAACCTTGCTTTTATTTCAACATAATCAAACAGTACTATACCCAGTCCCCGAGATTCGGGTCGAACGACTGATACTCCTCCGAGTAAGAAAGTCATTCGGCTTGAATCTCTAAAAAAAATTATGATGAATGTTGCCTTAACCGAGGACACCGTGGGACTTCCAGTCCCCGAGTCTCCTTTTCAACTGATTCGGTTAATCTCGGGCCAGTCCCCGAGATTCTTCTGACGCCGTTTGCCTGTTTTCTTTCAGGAAACCATGACCGCTCGCGGCAAGCTCTTTAAGCAGCTCGCCCATCAGCACCAGAAGCTCCAAACTTCCTTCGATGGGCTCTGTCTTGAAATGGACAAGAAAGAAGAAGAGCACAAACGCGCCTTATCCGAGGAAAAATCAGAAGTGACTCGGCTCCAGCGAGAGCTTGACCGAGTTGAAAAAGTGAAGAACAAGGTTAAAGGAGAGCGGGATACGCTGAAGCGTGAAAAAGATACTATCCAGAAGGAGCGGGATACTTTCAAAGCCGGACTTGAGAAGCGGGCCAAACTGGACCAGCAAATTCAAACGACCATAGCCGAATCTGAAGCCGAAGTCAAAGCGGCTAAAGAAGAACTGAGTGCTCACAAAGCGGCCAGTGCGAAATGGCTTGCTGCACTTGCTAGCCTTAATGATGACATGGATCGTAAGTTCACCGAATCCCTTTTTTCTTTCTGCCCTTAACCGATACATATGCTTGTGTTCCTTCTTGCTGAACTCAGTATTAGCTTATTTGTTTGTAGGAGAGTTTACCAGCATCCGGCTTCAAGCCGCCAGGGCTGTGAGAGACGCCCGAGCTGAGAGAGCTAAATTAACCGAGGCTCCACTACCAGAGACATGGGACATCGAAGATCATATCACAGCACTCAAGGCTCGGATTGCTCCTTTGAAGGATTCCCATATTGGTCTGCTCAATGCAAGTCTCAAGGCTCACCGGATCTTATTTCCTGAAGCGCGGCAAGTTGTGCCTGTGGAGGAGCTGATCAGAGACCTGGACCAAGCCATGACCCGGCTACAGAAGTGGAGGTCTTCGTCCGCCCGCGCTGGTGCTGATGCAGCTTTGTTATTCATCATGTCTTGGTATGAGCTGATTGATCTTGCCAAAGTGCGCTCCTTTCGCGAGGGTTCTTCATGGGCTTCAGATCCCAACCGGATCAAGATCCGTGAAGAAGCCGCCAACTTTATGGCCGAATTTGCACGCACCAAGCATCTTGATCTGGAGGCTCCAGTCTACTCGGATGGAGAAGACACTGAAGAAGAGGAATCGGATGATGCCTCCGCTGAAGAATACGCCGATTCTGAGGGCGGGTCTGATGAAGAAGAAGAATCCAGCAAGGTACCAGCCTCCGACTCGGCCAAGCTCACCGAACAAACTCCAACCGAGTCTCCTGTGATTCCAGCCACTAACTTGACTGTGATCACTAAACAGGCTTCACCTGATCCGGATATTCCCGAATCCGCCCATCCTTCAAGCTCTCCAGTCAAGATTACTTCCGAAGTGCCACCATCTTCTGAGTCTGCTCCAGCAACAGAACCTCCCGTAACCGCGTCCACTTCAACCGAAGCACCCGTAGCTGAAGCCCGTGCCCCCGAAGCTCCGCTAACCGAAGCTCCTACCACAGGAGTTCCTGCAACCGAAACTCCTATGACCGAGTCCGCCGCGACCGAGTCCGCTGCACCCTGAAGTACTTAACAAAAACATTAAATCCCCGGTATGCCGGGAGCAGATGTAATAGACTATTTTAAGTTCTTTCGAGACTATGCTTATCATGCTTAACGCGATCCGGACAAGGTTTATGTTGGATCATCTTAAACCGAGTCCCCGAGTTTGTTTTCTTGTTTACTACTTTTGCCAAATCTTTGCTCTTGTCTACCTCTTTGGGTGTTTTGACAGTCGAGTCACAAGATAGGAATCATAGCATACAATACTTGAAACGCACGAGTTGTGGTTTAGAATCATTCAACATAAACGAAAAAAGAAATAACAGGGGTTAGTAAACGACATGTGCCGAATCGGTTTTGGACCGAGTCCCCGTGTCCATTTTCATGTTTCCCATATTCCTCATCTCTGCTCTTGACTACCATTTTGGTGTTTGTCAGTCGAGTCACGAGATCAACAACACAACATACATTACTTGAAGCTTAGAACAAGGTTCAAAGCGATTCGGCACACGAACGGCAAAAAACAAAACAGTAATAAACAACACATGCATAAGGACGAAGCAGTCCCCGAGTCCAGACTCGGATTACCGCGATTTCATTCATGATAAATTGAAATACATACATTGCGCCCTTTAAGAGTAGAAGGGTCGAAGCAGAGCTACATTCCAAGGTCGCTTGGTTTCCTGTCCGGGTCTGTCCAAGCCATCCTCCCTTGATTCCTGTGCATCTACAAGGTAGTACGAATCATTGTGCATAGCCTTGCTCACAATGAATGGTCCCTCCCATGGAGGTGACAATTTGTGTCGGCCTTTGCTGCGCTGCACCAGCCTCAGCACTAGATCACCCTCATGAAACACTCGAGGACTGATCTTTCGGCTATGATAACGCCTGAGATTTTGCTGGTATATTGCTGTCCGAGACAGGGCCAATTCTCTTGCTTCCTCTAGCAGATCCACTGCATCTTCCCGGGCCTCCTTTGCCTCGGTTTCAGTGTACATTGCCACCCTTGGTGCATCATATTCTATGTCAGTGGGTAGGACAGCTTCTGCCCCATAAACCAGAAAGAATGGCGTATAGCCTGTTGACCGATTCGGTGTAGTCCTTAGACCCCATAGAACTGATGGGATTTCATCTATCCAGCACCCCGGAGTTTTCAACAATGGTTCAATGAGACGAGCCTTGATGCCGGCTAACACTAGAGCATTTGATCTTTCCACTTGTCCATTGGACTCTGGATGTGCCACTGAGGCTATGTCTAACCGGATCCCCTTATTCATGCAGAATCGGGCAAACTCTCCGACAGCAAAGTTTGTGCCGTTATCCGAGATGATGCTATGAGGGTATCCGTATCTCAAAATGATTTCTTTCAAGAAATTACAGCCGAACGGCCATCCACTTTCCGTATTGGTTTCACCTCTATCCACTTGGTGAACTTATCCACCATCACCAGCATATGTGTCATGTTGCCCCTAGCCGGCTTGAAATCTCCCACCATATCCAAACACCACACCGCAAATGGCCAAGTAATAGGAATTGTCTTCAGTGCCGATGCGGGTAAGTGTGTTTGCTTAGCAAATCTCTGGCATCCTTCGCACCTGCGGACTATGTCCTCCGCATCTGCATGAGCAGTGGGCCAATAAAATCCATGCCGGAACACTTTAGCCACCAGGGCTCTTGTACTGCAATGATGTCCACATTCACCTTGGTGTATCTCTAGGAGCATCTCCTTGCCCTCTGCTGGCTCCACGCAGCGCTGCAACACCTCGGTTACACTTCTTTTGTATAACTCCTTGTTGATGATGGTATAAGCCTTGGATCTCCTCTGGACACGCCTAGCCTTGGTCTCATCGCTTGGCAAGCTTCCTTCCTCGATGAACTTCATGATCTCTTCAGCCCACTCTGGTACTGGATGCAAAGGGAACAAGTGCTCATTTTCTTCCACAGGTTTGGCCGCCATTATTTCTTCTATCAGCTTCTGCCCATTCCCCACAATCCGGTTATCCTCATCTTCATCTCTGCTCCTCTTTCCCAAGACTCGGTTAGCAGTTTCCGAATCTGTGTGAGCAGTCCCCGAGTCCGGGCATGCCGTCCCCGGGTCTTCCTCGATATACTCCACATCAACATTCATAGGAATAGCTTCGGATTCTTGCTTGGGAATAAAAATCGACTCGGAATCAGGCGAAGGTTTGATTGAAGGGACCCTTAGATGATTCAAGGATATTCCGGGTGGGATTGCCTCCCTAGACGACCCGAGTTTTGACAGAACATCTGCAGCTTGGTTTTCCAGCCGAGGTATATGCTTGTACTCACAGCCTTCAAAAAATCCCGAAATTTTCTGAACATGAAACCGATACAGTGCCATATTGGCATCAAGAGCATCCCAATTTCCAGAAGATTGCTGCACGACCAAATCCGAATCACCGAAACACTCAATCCGGCGAACGCCGATGTCCCGAGCCACATTAAGCCCATGGATCAGTGCCTCATACTCGGCTACATTGTTTGACGCTGAGAAATGAATCTGCAATACATATCGCAATTGATCCTGTTTTGGTGATGTGAGCACCACCCCAGCACCTAGCCCGATTTTGCATTTGGAACCGTCAAAGTGCAACCTCCAGTAATTGTAATCCGGTTTAGGTGGTTCATATTGCATCTCAGCCCAGTCACAAAGGAAATCCGGCAAAGCCTGAGACTTGATAGCATCTCTTCTCTCATAATGCGGTGTGTAAGGAGACACTTCTATCGCCCATTTGGCAACTCGGCCAGTTGCATCTTTGCACCCAATGATCTCCGCAATTGGAGCTTCACATACCACTGTAATCGGATGCTCTTGAAAGTAGTGTTTCAACTTCTTGACCGCCAGGTACACACCATATGTCATCTTTTGGTAGTGAGGATAATTTTGCTTCGAAGTTGAGATCACCTCACTCAAATAGTACACCGGCCTCTGCACAGATTTACCATCCTCTTCTCGCTCTACCACCATGACCACACTTACGACCCGGTTAGTGGCCGCAATGTAAAGTAGCATTGGCTCATTCGGCAAAGGTGATGCCAAAACTGGAGCAGTGGACAACATCTTTTTTAATTCGTTGAAAGCCGAATCTGCTTGCGGGGTCCATGTGAACCCATTTGAGAATGCAAGCACTTTTGCATACATCTCTGATAAGTTGCACCAGCATTTCTCAAACCGAAACACATGACACGATAGCAATACGCCCCATACGGGGTAATAAAAGCAGTCTTTATTTGATCTTTAGGGTTCAGTGGTATCTGGTGAAAACCAGAGTACGCATCAATAAAAGACAACAACTCACACCCAGCAGTAGAATCGATCACTTGATCAATCCGAGGCAAAGGAAATGGATCCTTTGGACACGCCTTGTTTAGGTTGGTGAAATCGATGCACATGCGCCACACCTTGACCACAGCTGGTTCGTCCTTCTTCTTCTCTACTAGAACTGGATTAGATATCCAGTCCGGATGCAACACCTCCATAATGAATCCGGCTGCCAGCAGCTTAGCCAGCTCATCGAGCACCACCTTTCTTCGATCATCTGAAAGCCGCCGAGTCGGTTGCCTAACCGGTTTCACATCCGGCCTGACAAACAAAGAATGCTCTGCCAACTCCCTCGGAACACCAGGCAGGTCCTTAGCTGACCATGCAAAGATATCCCGATTCTCACGAGGAAGTGACAGAGCGCGCTTTCCTATTTCTCACCCAGCCCGGCACCAATGATGGCCATGCGCTCCGGGTTCTCCGGGTCAATGGGGATCTTCTTCGTCTCCTTGGGCACCTCAAATGTTGCACCCGCATCCGGATTAGTCATGGCCAGCACGCCGAGCTGAGCTGACTTCGCCATTGCCACCACCTCGTGCATCTTGCTCTTTTCAGCTTGTATCACCAGTGATTCAGCTAAGTTAGAACCAACTGTAGCACACTGTATGGCCTTCTTGTAGTCTCCCGCAACGGTGATAACACCATTTGGGCCAGGCATTTTCATCTTGAGGTAGGCCACATGAGTAGATATCATGAACTTGGCTAATGCTGGCCTGCCAAGCAGAGCATGGTATGGGCTTTCCAAATCCACCACCTCGAACTCGAGACTCTCAAGTCTGTGATTGTCCCTGGTACCGAACAACACATCTACCCAGATCTTACCCATGGGTGAACAAGATACCCCGGTACTATGCCATGGAAAGTACAGCTGCTCTGTTGCAACTGATTTGGCGAAATACCCAACTTGACCATTGTGTCCCGATACATGATGTTTATGGCACTGCCATTGTCGACCAAGACTCGGCTAAATTTCACGTTCAGCTTGGGTCCAACCAAAGTTGGATCCACCACCAGTGCATAGTTCCCTGGGCTTGGCATGATCCTTGGGTTATCCGCCCTGCTCCAAGTGATCTCCTGCTCAGACCAGTTCAAGTACTTTGGAACTGCTGGCATCACGGCATTCACCTCCTTTGCTCGTCTCAACTGACTTTTCTTGTCAGTTGGCTCGGTCACGAAAACCACATAACTCTGATGTGCTTCCTTGTAATCATTCCCAGGGTATCCACCTTGCCTACTTGGGCCATCACCATTGTCATTGCCTCCCATGTTCACCAGGTTAACCGGCTTCGTTGCTGCTGGCCTTGGAGTTCCAGCGTTGACCGGGGTCGCATTGGCTCCGGTTAGCGGCATGTTTGGCCTGAAATTCGGTCTAGGAGCGCCTCTCTGAGGTGGTCCTCTTTGACCTTCCGCCTGAATGCGGTGATGCCAACTACAGTTCCGGGTCGAATGATTAGCCGGTTTGCGCGGATCAGTGGTGTGATAACAGCAAGGCCCATCCAATCTGGACTCAAAAGTCAGGGTGGACTTGGTCCCTCCCACACTTTCTTCGGCCAGGCACCTTGATTCGGCCTCCAAGCGGACCATCAGTTTTCTGCCTCTGCGCATCTCCTCCACCGGGTGGATCCATGTTTACTGCAGCAACTTGATCCGAACCGTACCTGTAATCCGGATCTCTTCTCTTGTAACCGAATTCATGTCGGTCACTGGGCCTTAATGGCCCAACTCGGTTATTAACCGGTTGCCTCCTGTTTGCTCCCACTGCATCCAATGCGGGCTGTGTTGGATCACCCAGCGCATACGTGTCTGCTATCCGGATCATATCTGCCAGGGTTTTCGGCATATCTCTTTGGAGTTTCTGCCAAAGTGGTGTACCATGCCTGCATCCCTGTGCAAACCATGAAATGGCCTGCTCCTCCACTACACCTTCGCAAGAATTGCGCATGTTGCTCCACCGAGTCAAATACTCTCGGTCTGTCTCCCTCTCTTCCTGCTTGCATGCTGCCAGGAGCTGAGGCCGGTTTGGCCTCTTGTAGGTGCTGGAGAAGTTGCTGTTAAACGCCTGTTCCAAATCCATCCAACAATTGATACTACCCGGTGGCAAGTTATTCAGCCAAATTCGGGCTGGACCTTCTAACATATGCGGGAGATACCGGACCGCCCATCGGCGATTGCCCCCCGCAATGTGCACTGATGATACATAATCCGTCAGCCAATCCTGTGGCTTGGTGCTGCCATTATACGGCTTCGTGTTGCGGCCGAGCTGGAACAACGGCACACTTGGTTCATTCATTATCCGAGGTCCAAAGCATGGTGGACCCGGTGGGCCTTGCTCTTCCAACTTCTCGGACTGATAGATTCTGTCCAACCTGAGACGCTGATCATCCGGATCCAACATCCGAGGCCCCAGTCTCGACGCCAATGCATTGTCATACGTCTGGTATCCGGCTCGCGCCATAGCCGAATTGCCATCGTCGTAGCGGTAGCCCACCTGGCCACCACTTTGCTGCTGCACCTGCGCCATCACCTGCTGTCCGGGGTGGCGAGGTGGTTGACCTCGGCCAGCCGAATTTCCCCTTCCAGTACCTGGATTGCCTTGACCACCACTGTTTCTGTCTTGTCCACCTTTTCCTTGGGCTGCAAGCTGCTTGCTCGCATATACCGCATCATAAGTTTGCAGCTGCTTGCTCTTACCCGAGTTCACACTTTGAGCTCGGTCAATCACAACATGCGGAGAGGACGCTTGCCCCTAGATTTCTGGCTAGCAGCCCTAACCGAGACAACTACCCGGGAACCACCAGCATCCGGATTAGCTTTCCGGTAGGCCTCATTCTGCCTGTTGCACACATCCACTAGCTCATTTACTCTCTCCGCCTGCTTGCGCCAAGCATCCCCGGTCAGGTTACTTAATTCAGCTCGCGCTGCTGCTGCAGCCCTAAGATTCTTAGCCGGGGAGCTATAAACCGGCTTGCCTGTTCCGGACCTATGACTAGTGGCTTTACTTGAGCTTGAACCTGCAGCTCTAGCCAACTCGTCATTGAGGTCCTTGCCTCTGTTACGCAGCTCAGCTTTCTTGCGCGAGCGGTGCACTACAGGAGTAAAGCCATCTGTGATACCATTGGCAGCATTGTATTCTCTCAGATCTCTATCAAACTCTTGCCTAGACTCTACCACTAACCGAGCCTCCTTTTGCAACCTCAGGCGCTCTGCCTCTAGCTGAGCTACAGTAAGATCAACATTTGCTCCAGGAGCCACGGCCGAGCTAGCTTTTCCAAGATACCCTCTAAGGAAGCACCCCTGCTTGACATGCCAAGGGGACCAACCGGATCGGGTTTCTCCTTAGGGAACTTAGCTGTCCGAGTCGGCTTGTCAGCCGGATCGACTGGCGTGGCCAGTTCCTCTGGCACGCTCGTGCTGGCACCTCCTTTACCTGCAGCAGCGTTTGCGGCAGCCACCATGACCTCCACGCTGCTCCCAGGGCGAGCGCTACGCCCTCCGCGAGCTGCGCGGAAAGAAGGAGGATCCGCAGCCACGAGCACCTGCGCCGGGTACTCGCGAACTGGCTCGGTGGCGACGTAGGTGACGAAGCTGCCCAGCGTCATGAGGAAGCCATTCGCGGGGAAAGGCTTGTTGGAGAAGCACCCCGCGTTGTCGCTGATGAAGTTGAACTCGCCGAGCTGGCACACGAGCCCGGAGAGGACCCGCTCGCCGGCACCGGTGACGGAGCCCGTCCGGATGGAAACCCCAGCCAACGCCAATGCACGCCCCACGGTGGGCGCCAACTGTCGTGGTGGTGTCACGGCAGATGCCATGGGGATGGCTTAAGTGTGGGCTCGCTTGGGCGTTGGGGGAACCGGGGAGGGTTTGCGCGCTTATGAAGCACGCATGAAGATCAAACAAGAACCTCGCAGGAAACAACAAGAACAAAGCAAACCAAGAACAGCCAAGAACACCACGATGTACCCTGCTTCGGGGCCCTCTTGTGGAGGTAACACCCCTACTGCAGCTCTAGCCTACTCTCTTATATCTCAAGTGTTTACAAGTACAGAGCGCTCCTTGAGCTGTATGATGAACAATGGAGAGAGCTCCAGGTAGAAGATGAAGCTTGGGGGGGAAATGATGCTCACAATGGTCGATCCTCTCCACAGGAGGAGGTGGTGTTGCCTATATACAGTAACCGAATTACCCTTTTGCCCCTGGCCGCAGAGGACAATGGCATGGACAAAGAGAACAGGACAAACACTGGCCACTGTCACTCAGCCCAGCTCACCCTCTGTTCACCACAGGCTTATCTTTCCTCTTTGAGCTTAAGGCAGTGTAGACCACAGTAGCCTAGCCACTGCCCCTTTCCCGAATAGGCCGAGTCAGCGCCTAGGGGCTTGTGACCCGGAAAACCTGTGGCAGCACCTTGCTGTCTTCTGAGCCCGGTCAGTAACCTTACAGTGCCCGTGACTTTTACTGACATTACTTGGCCCCTGTGCATCATCCGAGTTGCCCTACCCGGGTCCTTCCTGACCGACTCGGATAACTTAGCCGGCTCTTCTTTCCTGAATCCGGTTAAACCTCACCGGATCCCCTTTGGTCTTTTCTTTCACTGGCTTGAAGTAGGACTGACCGAATCGCCTTGAGATCCGACCCGGATAACTTAGCCGGCTCTTCTTTCCTTGATCCGGTTAGACCTTAACTGTTCATAACACATCATCTTTGCCCTACCCGGGGGCAGCCCCCCGACATCAACCCAAATTTCCAGTAGCTCTCTCATAACATAAATGAAAAGTGGTGGTCTCACAAATAAAAACCAAACCGAAATAACAAAAATAAAATACGCTCCAAGTTTATGCGATAAAGTGCATTGATCGAAAAACAGAAGTTAGACGTGTGCAAACCGAGAGTGTGTTGGTCCAATGGGGTTGTCTTCACATCTCCAAGCTTATGGTCTTCACCATCCTTGGATAACTCTTGGTGCATCTCCTCTAATCCCTGTGAAAAAACTTCAAAACACCGTTTCTCCCATCTCTTTTCTGTGGGGCGACATTAGTAGTGATAGACAAATAAATTGCTTGCTGCATAAAATCCTTACACAAAAATTCATATGAATGTCCAGAAAGTGTATAATGTTGTATGCCTACTTATAAACTCAATTGGATAAAAAAGATTCAAGTTAAAAGTTCAAAGAATGCATCAAACAAAATGGGACAGAATCTGTCCAGAAAAACAGCAGCAGCAAAACGCATTTTTCTACCCTACATAAATATGTCGAAAAAATCTGAAAACATTCACGCTTACAGAAGATGAAAAGTTGCAACTACGGTTCAAATCTCAGCTCATTCGGAGTTACAGAATAGAAATGAAAAATCATACCGTGCACAGATTCGTGCTGGAATAAAATCTCCGAATACAAATAGCAACCTTTTCAAACCAAAACGGGTAAAACTTGGCACTTTATTTAGACTCTATTAAACACTAAGATGAAAACTTTATTACTATGGAGTAAAATGGCAACTAAATACCAAGGTCCCAAGGTGTGCTCATGCCAATCAAGATAATGATCAAGTCAAAGCATGGCAAAAAGCAACACAAGATATGGAAACAATGGCAATGAAGTCTCACTTTCTTCCTATGCATGGGCATTTTATAGATGAATGAATCACAGCACACAAAAGTATAACCACGCATATTATCAGTTGATGTGTACAACCTATAATTTTCACAAGCATAAGGAAGGCACTTGTCACCTCCTCTTTCATAGTAGTTGCAATCACTAGAAGCAAATTCATCAATATAACTATGTGGATCATGCAACTTAGATACTTTAGGCACATAAAGAGGGTCATTGATTTTGTTATGGAATTAATTAGCATGCTTTCCTCTTTCAAAATAATTGCAAGAAACATCATAAACATTATTGTTGTGGGTGTAATGGTTATTAGTGCAAGATGATTTCAGCCCACATAAGTATTTTTCAACATATGAAAACTTCTCCTCTAAGGTGTGAATGGGAGAGCTCAAGAAAAATGTAGGACTAGCATGAATAGGAGTGTCATCACAACTAGAGATTACCCCATCACTATTTGTGTTCCCACATAAAGTAGTAACTATTTCTAAGTGTGGAGATTTATCAAGTAAATTAGGACCATCATCTAGAGTACTATTATATAGTGAATTGGGTATAGTAGGAGCAATAGTAGAATCATCTTCTCCTAAGGCGCTTTGCACCTAGCCATTATGTGAACCATTAAAAGAAGTGTGCATATTGATATCTTGTTTAAATGTAGATTCATCATAAGGTTCATTATTATTAGCAATTTTAATTTCATCAACCCCTTCCACAGGTAGTATTATGTCACAAGGTGGGTCATCTAATGATTTATCATAAAACATATCCAACCCATATTCCTCATTATCTTTAAAATCATTATCAATGATGTTATCATTAAGCAGAGGTTGATCTTCCTCATCATCATCAGAATCATAAAAAGAAAATCTATCATAAATATCATCATCAATAAAAGTTTGAGTTTGATTTTCAACCTCATATGTGGATGATGGAGGTGGCGCCTCATTTGCTTCCTCCTCTAGTTCATCATTTCCTTCATCCTTTTGCTGTTCATTGTCCTCCTCTTGGGGCTGCATGGGCATCCCCAAGCTTAGGATTTTGTCATCTTCTTCCTGCAAAATATTAGAGCTTTCTTGGGCAGCTCTCTTCCTTGTGTCAACAACATAGATTTTCCATTAAATTCAACTATGCAGAGATCAAGGATAGTGGCAATCAAAACTTTAAATTGAGAAGCTATAGGGCAGGTTTCATGTTCATCAATGAAGGTGTATAATTCATAGGCTGCCATAAAAATAACAAATTTCTCTACTTCTTCCATCCCCAAGTGAGCATAATTCCATGTATGATAAGTTGCAATAGCATGTTCTTTATTGGAAGGGCATTGGAATTCAAAGTGTCTAAAGCATTCAGAGCAACAAATTTCTTCCTCATGATAATTAAGCAGCCCACTAGCAATTTTATTTAGAAGCTCTATGTAGCCTCCTAATCTTTTCCCTTCATTTGATTTTCTAAATTCAGCAGCTATCATGGCGTTTTCATAATAGTTTTCCATTTTCTAATTTTTTTTTTGGGTTTTTGATATATGGATAAAGTGAATGCAAAGCTGAAAGTAAATCTAAGAAAAACTCACAACCAAACAAGTTAAAGAGGAAAACCTCCCCAAGCTTAGATGATTGCAAGATGTAAAACAAACAAAAAGAAATGCAGAACTGAAAATAAATCTAATGACTAGCACACACGAGAATAAAAACTTTAGCGCTACGCTCCCCGGCAACGGCGCCAGAAAAGTACTTGATAACCCCCAAGAGCAGGTGATCACTGTAGCACCTCTCAATGTGGAAGTAGGGTATCGATCCGCAGGAGCAAGAAGGAAAAGTTATCTATTCCCTACAACTAAAGTGTCACAAGTTTTAGTTGATTATGCACTAAACAAGTTTAAAGAACAAGATGGTTGATTTAATGGATGGAAGTTTAATGTAACAAAACAAGAATGTAAAAGTGTCCCAATCCTGTTCAATGCAAGAGGACAAGACAAAGGTTTTCTCTTATAGGAACAATGGAAATGGGTTCATGGGTTCACTCAATCCTCTCTCCCATCTATGGTGATTATCATGTTATAGATAAAAAGTACACACAATTGTCATGCTTTAATGGTAAACTTCAATGACGGCTACATGTCCTAAAACACATAGTTGAAAGAAAAGAATCATTTGTGTTGCTAGGTCACCCTCGTAAGGCTAGCGTGGTTTGTTGTCACTCCCACATCATACTTCTTCCTTTTTACCCCCAGATAAAGGATGTCGGGCTGTATTGTGTCACTCAATACATATGCCGTTGACACATCGTCCATCCCGTACCTACATGCATCATACTTCATAATGGACAATATTCTAAACACTAGTGCAATGATTCATATTTCGTGTGCATGACCATATCTCTCTCATCTATCTACACTTGGTGGTGTCAATCACCTCATGACATGGATAAACAAGGCATTATGCATAAATCAAACCATCACATGCATCATAGAATATCTCCAAAGTATGACAAGTCATAAAAGATCCAACACAACAGTAAATGCATAACAAATATCATCTCATACCACAATATCTGTTGGGGATATACCTACTAGGGGTATCACCAGCATGGATCAATCCGGCTAGTCCCGGGTGGCCCGCAGTGGTGGTGAAGGCTTTGCCTGCCGGGCGGCCCAGATAGCTGACGACCAAGGAAGGCGGATGCCGGCAAGGAGGAGGCCCAAGACCGAAGCCCATGAAGCCACCAAGACCAAGACGGAAGGCGGCAGACTTGCCGGCTAGGTTTAGGACTCTGTATGCTTGCCGGATACGTAAACACCTTGTAACCCTAGGTCCAGCCACCTATATAAGCTGGACCTTGGGATGCCTTTAGGGCAACCAACCAATCCATATACTCTCATACAATCAACCTCATTGTAACCTGTATCTCGGCTATTTTGCCTCATAGTGAATTATAGCAGCACGTAGGGCTCCGCCATCGTCGTGGAGCCTGAAGCTGGGTAAACTGCCGTGTACAATCCCGACCTCGACGACGTCCACCTTCTTGCAATACGTTCACCCTCTGCTAGCAGGACCCCGTCTCCTATCTCAGATGCCGATACGACGACACTTGGCGCCCACCGTGGGGCCTAAGGCATCAGGCGTCACGTTCTAGGCGGGAACCCTAGGCGGCATCGGCGAAACAATCGCCGTCGGCCACGCCGTTCGCTACGGCGACAACCACTACATCAGCTGCGACGAGTCCTACATCCCCGCAGACGACTACATTGTCGGATGCGGAGTTGTGCCGTTTGGCGGCGTCGATGTATTCATCGGCTACACTTCTGAGGCGTATGGGTTGCGGCGAATCGCCCTACAATCAAGACGGATCTAAGTTTGCCTCCTCTCAGGAGTCCGCAGATTCAGATCTACACTTTGTCGGCATGACAGGACTGGGATCCGACTCCCAGCCTGACAGCCAAGATCCCGAATCTATTCTTCCTGCGCTCCAGGATGATGCGATGTCGGATGCCGGATCCAGATCTACTGTTCACGTCAACGTAGATTCTGACTCTGAAGAAGATTCTGCAAGCATGTTTGAGCAACGGGTCAAGCAGTGTTTCATTACACCTGAGCCTTCGCCTTCTGAAGCGGCTACGGGCTCCTCCGTCAACATGCAGCAGGTTTTCATGGCGGATGTCACCGGTGCAGCCTCAGCACAGGCGGCGGCAACTGACGCCGCCAACCTGGGGACCCCGGCAACCGATCAACTGTTTCCGGAGCCTCCTGGGGCTCCAAAGAAGAGGGTTCTAGAGAAAGGCGAGCCCAGCAAGATAGGGAACATGGCGGCCCTGGCAGAAGTTCTGCACACGCCGGTGACCGACAAAACCAACCCGGCTGATTTGGAGAAACTTCGAAACACCTTGGTGGAGCAAACTGAGTACCTCAAAAACAAGCAAGCAGAGGTCCAGGGCCTCCTAGACGAAGCCAAGGAGGAAAACGCCAAGATAACTGCCAAGTTAGACCCCAAGCGCAATCTTTTCACCACTACTCCACTGCCCAAGCCGGCAGGACCTGTGGCAGAGAAGAAAAGCAAGAAAGGCAGGGATCCTGACAACTTCAAATCCCCTGCCCAAAAGATGGTTTCGAGTGGGCTACAGCGCCGCAGCGTAAGGACAAGAACGGGGACATCATCCTTGCCACCCCTGTCCTCAACACTGCAGCCGCCTTAGACATCCTCAACAATGATGACTACGACAAGGACGAGAAGATTTACTACGCATCGATCCTTACTCACAAAGCTCTAGAGCAGCAGGCCCGTGCTGATTCTCGCGCCGACATGGCGAACGCAAGAGGAGGAAAGCTAGAATCTAAATCCAACACTTGCAAAGCTGCGGCCGGTGGCAACCCCGAAGATCCGTCCGGCTCCAGTAGCCACGGAAAAGGGAAAGACAAGGAGAAGGACCCACGCAAGTCACCACCTCCCAAAAGGCAGCGTGACGAGGCATCCAGAAACGGCAACAGACGCAAGGCCTCACCCCCTCCGCCTAGGCGGAATGAAGGCGCAAGCAGCCGCCAAGGAGTGGCGGCGATCGTGACAACGCCCCGCCGCCAAGAAGAAGCAGGGACCGCAAACCGTCCCCACCACCAGTGCCCAGGCACGAAGGTGGAAGCCGGGGGCACAACAACGAGCCCAGGCACAGCCGGGCAGCGCAGGACGAGCCTAACGCCGACAGATCTGGCAAGCAGCTCAGTCGGCAAGACGCACGATATCGTCTCATTGACATTAAGGCTGGAAAGCAGGATGCCTACCTAGGACCTGAATGCTTTGGCCCAGCTATCCGCAATGTCCAAGTACCCCGAGACATGACATCAGTGTCAAAAACTCATCAAAGGTACAATGGAGCGGACAAGCCAAACTCATGGTTGTTGGACTACGTGTTGGCAGTTGAAATTGCCGGGGAATGGCCTCGTCGCCGCACGCTTCCTTCCCCTCATGCTAGAGGGGACAGCCCAAAACTGGATCAAAAACTTGCCGGAGAAAAGCATTCATAGCTGGCATGACATGGAAAAGGTGTTCACGCAGCACTTCCAGGGCACATACAAGCGACCCAATACATACACAGATTTGGTTCGTTGGGTGCAAAAGCCAGATGAAACAGCTACAAGCTTCTTGGCAAGGTGGATTCAGACGAAGGCAAGCTGCGAAAACGTAGACGACAATCAAACAATCCACGCCTTCACCACAGGCCTCCTGAAGGGCTCAAGTCTCAGACATAAGCTCGTACGCATGCAGGTCAAGGATCTCGGAGTCATGCTCGAAGTAGCAGCCATGTACGCACAGGCGGATGATGATGCACGCGATGGAGATGGCGCACATGACATGGCGCCAAGCAGGCGAGCAAGTCACAAACGCAAGGCTCCCCAGGACGACAAAGCCGGACCGTCAAACGAGGTCGCCGCCACCTTCGAAGGCAAAGGCGGCAACCGCAAGTGGAAAGGAAAGGGTAAAGATGGCGGCTCCAGCAAGCAACGCCTGACATACGATCAGGCAAAAGCCTTGCCCTGCCCAATCCACGCGTCCTTAGGCAAAGTTAACCACACATTAGGGGAATGCCGGTTCATGGAAGACTTCAAGAAGGACCCCGAGGTTGGCTGGAAGCCAAAAAAGAGCAAAAAGGCTGAGAAGACAAAGAAGGAAGACGATGATGGGGCAATTTCCATGTCCGAGGATAAGGAACCTAAGATGGTGCGCAAAGAAAAGAAATACCCCAAGGTACATGGCCAATTGGTGTGCTTCTTAGGCACTCCTTCGGCAAAGGAAGAAAAGGCGGAGATGCGCGAGCTAAACACCACAGTGCCAGATGTTCCCCAGTATTTAGACTGGTCCGAAGAGCCAATCACTTGGGATAGAGATGATCACCCAGATCACGTACCACACCCCGGCAAATACGTCCTTGTCGTCGACCCAATTGTCGACAACTTCAGACTCACCAAGGTGTTGATGGACGGCGGCAGCAGCCTCAACATCATCTACGCGGACACCCTGAAGCGCATCGTTCCGGGAAAGCAAGCCAAGTCAATGGGAAGCATCAAACTGGAGGTTACTTTCGGACCTGAGACAAACTACCGCTCGGAGCATCTCAGGTTTGAAGTAGTCCCCTTCAAAAGTGCCTACCACGCCATCTTTGGACGGCCAGCTTTCGCCAAGTTCATGGCTCGGCCGTGTTACATCTACAGCAAGCTGAAGATGCCGGGACCCAACGGTACAATCACCGTCAGTGGCAACTTCAAGAAAGCAAAGGAGTGCGAGCGTGGCAACGCCGCCTTCGCTGAGGCAGTCCTCCATGCAGAGGAATTAGCCATGTTGAAAAAGGAGCTTGATACGTCGCAGCTGCCGGAGGATGTAAAGACCGCAGAGCCCAAGAACACTTTCAAGGCGTCCGAAGACACAAAGAAGGCGGACCTGGTCCCAGGTGACAGCTCCAAGCAAGTCACCATAGGGGCAGGCCTGGACGACAAATAGGAAAGCGCGCTCGTCAGGTTCCTCCGTGAGAATCAGGACATCTTTGCATGGTCGTCAGCCGACATGCCAGGTGTCCCGAGGGAACTTGCCGAGCACTCTCTTAATGTCTATGAAGGAGCCAAGCCAGTAAAGCAAGGAATAAGGCGCTACGGTGAGAAGAAGCGGACAGCAATAGGGAAGGAGATCATCAAGTTGCAAGAAGCCAAGTTCATTAGGGAGGTAGTACACACTGATTGGTTGGCAAATCCTGTAATGGTTCCAAAACCTAATAAGGAAATGAGAATGTGCATTGATTATACCGGTTTGAACAAGTGCTGTCCTAAGGACCACTTTGCTTACCTCGTATAGATCAGGTCATAGACTCCACAGCCGGCTCCGAGCTGCTGTGCTTTTTGGATGCGTACTCCGGGTACCACCAAATCAAAATGCGAGAATCCGACCAAATCAAAACATCGTTCACTACGCCCTACGGGACCTTCTGCTACATCACGATGCCCTTCGGTCTAAAAAATGCCGGCGCAACGTATCAGCGGTGTATGCAAAGATGCCTTCACGAGCAAATTGGCCGCAATGTTCACGTCTATGTTGACGACATTGCCGTCATGTCAAGAAAGAAGGCAGATTTGCTTGACGATTTGAGAGAAACCTTTGATAGCCTCCGGGTATATAGGATGAAGCTCAACCCGAAAAAATGCGTCTTCGGGGTTCCTGCCGGCAAATTGCTGGCTTTATCGTTTCAGAACGAGGAATAGAGGTAAATCCAGAAAAAATCAAAGCGATCCTCAACATATCCAGGCCCAAGGACCTGAAGGACGTGCAGCGACTTGCCGGCTCGGCGGCTGCCGTCAGTCGTTTCATTAGCCGTCTTGGGGAGAAGGCACCTCTCTACCGGCTTCTGAAGAAATCCGACAACTTTGAATGGACAGACGAAGCAGACGCCGCCTTGCAGCAGCTCAAGGACGCGTTAACGTCTGCTCCAATCTTAGCAGCTCCTCGAACGCAGGAACCAATGCTGCTTTACATCGCGGCAACTAACTTGGTTGTTAGCGTGGTCCTGGTTGTGGAACGCAAGACGGAAAAATCAGACTTGCCGGAACAACGTCCGGTTTACTTCATCAGTGAAGTATTTTCCGCCTCAAAACAGCGTTATCCGCATTACCAGAAGCTGGTCTACGGTGTTTTCTACGCCGCCAGAAAGTTAAGGCACTATTTCCAGGAGCATTCAATCACGGTTGTGAGCAAGGCACCTCTGGGGGATATCATCAATAATACAGATGCGACAGGCCGCGTTGCCAAGTGGGGCATCGAACTTGCCGCCTTCGACATCACGTATAAACCCAGAACGGCCATTAAATCTCAAGCCTTAGCAGACTTTGTAGCAGATTGGACGGAGGCCATGGACGAAGTACCTCTCCCTGAAGATGCATATTGGATCATGCACTTTGATGGATCAAAAATGCTTCAGGGCTCGGGGGCTGGCATTGTTTTAAGAAACCCTCAAGGAGACAAGCTTAGTTATGTGTTACAAATTCACTTCAAGGCAACTAATAATGTTGCTGAATACGAAGCTCTCCTTCATGGTCTACACATTGCCAAGGAACTAGGCGTCCAGCGTGTCCTCTGCTACGGAGATTCAGACTTGGTGGCGCAACAGATACGTGGTACTTGGGACACAAAGAGCGAGACAATGGCGGCATATCGAGCTACCGTCGACGAATTCGCTAAATGTTTCCTAGGCTACGAGGTCCGCCACATCCCAAGAGCTCAAAATGAGGCGGCAGATACACTTGCCAGAATGGGGTCTGAACGCAAAAAGGTACCAAAAGATGTTTTCCTGGAACACCTACACAAGCCGTCAATAAAAGGAGCAGACCTCCTTGACCCAGTCGGCAGAACCAGTTGAAGACGCTAGCTATGCCGTCTACCTGGTAAAGCCGGATTGGACGACGCCATATTTGGACTTCCTGATCAATCAGGAGTTGCCGGACGATGAGGTTTTGAAAAGGCAAATCATAAGAAGAGCCAAGGCATTCACAATAATTAAAGGCGAATTGTACAAACGTAGCACCACTGGTGTTTACCAACGTTGCATTTCGCCCGAAGAAGGCAGAGAACTGTTGGATGAGATACATGCTGGGTGTGTGGACATCACGCTTCCTCACGCGCCCTTGTTTCAAAAGCCTTCCGACAAGGTTTCTACTGGTTGACAGCCAAGCAAGATGCAGAGGACATCGTCAAAAGATGCAGGGGCTGCCAACTTTATGCCAGACAATCGCACATGCCAGCTCAGGAGCTTAAAACAATACCCATCACATGGCCTTTCGCAGTCTGGGGCTTGGACATGGTTGGTCCGTTTAAGACGGCGCCTGGTGGCTACACACATTTACTTGTGGCTGTAGACAAGTTCACCAAGTGGGTTGAAGCTAAGCCCATCAAAAAGCTAGACGGTGCCACAGCCGCAAATTTTCTGTGGGGAATAATCTCTCGGTTCGGGGTGCCTCATAGCATTATCACCGATAACGGCACTAACTTGTCGCAAGGCGAAGTTGAGGAATACTGTTATAAGCATGGTATCCGCCTAGATCTTGCCTCAGTAGCACACCCGCAGGCAAACGGTCAAGTAGAGCGTACAAATGGTTTAGTCCTACAAGGCATCAAACCACGTCTCGAAGTACCATTGCACAGAGCGGCTGGGGCTTGGGTGGATGAGTTGCAATCTGTCCTTTGGAGTTTACGCACAACTCCAAACAGATCAACCAAGTTCACTCCTTTCTTCTTAGTCTATGGCGCAGAAGCAGTGTTGCCGACCGACATGATGTATGATTCTCCCAGAATTCAAGCCTACGTCCAGGAAGACGCAGAAGATGCAAGACAGGATGGCCTTGACCTACTTGATGAAGAACGAGACGTTGCTCTCGCACGATCCGCCATCTATCAGCAAAGTTTGAGGCGTTATCACAGCAGAAGAGTACGGCAACGAAGTTTTAGAGTTGGTGACCTGGTCCTCCGCCTAATCCAAGACAGGAAAGGCTTGCATAAGTTATCCCCGCCATGGGAAGGACCTTTTGTGGTCAGTAAGGTGTTGCTCAATGGATCTTATTACTTGGTAGACGGCGAGACGGATACAAGAAGAAACGAGGTCGCAAGCGCAAGAGGAAGGTTGACGACAAGTACGAAGAAACCAAGCGACCCTGGAACATTGAGCAGCTACGTCCTTTTTACACTTAGCAATTTCCACATTGTAATAAGTACTATATGATTATGAAATAAAAGTCTGTGGTTTGCTCATTCAGTTTTGGGATCATGCCATCTTTTGTCTTTTCTCGCAATCATATATCTGTTGTCATAAAAGTTACCGAACAAAATATTTTTGCTCCGCGCTAAGGTTCAAACTTTTTGACATTTGCCGTCTGCCGGCTAAAAAAGCAAACAATCTTTGCACCGCCTAATATGCTATCTGTCTGTTTGTGTGTGGGTCGCCTAGTAGTATGTCGTTGGCACCAACATGCTGGCTTTGGTCTCTGAGTCTAAATTAGTTGGTATTGCACCTGGTTGGCTCAGCTAAAGTAACTAAGATGAGGTTCCGCCAACATATGAAACAGCTAAACATGCAAACGAGATACATATTAAGGCGGGCCACTTAAATAAGCCTACCGCCAAGTGTAGCATAAAAGTTGGCCCAGAATATTTACAAACCCAAAATATAAACAAGTTTTTTGCGTTAACAGATTAACGCAGTGTCTTGTGCTACCATTGCAGGAGAGGACATCAAGGAGTTGCCGCTTTGGTGGAGGTAGTTGGAGATCCTGGGGGCTGACACCGGCATCCTTGGGGCTGGCTCCGCCATCCTGGGGGCTGCGCTCGTCAGCCGCGGCTTCGCCTTCTCCGCCTCCGGCAGCTTCAGGATCCGCCAAGGAGGGATCGGCTACGGCAACATGTGGATCCGGGTGTTCCTTGTAGAACTTGCGGATGTCAACCATGTTGGCAACCCGGGTTGCATAGCCCCGAACAGACCGCAGCACGTCTGCATCACGATGGCTTGGTTGTTTTCGTCTTCGGTGGGGAAGTACTCGGTGACTTGATGAATATCAGCCTCCGGATACCACGCCGCCGTCATCGCCAACGCCAACTTGGCTCCGCCTCGTGCTGCTGATCGTAGCGCGCCGTCATGTTCGGTCGCCGCCTTCTCCAGCAAGTCCGGCAAGGCATCAAAGTTGACGGGATCGCCGTGCTCGCCAGGGTAGAACTTGGCGGCAAACGCTTTGCCCGCGCCGACAATCTGGTTGACGATTTCGCCAACCTTCAAGATACGGGCAAGGCGCGGCGTCGTATCCACATCATCGCCTAAGTTAGCCGGCACTGCACAATGCAAACGTTACACACTGCAGTTTGAAATTTCAAGAGTTCAAGTATCAAAGAAGGATGAAGGGTAAGAGATTACCCAAGACATGCTCGTGGATGGCGTTGACCTCGTCCAGATGGTTCTCAAGCGTTTCCTGAGCTAGCTGGACCGCCTTCGACAGTTGTCCTGCTGCTCTTTGGCATTCTTGTTCACCTGGTTGAGGTTGTTGCTCATGGCTTCAAGTTGTCCCGTCAACTTGCTAACCTCGGCGGCATGGGCCAGCTCCCGCTCCTCCAGCTCCTTGGCATGATCCGCCTTCAGCTTTGACACCAACTCAGCAAGATCTGCAGCTTCGTTCATCAAAGCTTGCATGTCAGTGGAGTTCTTGAGAATATCTTGCGCAGTGTTTAGTAATTCTACAAATAAAGAGAAAGACGACTAAAATACTTGTCGGAAAAGCAAAAAGAAGTCGGACGAAAAGAAGGCAAAGAAAATTTGTCACCTTCATCCTTTTTGCGAGCCTCTTCCAAGCTCGCAATCTGGGCGTCCTTCATCTCCACGTCCTGCTGCAGTTGCTGGCATTCTTTGTTTTTCTTCTCTTGAGCACGGAACAGCTCAAGATTGGAAGCAAGAACGGCCTGCATACACGAAACAACGTTGCGGTTAGCACTATATAGTCAACGAGACCACTTTGCCGGCTAAAAAATCTTTCAGCCGCCAAAGTGCTCGGGGGCTGCGACTATAGGTTAAATTACCTCAAGTTGACCGTGCAGGGTCTCGTGGAGATCATCCATGTGCGCGTACCATTTACGGGTACCTTCGCGCATGGTCCTTAGCGTTTGCCGAGGGTCTTGTAATCCTTTGCCAGATTGAGAGCTGGGATGGGAGGACGATCCGCCATGGCCAGCCGCCATCTCGTCATCCATCTCTTGCTTCATGGCAATAAATCGAGCGGCATCATTAGCCGAAGCTTCAGCCGTCTTGGAAAAGTAGGTCCGGCAACCGACTTTTTGCCCGCCATCTTCTCCGTAGCCCTCTGCGGTACCAGCAGATGTGTACGTTCCCTGGCATACAACCACGGGAACGCCAACTGTAGGCGTTGTCGGCGCAGTGGCTGGAGAAGACCGTGGTGGCTTGCCCCTACCGGCAGAAATCTTCAGGTTGGCGCGGAGCTTGGGCATGGCAGGCTTGCCCCTGTAAGCAGAAAAGTGCAAGTTTGTCAGTAGAAACTTATATCAAAATGGCTAAGTCAGGGAAAGCAAAAGCTTGCCTACCGCTTGAGTGGGATATTCCCCCAAGGTCTCATCCTCTGCATCAACAGAGGTGGCCGCCTTCTTCCTCTTCTCCAAATCCTTGGTGGAGCCGCCTACTTTGCGCTTCTTCGACTTGCTGGCACCGGTGTCGTACCAGTTAGGAGCCAAGTCGGCATCCCCCAAGGTTTGTAGCTGAAAAGGAAAAGGGCAAAACATTAATTCAGTACCCAGTGGACAAAGATGTCAAGTAAAAGACAAGTATCTCTGGCTTACCACTGGGGCTGGGTTATCGTGGGTGAACATGGCGACGCCTTCGGCCGCCTTCACCGACAGAGGCTTGACAAGCTCTCTGAGCCGGTACTCTAGTACATCTTGGTCAAGGGTGCTATTGCCGGCGTCATCCGCCTTGTACTCGCACATCTTCAGTGGGCGATGGCGGAGTGGCATTATCTTCCTCGACAACCAGCAGATCACGGTGTCAACTCCGTCAAGCAACGGAGCCTTCATCGTCTTCGTCAGAAACTCGATCCGCCTGACGGCAATTCGAAGCTCAGCCGACAAGCTGCTAAGGGGCACCTTTGCCGTCCAGCAGGCCTTGTGGGTTGGCGGACCGTTGACGAAAGCAGGCATCCCCTGTGTGTGCCGGGTGTCGGGATGTCCTTGCAGTAGAAGAAGGTGCTGGTCCAGTGCTTCACCGACTCGATGTATGGGATCTTTGGGTACCAGTCGGGTTGGCGGCAGTTGAAGGTTACGCTACCGCAAGTTGCCAGCTGGCCGCCTGGTATGGTTTGCCGGCGGCATAGGAAGCAGTATTGGAATAGCTCTATGGATGCAGCTATGCCTAAATACCCTTCGCACAAAGCCTGGAAGCCGGCTAGCACTAGAATGTTGTTGGGCGCTATGTTGTGCGGTTGCAGCCCGTAGAAGCTAAGCACCGCCAGAAAGAAGGCGGAAAGCGGCAAAGACATACCGCGGAGGCTGTGCGACGCCAACATGACGCGCTCGCCGTCTTGCGGGTCAGGACTGGTTCGTCGCCTGGAACCCTCCAGGAGCACTCCGTCTTGGGCGGTATGTAGCCGCCATCCTCCAGCTCCTTCAGATAAGCTGACGTCATGATTGACGGCAGCCAATATCTGGAGCCAAGGTCCGCCGCCTCCTCTTCATCCTCGGCGTCGTCGTCGGCGGCAGCTTCTGCTTCCGCCGTGGCCTCAACGCTGGTCGCCGTTAGGGATGGAAGCGGGAAGGTAGGTGTGGGCGCTGTGGGTGCCACCGGAGTTGGAGAAGAAGAAGTAACCCCACCGGAGAGGACAAGAGGTCTCCGGCGTGCTCACGGGAACCGCCGCCGCCGGAGCAGATCCAGATCCAAGCGCAGCCGCCGAAGTTGTAGCCAGCGCCGTCGCCGCCGAATCTTGCTCAGAGGTGCTCGCCATTTGTCGTGGAAGCTTTTCTCAAGTGCTCGCCGGAGTTGAGTATGAGGGGGAGGAGCGCTCGAGAAGGTGAGGAGGCCGTGGTGAATGCGAATGGAGGAAGAAGTTCGACCCCGTTGTGCCCTTTGGGTATTTATCTCCGCGCGTTAAGATTCGTGCGCGAGATTGGGGGGACACACGATCTCCGCCACGTGCCCACGATTTGCACATCGTGGCAACGGTGTCTGCGGCCTTCTCCCCTATTCTCGTGCGTAGTGGAGAAGTAATCATGACGCATGCCAAGTCCAAACTGTCGTGGACTGCATGACGTCATCCGTCAATATTTGACGGGACCGGTCAAATGACAAGACTGTTGCCGGGAAGATTCCTGACAGCGGTCAGGCCGTCTTTCCCATGATGGCGGCAAATCATCCGACTACTTTAGGCGGATCGCCGCTTATTTCAACTTTGGAACGCTTCAAGCTCTTCAGCCGCCTACAAGACAAGACGGACGTCGCCGACAAAAGAAGACGGCGCCTGAAGAACTCGAACCCTTCCAGGGGCTAATGTTGGGGATATACCTACTAGGGGTATCACCAGCATGGATCAATCCGGCTAGTCCCGGGTGGCCCGCAGTGGTGGTGAAGGCTTTGCCTACCGGGCGACCCAGATAGCTGACGACCAAGGAAGGCGGATGCCGGCAAGGAGGAGGCCCAAGACCGAAGCCTATGAAGCCACCAAGACCAACACGGAAGGCGGTAGACTTGCCGGCTAGGTTTAGGACTCTGTACGCTTGCCGGATACGTAAACACCTTGTAACCCTAGGTCCAGCCGCCTATATAAGCTGGACCTTGGGATGCCTTTAAGGCAACCAACCAATCCATATACTCTCATACAATCAACCTCATTGTAACCTGTATCTCGGCTATTTTGCCTCATAGTGAATTATAGCAGCACGTAGGGCTCCGCCACCGTCGTGGAGCCTGAAGCTGGGTAAACTGCCGTGTACAATCCCGACCTCGACGACGTCCACCTTCTTGCCCTACGTTCACCCTCGGCTAGCAGGACCCCGTCTCCTATCTCAGATGCCGATACGACGACAATATCCACCATAGGAATTACATAGATAGATCCATACTTATGCAAGACACATCATATGGATTTCAACAATGATCATACATAGAGAGATTAGATCAATTTACCACCACAAACCCAAAGTCCAGGGGGTGGACTACTCCCCCTTCATCATGGTGATGATGGTGGAGATGTTGGAGAAGATGGAGACCACCCCGGCAGCGCCCCGCCGGAGTTTTCCCCCTCCAATCTGCAGCTCAAGGTCTTCTGTTTCGTGGTTTTGTGTTTCTGCAGCGCTCCCTTCCGAAAGCCGTCGGGGGACTATTTTTATAGTCGTTTTTAGGTCAAGACGAAGGCACGGGGACGAAGATCGACGGCATCGGAGGCTCGAGGCCCAGGATAGGGGGTCCCACGCGGCCAAGGAATCTGGCCGCGTGGGCCCACCTCTTTTGGCCCTCGGGTTTCTGTTTGTTCGCTTCCTTCGCTCCTACGCTTCGTTCCTTCCAAAAACTGACGCCCATGAAATATTAGGTCATTTGGACGTCGTTTGGGTCCCTGAAACATCAAAATATAGAAAATAGGGTTTTCTGCCAGTGCAGGGTTAATTCCAGAAAAATAGGAAAACTGTGAAATATTCCCAAAATCAATATAAAACAATGATATAACCCTTATATGATGCAAATATTATTGAAATATAAGTAATACAATGCAAAGTTCATGTATGCATTTTACATGCATCAGAGTGGAATCATCACGGAGGGCTCTACATCACCATGCCTGCCTCCGGAGTGATGCGTGAGTAGTTCATCCTTGGACTACGGGTCCATAGCAGTAGCTAGATGGTTGTCTCTTCTCCTTGTGCTATCATGTTTAGATCTTGTGAGCTGCCTATCATGATCAAGATCATCTTATTGTAATGCTACATGTTGTGTTTGCTGGGATCCGGTGAATATTGATACTATGATCAAGTTGATTATCAATCTATCTTATATGTTATTTATGATCTTGCATGCTTTCCGTTACTAGTAGATGATTTGGTCAAGTAGATGCTTGTAACTCCAAGAGGGAGTATTTATGCTAGATAGTGGGTTCATGCCTCCGGTAATCTGGGCGAGTGACAACAACGTCTAAGGTTGTGGATGTGCTGTTGCCACTAGGGGTAAAACAGCAATGCTTTGTCTAAGGATAATTGTATTGTTTACATTATGCACATTACTTAATGCAATAATCTGTTGCTTGCAACTTAATACCAACGGGGAACACGGATGTCAACCTGAAGGTGGATTATTAGTCATAGATGTTGTCGGATAATGGTCTATGTATCTTGTTGTAATGCCCAATTGAATATCATAGTAGTCATCTTGTCATATATATGCATTGTCATGCGCTCTCTATTCATCAATTGCCCAGCTGTAATTTGTTTACCCAGCATGTTAGTTATCTTTTATGGAGAGACACCACTAGTGAACTGTGGACCCCGGTCCATTACTTTACACTGATAATACAACCAACTGCAATCATTGTTCCTTTTCATTCTCTGCAATTAAACACTATTTTCCACACCATACGTTTAATCCTTTGTTTACAGCAAGCCAGTGAGATTGACAACCTCACTGTTTCGTTGGGACAAAGTAGTTTGATTGTGTTGTGTGCAGGTTCCACGTTGGTGATAGAGTAAACGGCGCCACCAACAACCTTCAGAGGTGCCTTTTACTCCTACTGGATCTGACAACCTTGGTATCTTACTGAGGGAAAACTTGCTGCTGCACTGCTTCATACCTTCCTCTTGGGGTCTCCCAACGAACGTGTGCTTTCACGTCATCAAGCAACTTTTTCTGGCGCCGTTGCCGGGAGTAAGATGATTTCTGCAAGGGGAGTCTCACGCTTCCAATCTCTTTACTTTGTTTTTGTCTTGCTTAGTTTACTTTTTTTTATCATGCTTGGTTTTTAATTATCAAAAACACAAAAAATTTGTTAATTGCATTCACTTTATTTTTTCGGCTTACTTTCTTTTATATCATCATGCTTCTCCCTAAGTTTACTCTAAAAGATATACCGGTGGGGAGTGGGTCTATCATTGGAAGAGATAACATTGAAGAATTCTTTGGTCATGTCAGTAGACTTAAAGATTTCGAAGATAGATCCTTGGTAGAACTTGCCCCTAATTATGAAATTGTTGCTGCCTCTTTGGTTCACATGTTGGAAGCTAGGTTTGTCAATCTTAATCCTATAATGCAGCAAATGTTTCTTAAACTTCATGATATGGAAGATGGTGAGAAGAAAGATTTTGTTTTAGAAACTCTTCTTAAAGAATTTGGTGATGTTGCTGGGGAGGCTTGAAAAGTTTTATTCATTATAAGATGCTTGGCTATTTTATTGATATTGCTAATACACTTGAGAAGCTTGAAAAAGATAGTCTTAAGTACACTAATGAATCCAATTATGAGGGAGAAGTTAAAATACCAATACCTTTTAAGCTTGTAGGAATGCATGAGGCACTAGAAAAGAATTTTGATTGGATTGTTCCTGAAAATCTATTTGATGAGGATAGTGTGCCTAAAAGTTATGAAAGGGGAGTTTCTGAAACTTATATAGATAAGATACAATACATTGTTGAGAAAGCTTCCAACCTTTCTTTTGATGTTTCTACACTTGGTAACACTTGATTCAAGCGCCGGCGGTTGAAGATGACTACTTCAGAAGATTGTTGGTGGCGTCGTTGCTCGATCACCAACGTGGAACCTGCACACAACACAATCAAACTACTTTGCCCCAACGAAACATGAAGGTTGTCAATCTTCCCGGCTTGCTGTAACAAAGGATTAAACGTATGGTGTGGAAAATAGTATTTAATTGCAGGAAGTAAAAGAGAACAATTGTTTGCAGTTGGTGGTTTTATCAGCGTAAAAGAATGGACCAGGGTCCACAGTTCACTAGTGGTGTCTCTCCATAAAGATAAATAACATGTTGGGCTTACAAATTACAGCTGGGCAATTGATAAAATAGTGAGCGCATGACAATGCATATAAATGACAAGATGACTACCATGATATTTAATTGGGCATTACGACAAGATACATAGACCGTTATCCAACCGCATCTATGACTAATAATCCACCGTCAGGTTAACATCCGTGTCCCCCATTGGTATTAAGTTGCAAGCAACGGATAATCGCATTAAGTAATGTGCGTAATGTAAACAAATACATATGACCGTAGCCATAGCATTGTTATGTTATCCCTAGTGGCAACAGCACATCCACAACCTTAGACGTTGTTGTCACTCGCCCAGATTACGGGAGGCATGAACCCACTATCTAGCATAAATACCCCCTCTTGAAATTACAAGCATCTACTTGGCCAAAATATTTACTAGTAACGGAGAGCATGCAAGATCATAAATAACATGTAACATAGATTAATAATCAACTTGATCATAGTATTCAATATTCATCGGATCCCAGCAAACACAACATGTAGCATTACAATAAGATGATCTTGATCATGTTAGGCAGCTCACAAGATCTAAACATGATAGCATAAAGTGGAGAGACAACCATCTAGCTACTGCTATGCACCCGTAGTCCAAGGATGAACTACTTACGCATCACTCCGGAGGCAGGCATGGTGATGTAGAGCCCTCCGGTGATGATTCCCCTCTCTGGCAGGGTGCCGGGAAGAGCTTCAGAACCCTCCCAAGCTAGGGTTGACGATGGCGGTGCCTCTGGAACTTTTCGTGGAATATGACTCGGGTATTTAGGGTTTGCGCGGGCAGGAGGAATATATAGCCGAAAGGGCGGCGTCGGAGGCCATCCGAGGGGCCCACACCACCCTAGGGCACGGCAGGCAGTGGGGCCGCGTCCAGGCATGGTGTGGCCGCCTCCTGGCGCTTCTCCGTCTCTCATTTGGACTCCGTGGACGTGTCGGTGAAATATTGACCTCCGTTGATTTTCGTCCAATTCCGAGAATATTTCTCGACTAGCTTTTCTAAAATGGAAAAACAACAGAAAACAGGAACTGACACTGTGGCATCTTGTTAATAGGTTAGTGCCAGAAAATGTATAGAAATGATATGAAATGTATGTAAAATATTTAACAATTGGTACAATATCAACATGGAACATCAAAAATTATAGATACGTTTGCGACGTATCAGTGGCACTGCTTGGCGTCGTGGTGGCGCCGACGACAAGCTTGACAAGGCCATTGCGTTGATCTATCCTGAAATGGGCTAGTGGAAGACGACGACCTCCATTTTTATATACAAGGCCACTATCTCAATTCCTAGATACCAATAAAGGAAAGACAACTATTGAATAGCATGGTAAATTATGTGGACAATCTCTTTTGTTCCTCCTAATTAAACATGTATTATGTGGTGCCTTTTTCTCAATGGTTGCATGCGACATTCACATTAATGAGCATCATTGTACGAGGTAAGAATCTAATCAATTCTTCTCGGTAAGAGATGGTGGCCTTGTATAGATACATATTGTATTTTTGATAGTGGCCTTGTATTTAAAAACAGATGTTGTATTTATCTAATTAGCCATAATCAGGCTGACTAGAATATCATCACACGAGAATGGGGCGTTGAAGAAGAAGCTAGGTATCTTCACTGCCTGTTCACCTGCTGCTTCCAATTCAATTTATTTGACTTGCGCTTCTTTTGCTATCTAGATTGACTCTTTGTTTAGCTCACATATGCGATTGTGGGCTCGACGGGTCACTGGCTTGTTAGACTGCAAGGTAAAGGAAAGGCGACGCTTATCTCTCGCCTTGTTCATCAGCGCAATAATGTCTTCGTTGGTCTTATTTGCGAAGGCACTCGTCTTTGATTTGTACTCCTCCCCCGAGATCGGGTTCAGATTCACCTCCTTGTGTGGGTAGGTGTGAACATTCTCGGGTATGAGCTTCGGGGTGGGTTCTCTATGATCTTAGGAGGGTTGGCAGCATACTTAATGTGGCGGGCGCTGTGGCGGCCGACGTGGCCGGCCATCGGAGTATAGCGTTTGAGTTCTCTTTGCATTTGGGAGAGGTGAGGAAGAAGGAGTGCGCAGGGCCGGTCCAAACATATTTTGCGAATTAAATAAATTATGTTTATACTAAAATTTATACTTATTTTTGAATTACTTTTATTGAACTATAGTCTTAGCACGTATAGTTTTATATCTCAATCAGTTGTCACAGTAAACCACATTTGAATGTCGCTAATATTAATTATATCGTCATTCTTTATTATACTATTCCAATATATATCAATAAAAAATATGTCATGTAAACCTTTTTAATAAAAAATCTCCATGAATTATTTTTATATGTAGATAACTTATATGTTGTTTATTTTTTCTGTGTATACATGCCTGTGTGTTGAACTCTATTTTAATAACCTTAATATCATGGTAGAGACCTGTAGAATCTAATAAATAAATATATTAATATTAGTTTCTCGTGTATGATTAGGTAAGCATATTCAAATTATATTTTAGAGTATAAATTGAAATATCAACAATAGTCTTCTAAATTTGGTATGGTGATAAGTTGAAATTATACACATGTTCGGTACTATTGAAATATCATTGATCTATGATTTCAATCCGATATGCTCGTCTACAAAGTACTTTGCATCATTTGGTATATTCAAGAAATCATATCTATTTCTCAAATAAAAGATAAAGCAGCAAATTAAACATGAGAATCCCGTATACACATATTTGAGTTTAAACATTCACATAAGAGAGACTAATAGTCTAACTAAAACATGTCGTCGTTGATCGGGTTGGTTTGTTTCTACGTGTTACACGATTTTTGACCATTATGAACAATTTGAACCTGTAAATTAATATTTTTGAAGTAATGTAAAATACTACAATGTTCTCTAATATGGTTCTAAGGGGCCCTTTTCTTCTGGGGCCCGGGGCGCTTAGCCCCTTTGCCCTGCCTATGGGCCGGCCCAGCGCAAGACCTACGAAATTTCGCGGTGGATCGGAGTACTCCTGATTCCGGGGCACCTTTTCCTGGCCTGCGCGGAGCACGCTCGCTCCCGTGTGCAGCACATTGATATGAGCCGAGCCCCTAGTAAGGGTACCCTCCTGCCAGAGCAGCAAGCAGAGTGAGAGGGGACCAATACTCTCGCCGGTAGAGATCGGGGGGGGGGGGGGGGGGCAGAGGAGTCCCTCCCTTGTTGTGGAGTGAGAGGGGACCAGCACTCTCGCCGGTAGACAGTCAATCGGGAGAGGAGGGGGGGGTGTTGGTGTTGGAGCGGAAATACAACAACATTTGGATTTCCTCACCAACACAATAACAAAATAAACAGAAGCGGATGGATTTGGAAGCAAAAAACGTTTTTGGATTGTGCATTTTAGTCAGGATTTTGTTTGTGCGTGATATGCAGTCATTGAAGCCACTACTAGAAACGAGACCTTTCGTCTAGGGCCGATTTTGCCTCTAGTCCCGGGTGGCTTACGACCCGAGACTAGAGGGGGGCACTAGTCCCGGGTCAAACCTTTTCCACTGGTCCCGGGCCGTGAGGGAGCACTAGTCCTGGGTCGTAATACGGCCCGGGACTAGAGGGGTGGTGGCAACTGTTTGCCTGGCGCGAGCCCCTCTAGTCCTGGGTCGTAATACCGCCCGGACTAAAGGTCCGGACGGTTTTCCTCCCGCGCGCCCGAGCGATCAAAACGCGATTGCTACAGTAACCGCGGCCATTTCTGTTCGTCTCCCTCTCCTCTCTTCTTCCCCATCCTTCCACCATGAATCCAATCACTCACTACGGGGAGGTGCTCGCACATGGCACGACCAATCTCAATGTCGTCTACACGAACGACAGCGCCAAGGTGCCGGATTTTCTTTCCAATTTCAAGTATTGGCTTGAAGAGGAGGAAGATAACAACAAGAAGTTCATGGGCCTTGATCTCGAGTACACGGCCGATCAAAAAGATGTTGCCGTCATCCAACTTTGTTTCAAGAAACATGTCATGGTCTTCCAGTGGGCAAGGTAATCGAATAGATGACGGTTCTAGTCCCTCTTATATATATGCGATCTTTATATGTAAATTAATCCGTGAAACCGTGAAAACGGGAAGCATACTTGTGCCAAAATAAATATAGTACTTGTCATGATTCTTATTATACATACTTGTGCATGCCGAATATACTTGTTGCAGCAGTATTTAACATGTGTTCCACTCATGTAAATTATATATAGTACTTGTGCCAAAATAATATATATATACTTGTCATGATTCTTATTATACATACTTGTGCATGCCGAATATACTTGTTGCAGCAGTATTTAACATGTGTTCCACTTTGTTGTTGCAGTAGTGACAAGCACTGTCCAGAACTCATGGAGTTCCTTCTTCGCAGCGGCATACATTTTTCTAGCATTGATATAACGAATGACAAGATCAAGATGAGGCGCACCTGTGGTATTGAGATACCAGCTGTCGGGGGAATACTTTCTGGATTAACCCGCGGCCCAGTGCGACTTAACTTACTCGCACGGACAAAGGCCCACTTGGGAGCAAGCCCAATATTGAACCGCCATAAGGGGAAAGATCTAGAAGACGTATCCCGGAGGACGTGAAGACCAAGTAGTCTCCGAGTAGGCCTCTGTGGATGTATTCCTTATGGGGAAGTTTCTTTTGTAACCTAGCGAGCCTCTGTGTATATAAAGAGGACTCGCAGGACTTAGAGCGGGTCAAGCTATCAAGCCCCAAACCCTAGCTCATACGGCGAGTACCAGATCGGATCGCCTCCATTGTAACACCTCGATTATCATATCAATACCAATCTAGGGTAGGCAGGAAGTAGGTCTTTTACCTCACATTGAGGGGGCCGAACCTGGGTAAATCTGTGTTGATCTTTGTTCCTGCGATCCCAAGCTCGGAGATGCTTGACTCGCATAATCCCACACCTACGAAGTCATCTATGACACCTGACGTGACAAACCCACGACAGTTGGCGCCCACCGTGGGGCCTGCGGTCAAGAGCGTCACGTTCCGCGCAGGATCCATGAAGGGAGCTGAAGATCTTGTTGTTGGCCGTATCATCACGGTCAATGGCACACCCCTCATCGACGATTCAAGCTGGGGGCCGGAAGCAGATTACTGGAGACCGGCCACGTCATCCCCTTTGGATCCATCAACGTCTTCGTCGGCTTCATTGGCGGCGAGTCAGAGGATCCATCGCAACATGGCGACTCAGAAGAAGGAGTCGCGGTAACAGTGGACCAAGAAGAAGAATCTATCAACTACGAGTCGCTGCCTCTCGAAGACGAAGAAGGCCAATCCATTGAGTATGTCCTTGAGGAAAGGCTATGCGGAGGCCCTGTGGATAGTGGCTCGCCCTCTGTAGAAGATCGGCACGTTGAAGGGGTCTACAGGACCACAGAAGCAGACGAAGGGCTGGGCATGCCACCAGGCAGCTTAGCCCCCACACCGCCGGAAGCAGCAGAACAAGCCGCGCTAGACGCATCAGGAGTCGCGGCATCCGCTGCGATGACGCCAGGAGTCGCGGCCTCAGGAGTCGCAAACAGAGAAACTCCACCTGGAGTCGCGCCTGCGGAATCAGGGTCAAGGGTAACCCCCAAGCAGCGGTCACGCCGCCACAGGGAAGCGTGTTGTTTACGCCAATATCTGCGGTTAACGCGGCTGCTAGGGTGACAGAATTGGAGGCTACCAGGATCGGGCTATATGATGAAGTCCAGAGAATCGCAGATGAGAGAGCCAGGCTGGCGCGTGAGGAACAGCGCCTCCAACAGGAGCAACTGCGACTCATCGAGGAAACCAATACTCTGCAAGGAATACAGGCCACCTTGCCACACAGACGCCACGCGAGTCGCCTGCAGCCAGGAACAGTAAACCCTATGGAGCTGTTCCAATCACCTACCGCTGAACCAGCAATTGCGGTCCCGTCAGCCGCCACCAACACGATCCCATCAGTCGCCACCAACACGGCGCACCCGGTCGCATGGTCAGGGGTCGCACAACCTTCAGTCGCGGTACCCGCACACATGGCACCATCTGCCATGGTTATGCGGTCCGTGGCCCCGTTAGCTGCGCCCGCGGTTCAAGCAATCGCTGTGCCATCAATCGTACCAGCGGTTCCATCTTTCGCAGCACCAAGAGTAGCAGAGATACCTGGATCAAGGGCCATAGTACAGGCTAACAACAGGGCCATGATGCCCCCGCCACTGACGCAGCCAACCTTTGTTCAGCAATCGCCACAGCAGCCTCAAAGGTTCCACACGCCGCAAGGGCATTATGTTAGCCCAGTGGAGAATCTCTTTGCAGCCACAAACATCTTGGCCAGATTAGCGCCAGCAGGAAACACGCCAATGGACAGAGAGGCACGGCGCGCCATTGAGATGCTGAGCACAGCAGTAATACAGCAGGCGAATATGTCCGAACACGCAGGACGGCTGCACTCCACCCCTTACAATAGCAGAGCAACGGCGGAGAGAAGCATCCACGCGGAGTCGCCACACGTTGCGACCTCGAGTTCGGCTAGGCGACAAAGGGAAGATCAACCTGCGGCTCAAAATCAACCTCAGCAAATTCAACCCATAGAGATTGTGCAGCCGCGCGGCGGCCAATCCAATAGGAAGGCCAGCTTCGTCCAACCTATCGTCGCGACTCAAAGGCCCAGTCTGTTTCAGCGAAAGAATCAGGTCTGAACCGTTTCCTGCAGATTTCAAAGGGCCTCGCAAGGTCGCCAACTACAACGCCAGCATGGACCCTGTTACTTGGCTCAACAATTACGAGATGGGCATGAGCATCCTAAATGCATCCGAAGAGATCTGCGCACGTTACCTAAACATGATGTTAGAAGGCGCAGCCCACATATGGCTACAAAATTTGCCACCAAATTCAATAAACTCTTGGGATGAGATGAAGGAAGCTTTTATCAAGAATTTCCAAGGAACATGCAAGCGACTCTGCAGCATAGAGGACCTTGAGCGTTGTGTACAGAAGGAAGGCGAGTCGAGTCGCCACTGGATGAGAAGGGTCGCAGAGATCATACATTCCTCAGATAACATACCACCCAGTTCAGCAGTCCTTGTCATGGAGAAAAATTGCAAATTTGAGCCGCTAGTCCACAAACTAGGTCGCATGAAGGATAAAGTCAAGAGCCTAAGCGAGGTAATGGCGGCGGCCAACAAGTATGCTAGCTCGGATAAAACCAGGGACGCATCTGATGGGGAGGAAGAGGAAAACACTGGCAAGGGAAAGAAGGCCAGTAGCAAGCCTCAACAACAGCAAGCTAGCAATGCCAATGCGAGTTATAACAAGCGCAAAAACGAGGAAGGAAACTCAGGGTTAGTCGCAAATACGAACACTCGTTACAAACAAAGCAGCAGCAGAGGAAGGAATTTTCACCCAGTTAATTTGGAAGAGGTTTTCAACCGCCCCTGCGACATCCATATAGGAAAAGATGGGAAACCACCCAACCACACGAAGGCACAGTGTTATCATTACAAAAAGTGGAAGGATGGACAGCCACTCAACACAAACTTCAATCATCAAAACAACGAGGAAGGTAAACACGGCGGAGGCAACAACAGCAACAACGCCGTCCCAAATCCGCAGCCAGATCAGCCACAATTCCCAAAACAGTTGGGTCAGTATCATACCATTGTGGTGAATACTTCAAGGAGGGAACAAAAGCTGCGACGACGCAATCAGGCTGTTAACGCCATAGTACCAGCCGTCCCACAGTGGCTAAAGTGGTCCGAGCAACCAGTAGTTTGGAGCCGCGAGGATCACCCAGGAGAAATAAATGAAGAGGGAAAACTCGCGCTGGTGGTTGCCCCTCAAGTCGCAGGGTACAAGTTGAGCAAAGTACTGATGGATGGAGGCAGCAGCATCAATATATTATACTATGGAACCTTCAAAAGATGAACCTTCAAGAAAAGCAGCTACACCCATCAAGAACAACGTTTCATGGTGTCGTGCCAGGCATATCAGCTCAGCCATTGGGGCGAGTTAACTTGGAGGTCGCCTTTGGGACACAAAGCAACTTCAGGAGCGAGTACATTTGGTTCGAGGTTGTAGATTTCCAGAGCCCATATCATGCGCTGTTTGGCAGAGAAGCATTCGCAAAGTTTATGGCTAGGCCGTGCTATGTGTACCTAAAGCTTAAAATACCAGGCCCTAGGGGAGTCATCACCATCAATGGCGACAAAAGAATAGCTCAAGAATGCGAAGAGGGCGACAAGGCCATAGCCAGAGCAGCTTGCATCGCAGAGAGCGCGCCCATGCGCGAGTCGCAGGAGAATTTTGATGACATCGTGAAGGCCAAGAGGCACCTGCCTGACTTGCGACTTCAGATTACGGCCGCAAGGGAGGCAAGGAAGTCAAAGGCTACGAGCCATTGCCAATAAGGACACATCCCAGGCATCGCGAGTTGCCATCAGCAGCGCAGCAAAATTATTAAGAGTTTACATCATCAAGCTGGCCACTCAGGGCTAAAAATTTCAATTCTGGTCGCCACTCAGGCGCGACCGACCCAATGTGACACTTCTGATCGCCACCTAGGCGCGATCGACCCAATTCTGGTCGCCACTCAGGCGCGACCGACCCATGTAACATCTCTGGTTGCCACCTAGGCGCAACCGACCCAAGCATCATTCTGGTCGCCACTCAGGCGCGACCGACCCATGTAACATCTCTGGTTGCCACCTAGGCGCAACCGACCCAAGCATCACTTCTGGTCGCCACCTAGGCGCGACCGACCCTATGTATCATATAATGATTCTGAAATAAAGCATCTCAAACTACCAATTGAGCTGTGAGTCTTTTATTTTTTAATCATTGGTCCCTTGGGGGTGCGGCAGCTTTTTAGCGCGGCCTATTCCTTGGGATCGCCAAACAAGTGGCATTTATCGTGATTATACTCAACCTCTCTTGGATGCGACTTGCACTATGCGGCCAAAGTACTGGGGGTGCGGCGTCAATCGAGTTTGATTGCCTATCATGGCCGCTCTCGACCCTGAACACGCACTTTTTACCTGGGAAATACTGAGCCGCGCAAGGGCCTAAGTGAGGAAAAACCGAGACAAATCATAAGGACCAGCCTATTGGTCGAAACATGTACTGCCAAGAGTACTTAAGCAAACCATAATATTGTCTTATGACACATAAATTCTAACAATTATTACAGACCGCTAAGGGCCAAGATCATCAAACCATTGTTTTCTCTTCTTCACTTGTGCGCAGCTTTTGGCCGGTGGGAAGGAGGAACAGGCGGCTTACCAAGCTTGCCAGAAGGAGCAATCGCAGGCTCGCTGGAGGGCTCTTCAGTCGCGGGCTTGGGGGCTGCAGAGCTGGATACGCCTGGAGAGGGGTTCTTTTCCTGCGGAATCACCGCACTGGATGACGGAGCGGGTAACTTCTCCCATCTGCTTCCATCTGCATTATACTTGCCCATATAGGTCGCAAGATCTATCCCCTCCACCAGTTCAGTCGCGTGGCCGCGCATATCCTTCCAAGTCGTCGCATATTCTGAGGCCGTCAGTTCGGTGCCATCCACCTTCTTCGAGGGCCTACCTTTTGCAACCTTGGCAGCATCAAAAGAAGGATAGTACGTCTTGGCCAAAGCAAGAACATGAGCCGCGCCGGTGCGAGCTGAGGACTCCTTCCAGTCCAAAAAGAACTGAGGCGCCCTAAGCAGTCTTTTCAGCAGCCCTTCAGAATCACCGGGGACTGGCTTGGTCGGCAGCAGGCACTTAGACAGTGATTTCATGGCGTCACAAGTTCTTCGCGAAAAATCGCGGATATACTCCAGCTGTTCTTGAGTACTGCCGCGCTGCTCCTTGGCATCTTCACCTACATCGAGGCATGTCTCCGTCAGCTTACAACATACAGGCAAAGATAGTAGAGAAAACAGATGCAGATATGAGTCGCAACACATACCAGTTAACTCTTGAGTCATGATGCACACTTTGGCGTGGACAAGGTTATGGGCATCAGAAACTTTCTTCAACTTTTTCTCAAGCTCGCCAATGGAAACAGCCTTAAGCCTTGCGTCCTCATTGGCATCAGCAATGGCGTCTTTCTGAGCACTGACTTGGAGGTCCAGCTGCTGGACCCTCTCTTGGAACTTCTCTTCAACAGTTTTAAGCCGCAGCTCGGTGGCTTTGGCTTGCTCAGATAACTTGAAGCTTTCATCAGATAGCTCGCCCATCCTGGTTTCCCTCTTCTTCAGCTCAGCGTCACGCTGGCCAAGGAGCTCGCGTAGCCTCTCCAGTTCAGAGGGAGTATCCCCCAGCTGCTTTTCCAAGGCAATTTTGGCAGCTGTTATGGAGCTTAGTTCCTCCTACGAAGGGTACATCAGTTAGTAAGTATATATCAACAGCTAAAAGAGAAGCATCAAGTCTCCCTTTACAGTCAAAGAAGAAACTTGATCCTTGGGGGCTAGAGACAGATAACTGGAGATAGAAGTTTACCTTATAAGCCGCAGACAGGTCAGACAGTGCCTTGCGGAGCTCCATGGCTTGCTTGTCATTTGAGGCAATGATAGCCTCTGACAGTCTCTCAGCGCGGCTTGTGGAGGAGGAAGAAGCAACCTCAGCACGCAGAATTGGCGACCGCAGGCTGTCCGCCGCTGGCGACTCAATCACTGGCGCATCAGCATCCTTGGCCATTACATCTATGGAGGAGGGGTTGACCTTCTCCACGTCCTGGATCATAAGGGGATCCGTTCTATCCTCCAGAGCCACCTCTTGGGTGGCTGTGTCAAGAACAGGGACCGTGGCCAGGTCATCAGTGGTGGCCACGCCCTCTACCATGGCGGTATGAGCCGCAGGTGATAAATGCGGCTCAACCGCGGTTCCAGGCTCAGTCGCGGGTTTAGCCGCACTTCTGCAAAAAGCAAGGGCATTGTGTGAAGAAGAAGCACATAAGCCAGAATAAAAGTATTAAAGCACAGGGAAAAGTTACTAACTCTGGAGCCATCTTCACAAAGGCCATAAGTTCACCGCTTGACGGTGAGGACAGGCCTTGGGTCCCAGAATCTACGAGCAGAAGTTTTGCGTGTCAGTAGAGGAAAAAGAATAAGCATTCAAGATGACAAGACAACAGAAATTACCAGAGTGGGGACCCATGTCTTCTTCAGCAGAGGCGGTGGCTTTGAAAGCACGCCTGGCAACGGAGGAGGTCGCGCCCGTAGCAGGTTTGCGACGCTTCGTGGCCTCAGGGTTTTCCAGAGCATCAACCTCTGGTTCCTCACGAGATAGCCTCTTGGAGGCTCTACGGGGAGTTGGTCCAGCCGCGGCAACAGAACTCGCGGCTGGCACTGGACTGTCATCCTCGTCCAGTTCAGTCTCTTCACCATCTGAGGCCGCAGAAGCAACAGAAGGGATATCAGCAGTCTCGCTGCCCTCTAGAGTGGGCAGCAACTTCTTTCGTGCGGCACGCTTGGGAGCAGCAGTGCCGGCGACGGTCGCAGGCAGCGACCAGTAGTTCTCATCAGCCTGGATCAGGGAGATATAAGTTGCAGTATTAAGAAAAGGAATGCGACTCAACTACGAAGGCGAAAAGACAGAGAAGAGGAGTTACCTCAAAAGGCTTGTTGTTAACACTGAAAGGGGCAAGCCCCACCTTATCGAAGGAGATGTCCTTCTCCTCAGTCACGCGGGTGACAAATTCCACCCAATCCTCAGGCCTCCAGTCCGAAGCCTTGATACGATCAACGTCAGCAGAGGTGCCTGTGCACTCAAGGAAGGATCGCTGTCGTGGACTCACGGGCTGAATGCGCCATTTGGTCCAGCAAGAGAGAAGATCAAGGCCAGTAAGACCATGACCTATTAAGGCGCGGACCTTGATCAGCGACTCATTGATGAAGGCATGGCCGAGTCGCGGGGTTTTGATTTCAGTGCCTCGGTAGGCACGAAGAGGGTGTTAGACCAGGAGGGAAGGCGAGTTTCGCCCTCCGGTGAAGTATCTTGGCAATAGAAGAAAGATTTTTGCCAAGCCCTGGGTCGATTCGCCAGGGCTAGCTTGGGAAGGCAAGAGTTCCTATGGCGTTGAAGAGAGATGGCGCCGACCTGAACGTAGGCGCCACCCTTGGAGACAAGTTGGCTGTTGCAGGTGAAAGAGGCCAGCCATAGATCGATGTTGGGGGCTATGCCAAGATAGTCCTCGCACAGCACATGAAAATTGCTCACCTGGAGCATTGAGTTGGGCCCGATGTCGTGAAGACGGAGGCCTAGGCGTTGCAGCAAATTGCGGAAGAAGGGAGAACCTGGCGGCGTGAATCCACGCTCCACGTGCTCCACGAACATCACCAGCTCGTTGGGCTTGGGGCGCGGCTCGATTTCATCGCCTGGCGCCCGCCAGACGCCGTCCTCCTTCGGCGGCAAGAAGCCAGCCTCGGCCAGATCTGCAAGAGTTTCCTCCGTTACCCAGGATCCTTCCCAGTTGCAGGAGATCTTGCGCCTATCGTCAGATGGCTTCGCCTTGGGCGCCATTGCGAGGGGGAGATTGGATTGGGGAACTAGGCTCGGGTCGAGGAAGAAGACGGCGCGGCTAGGGATGAGAAGATTGCAAGGGCAAATGGATAATGACCTAGGTGGCCGCAGCTTATAACTGAAGGGGCCCGCAACTAACGGCATTATCTGTGCTCGCAACCAACGGCACAATTTGCGCCCGCAAAACGAGTAACGGTCCGCAATTAAAGGAAACGAATATTTCCAGAAGGAGAGATGAGTCGCGCAGATGAGTCACAGCTCTGAATCGCATAAGTCAGGAGATTGGTCAGAACGTTTACAGTGCGGCTCAGAGACCATTTCAAGAGGTCAGAAGATTCTCACCGTAAAGTCCTAACCAATCTTGGGGGCTAATGTCGGGGGAATACTTTCTGGATTAACCCGCGGCCCAGTGCGACTTAACTTACTCGCACGGACAAGGCCCACTTGGGAGCAAGCCCAATATTGAACCGCCATAAGGGAAAGATCTAGAAGACTATCCCGGAGGACGTGAAGACCAAGTAGTCTCCGAGTAGGCCTCTGTGGATGTATTCCTTATGGGGAAGTTTCCTTTTGTAACCTAGCGAGCCTCTGTGTATATAAAGAGGACTCGCAGGACTTAGAGCGGGTCAAGCTATCAAGCCCCAAACCCTAGCTCATACGGCGAGTACCAGATCGGATCGCCTCCATTGTAACACCTCGATTATCATATCAATACCAATCTAGGGTAGGCAGGAAGTAGGTCTTTTACCTCACATTGAGGGGGCCGAACCTGGGTAAATCTGTGTTGATCTTTGTTCCTGCGATCCCAAGCTCGGAGATGCTTGACTCGCATAATCCCACACCTACGAAGTCATCTATGACACCTGACGTGACAAACCCACGACACCAGCTGCCTGCCACATTGATCTCCAACGCATTTTCAAGCTTGAGGATGACAAGACTTCAATGGCTAAGATGGCATTCGCCTTGATCGACGAGGAGTACGCTGATATGAAGACAAAATTCCACAAGGATCAGCACAAACTCTGGGAGAATACCCCACTTGACGCTACCAACATTGAGTATGCAGCAATAGATGCGTATGTTGCATACGAGGTGTACCGCAAAATTAGAATCGTCAACTATGGGCAGCGTCACCTAGTACCACCACCAGTGCCCCATGGGTCTCCTGCTTGGGGGAATTCTGATTCGGAGGACGAGTAGTGTTTGCAATGGCGAACACTTATATATCTCTATTATTATGTAGTGCTTGGGGTCTCCTGATCTAGGTTTGTAGATGTTTGCAGTTTCATATGTGTGTATCTTTAATTATGCTGTAATGGATATCTGAACTATTATTTGTATTAATTATGTCCCTGTTTAAGTATGATGTGATCAAGCTTTCTGAAGCTTTTGATGTATGTGCTGAATTTTTAGATCATGTCATTCTATTATAGTTGTTTCTACACGATAGTACTTTTTGTGAAGAATGTTTGTGAAACTTTTGTCGAAAATCAAGTTTATTATTTCACATAGCAACTAGTACACATAAAAAGACTCTATGCAAGAGGATATATCTTTATTTAATCCGGTTACAGCTGGAGTGCATCACGCTTACATCTTTATTTAATCCGGTTACAGCTGGAGTGTATCACACGCTTACATCTTTATTTAATCCGGTTACAGCTGGAGTCCATGCCATTTTTATTTAACTAACTTCTGCCTCGTCCTAAGCCGCGGGGTGCATCACGAGCGGTCCTCACCCAAAGAGCAGGAACCATCACAGGGCCAATACTCACATGAGAAGGATCCCTATACAATACCTGCCATGTATTAGTATACACCGTATCCAACATATACATGTAGCGACGAACGTGCGCATCCTCCTCCCTGATACGGCGACGTACCACCTCCTCGGGGGCCGGCTCCCTCTGGAACCTCCCTGGCCCACGCGACCTCCACCAAAGAAGATCCGGGTGGCTCGTGAGTGCCTGCATATATATCAAATGCACCGTTGGACGTATGACGGGAGTCCGAATGCTTCGTATACCAAAATGAACACTAGATAGGGATGTTGTTGATGATGTGTAATAATGTATTAAACCTTTTATGTAACTGTGTTATGAAAGTTGAAACAAAACACACGGTTTCCCCTACATACAGCCCGACGGTGGCTCGTGAGTGCCCCTTTCAGAACCACGTCGGATCGAAGTTGCCTACCTTCTCTAGTGGCCACTCTGACCAGCAAATCGGCAAATCATCGCGTGGTCATGAGACGGCAAATCGGCCTTCGATCCAAACAGCGGCAAGACGTCTCTAATGATCTGCAACCGTCCGAACAAGTGTTGGAGATGTTGCTAATCATCAGAGATCCTTGCCGCTGCTTGGATCCGACCGAGGGGAGGGTTCACCTTCAGCCTCCGCTCTAGGAACTCCTGCCTCTCACAAATCTTACTCTCTGCTACCCGTGTACTGCCAATGATCGATGGATGCTATATATAGGGTCAGTGTGCTTCTTTAGTCCCGGTTGGTAACACCAACCGGGTCAAGTGGCTCACGAAGTGGTCGTGATAGTGCTGATCCAATAGCTCACAATCCCTGAAAAGAAACACACCCCTGATCCAACGTCTCACAAGCGCTTGAAAGAAACACACGATCCGTGTGCTTCTTTAGTCCCGGTTGGTAACACCAACCGGGACTAAAGGCGGGCTTTGCGGTAACGACTCGTGTCAGTCACGTGTCCTCCCCCAGCGCTGCTCTAGCCACGTGTCCTCCCCTAGCGCTGCCCTAGAGGTCTTTATATATTGTCGCCGACAGGGTAAACCCTAATCCACCATTCCTAGCCACGAACGCATCGTCTCCACGAGATGGATCCGCCACGCCCGCCGCAGCGCCTTCTGGACGAGGTCGAGCGTGCTCGGCAGAGCGCGCTTGGGAGCTACCGCGGGAGCCTATCCCGCCGTATGCCCACGAGCCCGGCGTGGAGAGGAATGCCCTGCTACCGGCCTCCTGCTCCGGTATCGGAGGAGGTGCGGAGGACGTACGAGCCCGCGTGGTACGACGTCCCTGACCCCGACGAGGATGCGTACGCCGCAGGGGTGGCGTGGGGATCCGCGGCCGTACCTCCACCAGTCGCCGCCGCCCCTCCCGACGAGGAGGATGACGACGACGACGACTTCGACTGGAGCGACCATGGGGAAGAGCGCGGCGGGCCGCAGATGCAGGAGGCCCTTGAAGCCTCCTTCCGGTCCGTCCACGACGACCGTGTACAGCGAGCCAGAACTGCCTGCCAGCTCAAGGCGAAGGAGGCTTCCGAGCTGGATTGGGCGCTGAAAGACTCATCCTCCATGGATCTTGCCCTCCGCCGCAAACGTGCGCGCGAGAACCGGGCGGCCGCGAACGGGGCTGGCTCCTCCCGCCGTTCCCCCTAATCCTACGGCCTCCGAGCAACAAGTCCGTTTATGTAGTAACGTAATTGTTAGTGATGTGTAATAATGTATCCTTTTATGTAAGTCTGTTGGATGTTGTTAAAGATGTTTTTAAAATAAAGAGATGTCTTTTAAATTTAAACAATATTAGTTAATGCATTTTTTAAATTGAAAATGGCAAAATGGTTAATAGTTTGAATAGTTCGAACAATCATATTTAGAAGTTTTTCATATTTAAATTCATATTTAGAAGTTTTTCATATTTAAATTCATATTTAGAAGTTTTTCATATTTAAATTCATATTTAGAAGTGTTTCATATTTAAATTCATATTCAAAAGTGTTTCATATTTAAATTCATATTTATAAGTTTTTCATATTTAAATTCATATTTAGAAGTGTTTCATATTTAAATTCATATTCAGAAGTGTTTCATATTTATAAGTTTTTCATATTTAAATTCATATTTATAAGTTTTTCATATTTAAATTCATATTTAGAAGTTTTTCATATTTAAATTCATATTCAGAAGTTTTTCATATTTAAATTCATATTCAGAAGTGTTTCATATTTAAATTTATATTTAGAAGTTTTTCATATTTAAATTCATATTCAGAAGTTTTTCATATTTAAATTCATATTTAGAAGTTTTTCATATTTAAATTCATATTTAGAAGTGTTTCATATTTAAATTCATATTTAGAAGTTTTTCATATTTAAATTCATATTCAGAAGTGTTTCATATTTAAATTCATATTCAGAAGTGTTTCATATTTAAATTCATATTTATAAGTTTTTAATATTTAAATTCATATTCGGAAGTTTTTCATATTTAAATTCATATTCAGAAGTGTTTCATATTTAAATTCATATTTAGAAGTTTTTCATATTTAAATTCATATTTAGAAGTGTGGGACCCCTCATACCGAAGTCCGAGATGTCCACGTTATGTAAAATAGATCACGATCCCAATGATCAGTGCATCGCAATCACATAACCAACAGGGTATCCAGAGTTACATCATTCAAGTCGTACGAATAAAAGTCTTACAACACAAAATGGTCACATGACCAAGTCTGCAAATCATCGTCACGCAGGACGGAATTAACTACGATACAGCGGAAGCTTGCGGCTAGCGTCGGCCCTCGTCACAACCAGACGCATTCCCACAGAGCAGTTGACCGGTGACACTCAGTTGGCGTAGTCGTCGGCGTACTCCTCATCTTCGGCGTAGGTCTTCTCGTTGAAAATCTGGACATTGGAATATCCAGGGACACAACCATGAGTACAATTACGTACTCGCAAGACCACCACCAGGCTTAAATTTTCATGGTAATGCAATGGAAGCGTTTTCGAAAACTGGGATAGTTGCTATATATGACTATAGGGCTTAATTTTCGCAAACGATGCTTTTAGACATAGAGAATACAACATCTCTATATCTTTGTTAAAAAAGGCATTTGGAGATATAATTCTCCTTCTTTTAGAAATGACAGAAAACATTTCCACGTTTTGAAAACACTTTTGTAAAACTTTTTCAAAACACTAGGATAGGGATGCCCCTTTTTCCTTTTCGGGTTCCGACTGGTTGACTCCCCGAGACCAACCATCTTCTCCCAAAATCCGTACCTCCCAGGTACCTCCTTGATGCCTCCTTTTTCTTTGCCGAAAACAGTTTCTTTTTAAAACATAAAAGTGCCCATACGCCTAGATCGGGGGCCTTTCCAACCGTCCATGACCGAGGACTCGGCTATTCGAATAGATTTACACTCTGCAGAGGTGGTGCACTTTCACCACACCAAACAGTCATTCCGCCGTGATCAGCCACGGTCCTCATACGACAGTATGCGGTGTTTCGGATAACATGATCAAAGCTTTCCACTAATCCACTCTAGAACAGAGGGCTCCCGCTAGGTTTGTTCCCCTCGGCACCGTGTGCTCCACTAGACCCCTGGTCTCTCTTAGGACGCCACACCGCCACGGCAGGGGACCCAACGCAATCGTCCGGCGCGGGTCCATCCGCATGTGTATTGCCTCGTACAGACGACAACCTGGCTTCGAGGGACTCTAACCCTTATAGAAGTATGAGACCTTCCGTACTAAAGTAGACAAGCTTCCGGCTAAGCCCTACCCATATCAGGTAGTGTGGTTGCATGGGTTAATTGTTCGGGCGGCCGCTAGGGCTGTACTTTGTTTTTCAAAAACATCTCCAACTCCGACTGCTCCCGGCAGCTCGGGTTTTCACAAACTCGCCCATCGCTCCCAGCGACTCGGGTTTTTTCTCCGGAAATATTTTCATCAAATCCAGGCTCCCATCCTAAAGTTTTGAGGTAAGGGTATAAGGATATGCTACTAGGAAATATAATTTTCTTGATAGCGCCTTCAGTAGAAGGCTTCTCAAGTAGGAACTTATTTTTATAAAACCTATTATATACTAGTAGATATATATTTGGCCAAACAATCATTTTTGGAAAATAGTTTTGGGGTGACAAAATGCCACATAAAGGATAAAACATGCATTATTTTATTTTAAAACAAGACATGCTTTGTACAAATAGTAGGAGTTCAATAGGGTGTTGAGGTGGCTTGCCTGGCTCAGCAATAGATCCCTAGGTCTTGACATTGATGCTCCTCAGGCCCACTCCTCACTTCCAGTTCCTTCCCGATCGTATCTAACGTCGTAAGCAAGAAAAGGAACAACACTCAAAATACAAGACATTGCCACAAGGACAAAATAAACAGCTAGCATTGCATAGGGCACTAAACTAACAATCAAAAGCAAATCACTCACTTAGCTAAAACAGCAACAAACAACAAGTCCATATAACTAAGACAAACAACAAACACACCTAAGCATATATACACAACAACCCTACTAGTTAAAAAGGTGGTTTTAACTAAACCCTAAAGCAAAACTCCACTTAGGGTGGTTAGGTCACTTAACAAGGGCTGTTACCGTAGTTTAGGAAATACTTCAGACAAAAGTATCTCTTTAGTTTTCAAGAAATATTTCAGACAAAAGTTAAGTTACTAATTATTTTCTATTATTAAATTATTCCGCCAAGTTAAGATAGGGACATTAACAAACTACTCATGCTAGTATTAAACTTAAGGACTACCAAGTTCAACTAACAAGGCAAACATATCAAACCACACAACCATGTTTGGCAACTACAAAACCATTTATTATTTATTTACAAAATAAGGTTAAGGTGATAATTAGACAACCTTTTTGAATCACTTTCAATTTGTAAAACTAAACATCACTAATAAACTTAAAACAACCAGTAGCTAAGAAGAACTTATTAGTGAAGTTTACTTTATTCCAATAATCATGTAATTGAGCAAACAAGCATGATTAATTTATTTTATTTCCTCAGGCACTAATAGCATTTTACAACTAACTTCATTTTGTTTTTACTTAAGCACTATCAGTACTAACATATTAAGAACAAGATTATGTAGTGATCTACAGTACCTTAATATTCCACAAATAAGCAAAAGCAACAATTTCATAAATGACCAAATATTTATTTTATCATTTTTAAATAGGCAGAAAACACCATTTTTAGAGTTTATTAAGTCCAGGGTGTTCTGTTCAGCCAAAATTTATGAAAAGCTAGATTTAGGTTCTTTGTATAAATTAGAAACTACTGCAATTGATTTTGTCCAAAATCTTATTCACAGAAATTTAATTAAATGCTAGAAAACCCTACTGGTCCAAACTTCAAACACATGACATTTCCAAACTAAGCATCACAAACACATGAGGTTAATTTCTACAGAAAGCTACACTCACAAGCTTTCCAGAACAGTTGGATTCACAAATTTTGGAGTCATAAAACTCAAGATAATAAAGATTTAGTGAAAAAGTAACTTTTTACAAGATTACATCTAGCACATACATAAAAATATATTTTTACAGAAGGCCAACTCCACACGGTTAAGAAAACTCAGGGTAACTCTACAAAATTTGAATCGCTCATTTTTCGTGTTCGAGGATTAAATGGTGGATTAAAACTGAACACAGATCTAACAGGATTTTCAAAACAGAAAGCATTTGACCGGAAAAACAAATAAACAGGCCAGATCTGTGCCGGACCGAGCCGCACAATGCTGGGCCGGCCCGCTGCGCTGCGCGCGCAGGCGAGGCGGTAAGCCGCCGATGGATGGCGAACGAAGGGCCAAGATTAGATCCAGAAGCTTTCAAACGCGGCCGTTGATCGGAAAATCGACGGCTGTCGCACGTCTTCTTCCTCCCGACGGACAGCAGCGAGCAGAAACCCTAGGAAGGTCGAGGTCGCGGGATAGCTCACCTAGGGCTAACGAAGGTTGAAGAAGAGGGGCGGTGACGGTCGCGGAAGCTCGGGGAAGGACGCGGATGGGCTCGGTTGTCCTCGGCGTGCTCTGGAACGCTGGCGAGGACGACGGCGTCCGCGGCGGACACGGGCACGACACGATGGCCACAGGGTTCCTGAAAGCCAAAGGGGATGTCTCAGGGGTAGAACAAGGTGCGGGGGTCATGTAGATACAAAAATGGCGGCCGGAGGAGGACGGTGGAGGAGGCGAGCTTGCACGCAAAAGCTCGGGCCGAGCGGCGGTCTTCGGCCGATCCTGGGCGAGTCCGAGCTAGAGCTCGCTCGGGAGAGAATAGGGGGTGGAGTGAGGGCAGAGGGAGGGAATGGGCAAGGTGAGAGGGGGAGAGAGGGACTCGGGGGCCTTTAACCGAGAGGGTGCCCAGTCCACCATGGACGGGGTGCACGGGCATGTGCTGCGTGGTCGAAGGAGAGGGATAGGGCAGGAGGGGCGGTGGAGGAGCGTCTGCTGGCACTGTTGCACGTCTTGGAAGCTAGCAAACGGCTGAGAGCTGATGGAGGGGTGTGGAGTAATGGAGTGGGGGTTTCCCTGCCTCCCACCTGTTCGATGAAATGCCAGAAAGAAAAAGACAAGAGTTGCTATGCTAGGGTTTGGACAGGGTCGTGGCTAAGGGTTTCTAGAGGGATGGAGGGGTAGTGCACACCCCAAACCACATGTTGGACAAGGGGAGAGGGGTGAGTTTTAGTTTAAGAAGGTTTATGGGCTGAGTAGAGTAGGTCAATTTGCTAAGATGGATTAGTCAATCTTATAGTTTGAAAATTATAAAACAATCTAGGTTGGTTAGTAGGGATATGGATTTAGCATTTAGTTTAAAATTCTAGGTCAAAGGTGTTCAATAACAACTATAAACAAAAAAGGCAAATTGCTATTTTATAAACTAGATATGGTCATCTTAGAATGAAACACTCGAAACAAGCAATGATTAGTGATTAAACATTTTTGTAAATTTTGAAGAAGGCTATATAAGGAAAGTAGGGGTGATGTAAGCCATGCTAGAAGTTTTGTATTCCCAAAAAGATCAAAAGAAACACAAATGGTGAGGCTCTAAAAAGGCTAAAAGTTAACATGAGCTAAGATAGTCACTCACTAGTTGTCATTTGGTAAATTTGGAAATTTCTAGAACTAAACCCACTTAAAGGTGGTAAGACACACCACAATCACAAGGACATCAATCAAGCAAGAGTTTACTAAAATCAAACAAAAGTTTTTACTATTTTGGAAAATTCTAGATTAACACCACAATTCTAAAAGAGGTAATACATTCCACTCAAACAAGACAAGCAAAGCAAACATTTAGATACCAAATCAAAACATGTGCATCAAATGGTGCTACAATCAATCACCACATGAATACTCATAAAATAACAAACTCAAGTCAAGCAATTCAAAAAACAAACAAATATCAATCAAAAATTTACATAACATTTAATATTATTAGGTGATATAGTGATCACACATAATCATGACAAGATGATGTTAAAAATTACCTCAACTCATATTTTGCTATTTTTCAAAAGGCTTGATGAAAAGAAAAATAGGAGTAATATATTTCCAACTTGTATCATTTTCAAAAGGTGTTTTGAAAACAGGAGTTTTAGAAAAAGGTATGTTGATCCTTGCAACACATCAAGGTTTTAAAAATAAGTAGGAGATATTAACTAGATCTCCATAGCTTTGGACACACTTAGATTTTTGGGAAACTTCTACTTTCTAAAATAGTAGGCTTTTGGGGCTGTATTTAAAATCAAGACATCCTTGAAAAAGAGCTTGGCCAGAATAAGATTGGAGAAGACCTATGGGTTAATTCTCTGGTCATGACATGATCACCAAAATTAAAATGACATGTTAAATTAGTTGAGTTCAAAGGTTAGTGTTTTCAGTGGTTGTTAACTCAATCAACAAAGCAGACAAGATCCAGCAGAGAATTCAGGAATGAAACACAAGCATTAGTGAAACATTTCAAAAAAAAAATTTGTTGACTCTGATTTTTGGCTCTATAAAAACTGTGTTTTTTCTGGCTTCCCAAAATTGGGGCGTTACAGACCTTCCCCCCTGAAAATAATCTCGTCCCGAGATTCCCAAGAGGGTACTAAGAGAGCGCAAGGTTAGGGGGTTCGACGCTCCTTCATCTTCCGAGGTTGCTGATCCCCAACGGTTTCCTTGCCGATAACGCGTCTGTTTCCTTCTCGAAGACTTTGGTATTGACTGAAGTTGTTGACATGTGGGTCGTCGCTGATCAGTGTTCTTGTCGGTTTGACTCCAAATACTCTAGAGTTAGGGCGCAAAGGACAGCTTGTCAAACTCCCTAATAAAACTAGCGTATGTCTTCCCCCCTTAAAAAGGGGCCTTGAAGGGTAGCTGTTGAAGGTATAAGTTGTTGCCGACTTCAATAGGTTGTTGTTCTTGAGTATCACGATGATCTTTGTCTTGGTCGTAACTCCTTGGCGCTTGAGGTTGATGTAGACACTTGTCCAGATATTGCCGTCTTGAGGGGTCAGCAGTTAAATATCCGCCAACAGTTTTCAAGCCTCACAGGAGGGTCAGGTCCGTAGACTTGACTCTCTCCGGTTTTCCCTAAAGTCAAAGGGTGCTACAACGAGGAGGTTTCTCATGGCGAGATATCCTTCCCGACGTAAATGGTGGCTTTGGAAGATTAAGTCTGTCTAGGTATGGTTATTCAGATCTTGCTTCGCCAGATCAATCTTGGATTGTTTCTCATGGTTGCCGTGAGGAGGTTTGTCCTCGCAATATCTATCCCGGCTACTACGTCTTCGGCAATGGTGATTCGTTCTCTCGGCTCCCAACGACGTCGACAAAGTGGTTCGGTTATTTGTCCCTGGAATATCAGTGGTGGTGCTCTTACCGATGTTGCTTGATTAATTTAATGGCTGCGTGTGTGCACAAAGACTTGGCATTGCGGCTCAAAATTAAAGAGGGAGAACCTTCGGTGGTATTCACAGGTCTGTGGTTTGGTGGTGTTGGCGTTGTTCTACGGCTGCCTTCAGAAAAGTACAAGATTGTGTCATGCATGAAGAAAGAGGTTGAAGATCTCATAGATTTGCTAGTCTCTTTTAGTTTTGTTTTTGTAATTGATATAATCGTGTACTCTTTGCTGGTTTAATATACGTGGAAAAATTCAAAAAAAAAAATTTGTAGCCTCAAAAACTGAAAATCGGGGAGGTCCAAAGGTCACAATGGACAAGCTGAAAAGGTGCTGTAGTAAACTTAGAAAAAGGGAGAACGAGAGCCTAGGATGAACGTCCTAATTGACAGGCCTCACAAATGGGAGAGGATTTGCTAGCTTTATAATGTATAATTGTAAGAAATTGTGCGAAAGCTTTGCGAACAGATCGCCGAAGTAGAGATAGAGCTAGCCGCTCCTACGGGATCTGAGAACAAGTGTCCGCGAGGCTGCTGACCGTAGCCGTTCTGGCCGCGGTCACCAGAGGAGCCACTGCCGTTGCCGTTTGACGGGCAGGACCTGAGGGTTCGCCTTGGCCTTCGGCTTCAGTTTGATCTCTGCTATCTTCAGTCTGGACTGGGCCTGCACGAAGGATGGAAAAGGAACCATGGATTCGAGAAGTTCCTGCTGCTCCTTAAACCGGCCGTCGTCGAGGCCTTGGATGAGCTGCATCGTGAGCGACTTGTCGGAGACAGGCTCGCGGACGTCGGCGAGCTGGTCGGCAATGCCCTTCAGTTTGCCGCAGTAGTCGACCACCGACATGTCCCCCTGGACGGTGGCCCTAAACTCGTTGCCGAGATGTAGTGCGCGGGCTGCCATGTTCTCGGTGACGAAGTGGATCAGATGGCGCCAGGCGGTGTAGGCCGTGCCGTCCGCCGCCGCGACGACGTCGTGAAGTTCTTCGGCGATTGTCGTGTAGATCCAGAGGACGATGGTGTCGTCCGTAGCTCGCCACTCCTCGTCGGCGTGGAGAGGATCGGTCTCCTCTTCCACATGATCACGGGCATCGAATTCGGTGAGGACGAACAGGAACATATCGCGCCACTTGGCGTAGCTGCCGTTGCCGGCGGCGACGTCGAGCTCGAAGTCGATGTAGCGGGCGATGTCCAGGGTGTGGATGGAAAGGCCAGACGTGTCGATCCTTGCGCGGGGCTCGGCCTTCGTCGCCTGGAATTCTTCTTCGCTGATGATCTCGACGTCATCATCTACCTCCTCCGCCTTCCTTTTCCCGGCCATCACGCGCCCTGGAATCGGGAGAACACTGATCCGCCGCGACGAGGAATTTCGTGGGGCTCTTGCGAGCACTGTATAAAGGAGTATTATTTTCTTCAGCTGGGAGTCAGAATCGGAACCCTATCTTCTGGAATGAGCGTCGTGGGGTCTCAACAGATACGTGCGATCGTGGGCAGTGTATGCCGGATCACTAGCTCCTACGGTTACAGCTTTGCAATCCCTATAAATAAGGACGTTACAGATTTTGTCACTCAAACACGACGTTAAAAGGGTAGTGGGAGTACTTTTTACCTTTCTTACCTCACAATAAATTCATATGTACTCGGGTCGTTTTCTACACAGTACCGTACGAAGTATGAATAATATAGGTACATCAAACTCAATAAACATGATTTCCAATTAAACTGGCTGGATAGAAGCAAATAACTGTACGTTTCGCTCGAGAGCGCTACAAGGCGACTAGCGAGGCGAACAGGTTTTCCTACCCTAGCGCCGCCGTCGCCGCAGGCCACCGGTGAAAGAGCTGGGCCCCTCTCCTTCCGCTTACCGCTCCGGCGGCAGGAGGGAGGGGGACCCCTTTTTTTGCATGGTAACTAGGGCTAGGATATTTTTGGCATGGTGCGTCATTGGGGTGGTGGGAGCGGCGCCCGGGCAAATAAGTTTGCCTCAACTCTACTCTCACACCGGCGTTATCCTTCATGGCGGCGTCTCGGAGTTGGTGGCACTGTGTGCTTTCCGATCTTTCAGATCGGTGGCTGTAGGGTTCATGGATGGTGTCGGCGTTTTTCCTCTTGCTCTGTCCCCGTTGCTGCGGCGCTGTCTCCGGCGCCATGGTGGAGCAGAGAGGATTCGTCCAGGAGTACGTGCAGACGGTGGTCTGCACTGGTGACAGCTGGAAGATGATGCACCTTGTGGTAGGTTTGTGGATGGAGGCTGATAGTTCTGGTTCCCTACTCCGACGTCGTCGTGCGGGGGTGCCAGTGCTGAAGTTCGATGGTGTGTCCGGAGTCGTGCTGCCCCGGTCTGATTCTTTCAACGGTAATGGTTTATCCAATGGCAAACTATTTTGGAGGTCCGAAAAGCTGATGATCAGCGATGGAGCCGCGTCGAGCTCGGGTGAGAAGGTGATCTGTCTTTTTTTTTCCTTGGTGGCTGCTACGGTGGTGCCGAAGTAGATGGATCGACGTTGGTTTGTCACATAGGTTTATCCTATCTTTTCAGATCTGTAAGATCGGTGTATATGTACTTTGTATCTCGTCTTTTATTTATCAATGAGAATCGTATTATCATGCAAAAAAAAAACTCAATAAACATGTACGTATTAACGAAATAGGCCGTAGCCCCGCTATATTAATACTAGCTAAATGTCCGTGCGTTGCAACGGGATAGCAGCGGTATGTAGAGGCACTGATGAAATTATTGCGAACACGTGCATTAATAGTGACCTCCATTGAACTTACTTTCGAACTTCTTTTTCTTTCTCTTCTTCTTCTTTGTCTGATGATCAATGTCATTCTTCCTTTCTCAGTGGCTCCCACCATGTCGGTAATCTTATGTCGTTGCACGTCTCACTTGCTCCCCTCTCTCATCCTTTCCGTGTGCCTCTGCACCGTCTTGACAATTTGTTATGTAGTTGCCAAACATCTACGGTAGTTCCTATAGGTTGGCGGCAAGACTGAAAGGTTGACCTTAATGCTATATTTGAGTGGAGATCAGACCCACATAATGGTTGGTTGGAGTAGGTATCCACCACATCTATTGTCCTTGTACAAAACTATTACGTGTCCCCGCGTTGCAGCGGATCCCTATCTCTCCCTACCTCGTTTTTGCTTTGTTTTCTCTCCATATATGCCATGGGAGTAAGATATTGATGGAGGCCAGAATTGGTGTAAAACGGACACACAACTGACCTCGAATTGGCCGGTGCAGCCAACACCTCGTATTGGTTGGATGCCAAATTCACGGCCATAGGCATACTGGATGGTGTCCTTCCGCAGCTCATGGGGATGATGCACGCGCTGCGTGTTGCCAACCCAGCAACATCATCTTTGGCTCATGGTGACAGCTTAGGCGAGTTTGATGGTGTGCAACTCTAGTAAGATGGTAAGGCGGGCTTGACGAGAAAGAAGACGGTAATGTCGTCTCTAGTGGTAGTGGGAGAACAATCCAAATTTACTTTGCGCTTAATGAGGAGATATAAATATGACTGGCATGCAAAATAAAGATAAACATAGGCATGCACGTCTTTAGGTTTGAGATTGATCATATAGTGATCTGTCGATATCATTTATAAAGTAAAACCCCACTAATAACACTATTAATGATTTCTCTCTCTACAGGTAATCTCTCCACATCATGTATTATTTGGCTATTCAATTGCCCATGTCATCCACATAATTTAGCATTTTAGCCATTCAATTGTCCATGTCATCAACATCATCTATTTTTTATCCATTCAATTGCCCACGTCATTTTTTAGCCTTTCCGTTGATAAGATCGTCATCCTTCTATGCAACTACATACCTAAATCATGTTTACTCTCGCACAACAAATAGTTTTGTTCAGCTAACCATATGTTCGTCTGCCAATTATTTTGACTGATGAAAATCATGTAAGAACTATTTGTGATTACGTGCTATTTTATATTTAGTTTCTCAAGTCATTTTCAAAAAGTTTTGTGGCAAAGCGTAGTACATCTCTTCATGCAAGATATCCACGTTATCATCTTAGTTCGGGTGTTGATTTTATCTGTGACTGAATTCGTTTCATTTTATCTACGGTTATAAATAATTGCATGCATGTGTACATTCGATCGAGAAACCTTGCATATTCCTGTTTCACAACTATTCCACCTTTGATTAAATTTAACATGTCGACTATTATACGAAAGTAAATCTTGCATATTCCTATTACATGCATCTTATACCCTTTTATTTCTAAAAGGGGTTTTAAAGAGATTAAACTCTAACGCGCCCGGAATCCTTTTAGTTTACAATTTGTCTCCCAATGTGTGCACTCTTTTGGGATAATCAATTGAATGCCTTGTTACCATGATTTTCGAGACCAACTCATCTTCACTTGAGAATCATTTTATCCTTCAGAGACGCAATGGTAGTTTTCAACAATAAAAAAACAGAAATAATTAAATGTGAACTATGCTCCAAACTAACATAGATTATCTGTACTTTTCAATACTTTCACAAACACAACTGCATCGATATGTTCTAGAGCTCGTTTTTTTCGCTTGTGATGAATTCTAGCTCAGCTCCGTAGTTTCATACCAGATGGTTTTTTTTCTTTCTGCTAATAAAATAATAACACAAATGTGACTGCTCAAGAAATAAATGTCGTAGAATATAACAGCTCACCGTTCCTTTCTAGAAGCTAAATTCAAAATACACAATAATTTATGCCTTCTTGATCCCCCCAGCGTCCATGCTCTTTTAATCAGGAAGATCCACAAAACACTAATACTTTTATACGTTATGGTATAGCCAATTACGTACAAACTGATAGCCTACGGAAGAAAATATTAGGCTTTCACATGTGATCTGGATCTAAAAAAATTGCAGCAGTTCTGCTTCAACCTGCTGTTCTGCTATGAAGCTCGTCATGAGAGATCAAGCACGAGCTTGCCCTGGACCAGGCCACCGTCTGTGTCGTTGCTAAACATGCCGGAGCCACGGCCGATCCTTCACGGCAGGGATTCCATGGCCAGTGAGAGCCCCATTAAGCTGCTGCCCACCTCGCGTGACCTCCTCAGCCATCTATGGTTCATCCGCGACGCCGCCACATCGTCTAGTGGACCTCGTTTCTAGAGACCACCGTCGTCGCCCTCTTGGCCTTTGTCTCGGGCAGGACGAGCCGGGAGATGAAGCTGCGGCAGAAGCGGCTGCAGCGTGGGTATCATCGGGTTGGGCGGGCCTTCTGTGGCACCGGATCGGATCAAGAAGGCCGCTAGGCAAAGAGGAGGGCAGAGATCCAACGATGGAAAAAAGAAGCTAGAAACGAGGTAGTAAATCACGTAAGTTTGTTTGAGATGACAGCGGGCCATCTCAACATCATGACCGAATATACCGTGAGTCAATGACAGCGGGCCGTGAACAAGAGATCCACAATTTAAGGAGAAACGATTTTTTTCCATGCGGTGAAACAGGAGAGAGAGGGGGTGCGCGGTGGCAACTTTCAGTAATAATCCAGATGTGTGACACCAGGCATTCACCAAGCCGCCTTTAATAGTAAAGATAGCAACCACCCGATATAACCAACAGTTTCGCAATGCTGGGGCAGCAGCAAACATACACCCAAAGACAAGCAAGGAAAGACAAAACAAAATGGAGACATAGGCGGATTGACTAAGCTACGGTGACTCGAACCGCTGTGTCCTCTCCGACGAAGTACCACCACGCTCCTAGCACCGAATCGCCGAGTACCAAGCAGCACCTTCAAGAAGGCACACAAACGCTGCTGCCCGGACCAGCGCACTGATCTTAGGGTTTCCCCCGGCACACAGAGGGATGCGGACGAAGGATAGCCACGACGCCCTTCAGGAAGGGATGATGCCACCCAAAGGCGGCATCGCGTCGGTGTTGGCCAAGCCGACAAGGATTTCTCCCGAAAAACCCTATCCACCACCCCAAACGATCTGTAGCATTGGAGCCCCGCAAGACGAGGCCTTGCCACCACCAAACTAGCCGCCCACCAACAAGCACCACCACGGTCACAAAGCCACCATCGCTGTCGCACCAAAGCCGCCGTCTCGAGGTCTGCAAGACAGATGCAAGGGTAGGTTGTACCGAGTTCAGCAATACCGCGGCCGCGAGGGAGGAAACGCCTCCACCGCCAAGGGCGGTAGTCGACCGGACGCAGCGGAAGAGCACACTAGTCCCCATTAGGTCCGGCCGGGCCCAGCGGGCCCGTAAAGCCCCCGTAGAGGCACACCAGTCCCAACAGGGTCCAGCCGGGCCTAGACCCGGCCCGTAAAGCTCACCACCGCGCTGTAACAGGCCGGTCACCGTCGCTGCTGCCCCTGCACCATCTTCCTCGCCGCCATCTGCAGTACGTGCGCCAGGGAAGGCCAGCCCGCCCCGACCCAGATGGTCCAGGCGGACCTAGATCTGGGCCGCCGGGCTGAGCCAACGCCACCCGAGCACGCCATCGTGCCTGCTGCTGCCCTGCCCGCAGCACAAGGTGACACCACAGACAGTCGCCATCCAGCCAAAGCCGGGCCGCCGCCGCCCTGTGCGACCTCCATCAAGCGCGAGTAGAGGAGCACCAACGCAGCCGGCACCGCCCGAGCCTCCCTCGGGGGCTTGCGCCGATGGCGGCGGGATGGGGAGAGACGGGGACGGGAGGTCGGGATGTGCAATGAAAACAAAAAGAATAAGTGCACCAGCCGGGAATCGAACCGGGGTCTGTACCGTGGCAGGGTACTATTCTAACACTAGACCACTGGTGCTTTGCATGAATTATGTACTATAGACACCTTATAGATACGTTCGAGGCCCGCCTCTCGATGCCACTCTAGTCGTTTGGGTTCAGAATTCACAAAAAGTCTGCACCAACAATGTCGAAGCGGCAGGAACCCCAATCTACGGCTCGACGAGCTGTGGACACTATACGGTCACCAAACTGGCAGTAACAGCCAAAATTTCAGAACAAGAGAACTTGGTAATTCAAGTCCATTTCTCAATTGGCGGGTCGTCATCAGTCCATAGATCCGAAGAACAATGCTTACAATCTGCCCTACACGGAACCTGACTTACATGTCCATTGCGCTTGCCAACAACTACTGCGACGAAGCCAAAATGATAATTCAGCTTTGGCAGCTTCCTATTTTTTTCTACTATACAATTCCTACCAGTCTAGCATATTGATCATTTTGCTTGAGCAACATCACATGAACTTGCAAAATGCCAAATTTCAACAGATTTGCTGGACGTCAAGTCAGCGACTCACCCTTCATATCTACAACATTTTTAACAAAATATTCCAGTGCACTTGATATGAATTTCGCAGCACTCCCTAATACAACATGTTGAAATAGATATTCTAGTATGTAATAACTAGGGTTCAGTCCCGGATATACGGGGAAACAAGTTACAAGAGTTCATCCTCACAAAAGTAAAGCTGCTGGAACAGGAAATAAGCATGAGCGACGAAGAACTACCCAAGTATTATGGTTCAAAAATGCTAAATTCCATACATATGTCTGGCCTAGAGAAGCTTACAAATAACTGGCCAAGCTCCATGGTCTTGCCTTCAGTGATTGATTCATGGAAAACTATTTTCATCCTTTTTAGTACTGTAGCCCAATGGAATAACCGCTGCACAAGAGCAACTTCATGTTCACTGCCCCTCACGCCATGGACTTCTATTTCTTCGAGGCAATTCAGCGCGAGCTCCTCCGTTCTCCAATTTGGTGGCTGATCACAGATGCAACCTGATGGGCACGGAGTTTGTTCCTGGAGCAAGGATTATATCACAGAATAAGATTGACTTATATGGTTTATGCATAAATTAAGAGAGACGGATATAGCTGGAAATTATTAAACTTGGTGAATACTTCCAGATATGCCATCAACAAAATTTACAAAAGAATATCACCTGCAAATTAGTTCGAATTCTGAAGTCAGCCTGTCGCCGAAATTATGATGATCATACAATGATACAAGTACAATGAACATCACTAGTATAAGTCTGAAACATGCACGCAGATCCTCAGGTATTGAATTATATAGAGGTGTGCTTGGGTACACCACCACCCCCAGCGATCCACTCATATACGTGCACGGTGCACCAGGTTATTGCAGATGCGGTGCACCAGATCCCAGCAAATTGGCTTGTACCCTTGTTCGAACATGGTGGCCTTTTGAGTAGAACATGCAGGCTGTGGACAAGGCCCAGTAGGAGCTATCAGGTAAAGCCGTACGGGAGGCTAGAGACAAATCGAACGATCAGACAATCATGCAGAGCCCCACGCTTCCGCGCTCCGGTTGACGTCTGCTCCGCTCCCACGACGAGACGACCACGGCCGAAACGACAATGCAGTGGCCTGCGCTTAAGCCTCCTGCCAGCAATCGAGCATCCACCGAGCAGCCGCGGCAGCCACGGCTACGAACCGATCATCCATCGCCCGCCACTTTGAATACAGCCAAGGTACCGGAATTAAACGCCGTAATTCTTCAATCCAAAAATTCTAATTCCATGTATTTTCACGTTCAAGCTTGTTGCCAAGTTAAGAATTCAGTTTAGTTAATTACTTTTTGTCAAATGCAGGTAAATGGATAGGTATATTCTCGAAAGAAAAACGCCATTCCAAAATCCAGATGATGTTAATTGGGGAGAGGAGAATTAATATGATGTAGGAAAAAGAAAAAATAGAAGATTACCATCTAATCTAAATGATATGCTTGGAAGAAAAAATTAAATAATGGACCTTGCCAAGCTTGCATTTATGTATTTCCATATACACTGATCAGGGATATTAATAGAAGGTTTAATCCTGAATAGTTTGATGAGTTTCGTAGTTGGCTGGAGTACACCGAGTCCAAAAACAAAGCAGAGCATATTGCTTTTGTTGCTTTTTATTTAGGGACAGCAGCACTAAGAAAGAAGTTGTCTACAAGGTATTTGTCATGACAGGTTGGAATGGATGAAACAGAAAATGATCAAGTGTTGATCGTTCATGAAAATAAGAGTGTAAATATTAAAAGGTAACACTCCAAGTTACAATAATTATATTTGGTCATTTTATTTCAGTTGATAAGTTGAATTTACGTTGCTAATTTTATAGGTTATGGAGGATGTGACGGTCGGATGATGTCTTTTGCTAGTATCGACTGCCTTTTGTGAGTCACGTCATCATTAGTTTATTCATTTTGGCAAGAACTCGATCGTCCTTATTAGTTAGTGTGTGGTGTGTCCTTTCTTTTGTTGCATTCTATATTGCAAGTACTTGTTAGACCCAACAATATTGGTAAATCTATGGTTCAATTACACATATCGTTACGACGGTGTAAAAGTTGTGCACCCATGTAAATTTTTACTAGTTTTGCACTGGTTTTCATTTGGATATACATAAGCCATATATTTAAGACAGATATGATTATGGAGTAAAATGTCGCTAACAGACCAATAAATCACCAATAAAGCAGCTCAAACCTATGTGTGTCTAAAAACGCATATATTTTTTCTGATCTCTAGAAAAGTAGAAATACATACTCGCATATTCCTTCATACGACTTCTCTGATAACTCAAGTATTAGATAATCAAATGAACAATAGTATTACCTTGAGTTGAATTTCAGGCATAAAATCAAGATCCAGCTTTTTCATACCACTACACCTCCTTAGAACATCAAATAAGCTGGTTCCTAAGGAATGTCCATATGCTGCTACACCCAGCGCCAAGAATGTAACATCTGGAAGCCTTGGCATGTGTTCTATCAAGTATGGCCCGGTACATATTTCCTGTAGATTTGTAGAGATCACAGAAGAAAAATTACATATAACAATTGGATAAAGATAAAATAGCTCATTTTCTACAGTGACTCACAAACTGGTAACAAGTGCACATTTTTGTGTGTGATGGACGGTTTTGGGTTGCCGGTATTCAACGGACTACTAATGAACAAATTCTCCCCACTCTGAAGAGTTCAAGTCACCTTGAATAACCAATAGTATAATACCCTACTATGTGAGTTCAATGTCAAATACTGAAAAGAATGGGATTGGGTGCACTAAGCCATGTTGTAGGGATATGAGCAAACCGAAACAAGTGAGAGCTCTCTGATGGTATATTCCTTAAGTTGAAGTTGAAACTCTATGTTTTCCTCATTATCTATTGACACATTACAATGATGGCACAAGAAAGAACTAACCGGGGGATATAAAATGTGGAGATCAAGAGTTTGGACATGCTCAAAGCGCCGCAAAAGCTTCATGCAATTGTGATTGTTGTCAAAAGCCTCCTCCTCTCCATCTAGAATATCAAGTTGGATGCCCAGCCTTTCAAGATGCCTCACCTTATCAAGCTGGATAGAACATAGATCATAAACATTCATCCACTCGAGCGACGTCAGCTGAGGGGCTGAGATGTTGGCAAATGAGAAATGACAATAGATCTGGATTTAGAGTATCAGTAAAGCAGCTGTTCACTTTTAACCTTTCGAGTGCTGGTGCCATGACAGTGAGCTGCTGTAAGCGACGCAGATCACACAGGTCCAAACGTACAAGAGAGTCAGATTGGATGTTGAAGCTGTCCAGACCACGGACATTATAAACACGGAGGTGCTTTAAGGATGGGCACCGATGGGAGGAGAGAAGATCACCAAGTAGTCCGCTCTGGTCATGTAGATGCAGGTCAACCAGGCTTAAATCATTGAGCCGGGCGAATACTCCAGAAGGCGGCAGGGCGAGGCCAAGAAACCCAAGCTTGAGCATGAGGAAGGTAGCCTTCTCGAAGCAAGGCAGATCAATGGGAGCGCCTCTTTCCCCGGCCTGCGGCCGCACAACCTCGAGGTATATGGGTCCAGAGAAGCCGCGCGCGGCGGCGATAGGGAGCCAAGCCGACACGGATTCTGGAGACGAATCCTCGGTGAGCGTAAAGAGGAGGCTTGGATCCGGTAACTCATGGGCTGCGAGCGCGGCGCCTATGCGGCGGTGCTCGATGAAGATGAAGTTGAGCTCCGGTAGGAGGGCCCAGAGGTGGCGCCAGCGGCTGGCGAGGATGCTGGTCCGAGCGGCCGTGGCGGCGTCTTCCACCAGGACAAGGATGCGTATGAGCACGTCGTCTGGTAGAGCACTGAGGAGGTCCTCGCCGCCGCCGTCGGCATCGGAAAGCTTCAGTCGCTCGACGCTGAGATACATGGAAGGATGGAGGATTGGGTGCGATTTACATCGGCTCCACACTTGCACTCGCCAGTCGCCAGTGAGGAGGATGAGCAGTGAGCTCAGTGGGAATGTGGGATTTGGGGGCTAGGGTTCTTGGAGCTGGGATACCCAGCAAGATAAGTCCAGATGCTAGTCTTTATTGGGCCTGGGCCTGGGCCTGGGCCTGGGCGTAGGCCATGATTTTCTATTAATTAATTATGCATTCTGATTCTCCTAAAAAAATATGCGTTCTGATAAATATAGCAACAGTTGGATTTTCTCACTCTCGAAAAAAACAGTTTGATTTTCTCAAGAAAAAAAATAGCAGTGGGTACTAAGCTTCGAGTCATTATACCTTTAGCTCGCACGGTCAAAGACACTAATTTGGGCAAAAATTGACGAATCGTGCAAACATTTGAGCACATAATACATTTGATGTTACTGATAAAAAATAAGAAATAACCTAAAAAATGCACACCAAGATGAGCGTTATTCCGAATCTCCGATGAATCATAGATGGTGCTAGAAGACGATCTACAAGGATGAGCATTCTGACATTCATGAAGATGGATGGTGATTTAGAGGAACTAGTTGCTTTGCACGTGCAATGCACGTCTCCAAGATATGTTGTGTGTTACTGTCTCTAGATGATCATAAAGATATTATTTCAAATATTATAGTACAAAATGTCCTCTTTCATTCAAAACTCTTTTAAAAAAGCGGGAATAGGAAAATCATTGAAATAAGATAGCATGACTTGTTGACTCACATTGGAATTGAAAACGCATATCTTTTTCATAAGCCTTGTTTGGCTGGGTCAATAAATGCATGATTTTTTGAAGCATTATGCCTATGACATAATTGTCAATTTTGGGCTCAATGCCAAGTTTCCTTGAGAATTACATAAAAAAAATCCTTGGAAAAATTCCTATAGTTTTTAATTCCATTTGGGTCTATGTGCCATTTGTTCCAATATTTCTCAGATGAATTATATGTGTGCAAGAAATAAAGTTCTAACTTACTATTAACGCAAGATTGCTGCATTGTTGGGGATGATATTAGTTCAACACTTGCCACTCGTAGTCTCATCAGTGTCTAGTCCAGTGCCAACAGTGATCAGTATATGTATTATTCTATCCAGTGCCAGTCTGCTAGATGAGACGCAACTGATTTGAACATATGAAATCGCATATTATTTCCAGCAATAATATGTGCAACAATCCAAAACATATGGGATTACAATTGCAAAACATATGGTATTATGATTACTCACAATCGAAACACACGATCCAGCATAATGAAGGACGCTGACACCTAACCTTACAAGCATTTACCATAGAAAACGTGTGGCATGAAGTATTGTGGCCACACGGTGAGGCTGCTCCCGAGTAGCTCGAACCAAAAGGGTACTCCTGCCTGGCAACCTGGAGGTCAACTTTGTTCGCCTTCGCCAGCCGGTCACTCTCTTCCACGCACAGCAAAGGTTATGGCAGCCATGAACAGAAAGCGGCTTGCCTCCAACCACAATGGCTCGGGACACTGCAAACTGCAGAATAGACACTGTACAACAAAAAGAAGAAAAAATAGTTCAAGCTGCCCACAATGACAAAGGCAAGACCAAATAACATTCAAGTGCAAAATTGGAAGACAAGGGAAGACTTGAGGACTATGGAATAAGAACCAGTTCAGATCACATAAATTAGTAGAACACATGGCATACATTACAAGCTAATAAAATCACACTGGTTGTAGATTGCAATGAACGGTATCCCTGCTCATTCTCATTTCACACCACAAGCTTTACCAGGTGGTCACTGAGAGCAGTCACGTCCTAGGCATCAAAGATGTTGGACCTGTGATCGTGACTGAATGATGAAAATAAGTCACACGCCTGATAGTTATTATAAGATTATATTCACATGCTGTAAAAAATGATACTTTGTTATTGTGAAATTATATACAAATACTTGGTGTCAGAGAAACAATGCCCTAGTGAGCTCTAGGATGTCATAACAGCTCAAGCATGATAGGAGGTTGTCTATGTAGAAAATAGAACCAGTACCTTATATGCATTGCAGTTCCATCTTTCCAATCTGTATGGCACCATCATAAGGATCTGGTCCAGCCCATAGCACAAAAATAAAGAACAAAGGCCACTGCATATTTTGTGGAAATAACCAGGTAAAGAACAAATAATGAAAACACTTGTAGTCAACATGATTCAATAATTGCATTGCATATGAATATGCAACAACAGAAAAATTGAACGGTAACAACACAGTGATATCTCTGAATAACTGCACGGGATAGTCCAATACAGAAAAGTACATATTATTTACCATGCCAATGAAACAACACAAAAAATTATAGTTGCATTAGAAGGTTGCCATCGAGAGCAAATACATCTTAGACAGCAAACCAATTCCAAGTTTATTTAAAACTTCAAAGATAAGTGAGGGAAGAAAGACATCTTTTACATAAATAATTTGTGAAACCAGTGCCATTTGGTTGACGCAAGATTTAGAAAAGAAGCATAGTAAAATATATGTATCCTAATAGGATCTCGGATCCTCACCGTCGACGAAGTATGCCGAGCAGGTTAGCCGCGGACGGACGCGGCGGCGCTCCTTGTTGCCGCACAGCCTTAGTCGAGGTGGGGAGGGGCATCAGCCTACAGCCGTACTCGAGGTGGGGAAGGGGCATGAGGCATCACTCCGGGAGCCTCCGGATCCCTCCAAAGTCGCACGGTGGCCGGTTCCGACAATCTGTTGAAGGCAAAGGTCATAAATGGCGGCATGAGCGTATCTGCGGCTGCAGACCAGGCTGTTGGCGGAGAACAGGTTCATGGTGGACTGGTGGGCCTAGAGAGTGCCAACCCGAGGTTGAAGCCGTAGGCGACAACTTTAAGCTGCGTGAAGAGAAGGTAAGGGAGGGGCTGCCGCCATGGACCGGCGCGACGGCGGGAGAAGCGAGCTGCGTCGGAGGCGGCGCCTACGCGGAGAGCACCGACGGCGGCAGCGCACGTTGGTGGAGACGGGATAAGGGGAATAGGGGATGCATGGTCGGCGGAGGTGGGCGTGAAGTAGTATTGTGAAGGAAGCAGATTCTTTTTTTTTAAGGAAAGGGAGCAGATTTTGCGGAATAGATCAAGGAGACCTACGCGGAACGTTTGGCTGGCAGAGTTTTCGTCCGCCGGTGGAAACTGCTAAACACACACTTTGGTAATATGCGGACGGTTAGATCTAATCAGGTGGGCATGATCGTGCGGTGCTAAATTGTCTTAATTGTTCTGTATACGTGTGTGGGGTGCACTTAGCAAAGAATATGTTTGCTTGTTTAATAGTAGTAGAGACTATTGAAGAACAAGCCTAAAACTGACATGCTGGAGGACAGTGACAATGCACCTGATGAACGTGGCAATGAACCGGACGAAGATGATACGTTGATGTGGTATATGGTGGGGATGAAAATGGAGGCGTTCCAGTTGAAGACAACAATAATTATTAGTGTTGTATCTTGTCATCCCCACTGAAAACGTTCCCATTGAATATATATTTGTAACAACATTTTTGTATTAACTCTCTGTGATGTAAAGGTTTATTTGTAACGATACATATCCATTTTATCGTTGTATCTTTTTATAAGTGAATACATGGATACCTTTGTGCTTATAGTTCTAACCTTTCATACTCAAGGTTTTGGGATTTCATACGAATCATAGGAAATGTCAGGCCAAACATTTGAGCATTCCACCTATATTTTGTACATAAGAAGTGCATGCCATATACTTTCGGTATGTGCATATTTTTGTTATCCCTTATTTCTGATATGAACTTTCATAATATTATTCTGGGCTTTCTTAGTCAAGGTTATGGCCTTTCATAAGAAACATTTAAAATTATGGGACAAACATTTGAAATTTTATCCGTATTCAATACGGCAGTTCATGCACATATCCTTAAAGTTCATATGTGCTTGCTATTTTGCGCCCTATATTTTGTCTGAACTTTTTTAGTCATAAATCTAGGATTTTAGACAAAAAATGAAAATTTCCAAACATTTGAAGTTTGCATCTATATTATGCAAGTGAGAACTTCATTCACTTAGGTACTTAATATTTTTTTAATATTTCGAATTAGACTTATTTCAGAAAAATGAGGATGTATTCATTTGAAATTAAAATGATGCCTAATAAGTTGAGAAATTCTTCATAATTTGATATGAACATTTTAAACGTAGATCTTGCATATAGAAAGTTCCTGGTGTGTTTAGCATCAATATTTTGGGAAGCTTCTCCACAAGTGGCAATTAGTTATTTCAAAAGAAATGGTGAAAAACAATTCATGTGTAACAAGTTCCCGTTTAAAAAAGTACAAACATTGTTATGTACCAAATTTCAAGTGAAACATAGACAATTTTTTTATATAGTCCAAACTTCATATTTTTCCTTGATTGTTAAATGTGAGGTACATTCAGAGAATTACCTATTTTAAAGCAACTGCAGTCACTGGTACACAACGACACTATGGAGACGCATTTAAATCCTCACCGGCAACGGAAAAATGGTACGTTGTCCGAGCCTGGTGACTCATGTGGACAGCCTCAAATGCGACGAAGTTTCGCACCATTACCCATATTATATGGGCAACGATCCTTATACGTAACCGTTGCTTAATTGCGTTACATCAGATACGTAGTTACAACCGTTTCTAACGAGGGCTAGCGTAAACAAAATGCATGGTGATCGAGGCCGGCCGCGCCATCGAAAGAGCCTCGCTCCACCGACTAGACGACCACCGGTTTTTCATCGTCGTCCTGTTCACCATGTTGTACAAAAGTCATGCTTCTCGAGACGTCGGCTTTAGTTTATCATGGACGGAGCCCCGCTCATACGTATTTACGGTCGCCGCACAGTTTCCGGGCTTACTCCTCGCCCTAAAGGATATGAAAAATTCACAAGACAATGGATCTTCCTTTAGAACTAAGAATAAGCAGATAATGCTTAGGTTGCAAAATTAGGAATTTAAAACCAAAGAGAAGTTACTGTAAATACTAATAACTTGGCAGATGATGCTTAGCAATGTCCTAAAAAGAGCATATTTACTGTCAATACTTTGAACTAGCAGATAATGCTTATAGCAACATTTATGTCCTAAACAAAGCATACTTACCGTCAATACTTATAACTAGAACTGATAGATAATGCTTAGCAAATTTTATGTTCTAAAGAGCATACTTACTGTAAATACTTATAACTAGAACTAACAAACAATGCTTAGCAAAATAAATGGAGCATACTTATAATAAGAATTAGAACTGGCAGATAATTTGAACCAAAAATTAAGTTCTAAACAGAGCATAATAAATAGTTATAACTTGAACTTAAATAAGTGCTAAGCTATACTACATTAGAACATAATCTAGAGTTTGGGGCCTTACCTTAGGCCAGGCGGGCTCGCTTACCGTCGCCCGGCGACGGAGCTAGGGTCGGCCTCCTCTGGCGCCGCTGCCCAACCCTTGCCCTCGCTGGGAGCAAAGACAGGGCTACGACGGCCTGGAGGTCGGATTTGAACACTGCCTCATCTGCGCGCTCGATCTGGGGAGGAGGAGGACCGGCTCTAGATTGGCCTCGCCCATATGACGTAGGGCGTCGTCGCGCTCGAAGTCGACGCGGGAGACTTGGCGCACGATCTCGAGCTCACGGGCGTCGTCCTCCTCTTCCGACGATAAGGACGAGGACAAGGAGGGCGCCGGCGGGTTCTCAAAGCAAGGAAAGCGTCCGCCATATGTGACGCCGCAAGACCGGGAGCAGCCCGGGGGGCGCGGCGGTTGAGCTCAGACGGTGTTGGTGCTCCATGTAGCTCTGGGCGCTGGTGGCCGGCCACCGTCATACTACCGAGACAAGTGAGAGAGCGAAGCGAGTGTGCGACGGTTAGGGTTAGGAGAGAGACTGAGATTGAGATCGACGGGAATGGGGTCTCTTATAGGCCACCTAGTGGCCTCTCTGGACTGTTTAAAATTGGTAGGAAATGTCCGTGCGCGATGAGCAATATCGGCAACTGAGGTTCATAGCTAACTGTTTGCAATGCGGCTCACCCATTCACCCCGTTACCAATGTGGTCGGCCGTCAAGCGCCCAGTGCTCGCACTCTCTGCAGAACACTAAACAGAAACACACACGTCTAGGTAAGAAAACCGCCTCTCGGTGACCAATACCCTTGGACAATCTGATCCTTTGGGGTTCAGAATTCAAACACAATCTACACGAACAACGTCGACGCGGCAGCAGGAACCCCAGTCTGTCACGGACCGTGCTACATCTACGGCCCGACCAGCTGTGGGCACCATACTGTCACCAAGACGGCAGGAAACAGCCAAAATTACGAACAAAAAGAACTTGAGAATCGAGTCAGATTTTCTCAGTTGGAGGAGGCATCATCAGTCCATAGATCACAAGAACAATCTGCCCTACACTGAACCTGACTTCCTGATCATTGAACTTGCCACCAACTACTGTGACCAAACCAAAATGACAGCTTCCTACAAATTCTTAACCAGTCTAGCATATTGATCATTTTGCTTGAGCAACATCACATGAACTTCCACAATGCCCAATTTCAACAGATTTGCTGGATGGCAAGTCAGCAACTCGCCCTTCATTTCTACAACATTATTAACAATGTATTCTAGGGCACTTGACACGAATTTTGCAGCGCTCTCTCATATGTAATAACTTTTTTTTTAGAAAAGGGGAGCCCAGCCTCTGCAGGTGCATACGGATTTTATTTCATTTATTCAATATAGACTGGCAAAAGGCCTTACAAATAACGATCATACAAACCGAAGCCACCAAACAGTGATAGCACCACAACTAACACAAACGATAGAGTAAACAACGAGGCCTTGTGCCCCGGCCACGCCCATCGCCGGCTCCCTGGCCAACTTCAGAGATAGCGCCTTGTGCGCACGCACCGGAAGTCGTCTCCGCCATCTTCCACCAACCCGTCTCCAGTGTGTAGACTGAGGCGAAGACCCTCACCAGGCCTGCCGTCGACGCCGCCACGACGCCACCGCCCTGCGCGCGTCCATCATCACACGTTTGACGCCGATACTCCGCTGCTCTACGCAGCCGAGACTCACCGTCGATGATGCGGTAGATGCAACACCGCTCCACCCTCCAACAAGCACATGCTCCAAAACGAAGCCCTCAAGAGGGAGAACGTCACTAGAGCGACGTCATCGTCCGATCCGGAAGATCCAGATCTAGGGTTTCCCCCGGAGTTTCCCGAGCCTTCAACAAGGAGACAAGAACTGCAACGACGATGCCTTCAACAAGGTAACGATGCCATGAAGCACCGCCATCGTCCGCCGTGACCGAAGTCGGAGCGCGGTTTTCACCGGCAGTCGAATCCCCGCCGCCTGGACACCGCAAGTCAGAGCAGAGCTCCGGTTGTAGCGCGCCAAAGCCAGCACCAGAAACTTAGGCGCAAGATCCCGCGATCCGCTACACCCGTTTTCGCCGCCCGAAGCCGCCTCCTGACCATCACCTCCGGTGGAGAGATGCCGCCGCCGCGAATCCCGGGGCCGCTGCCCCGGCGTCCATAAGCTGCAGGCAGTCGCACGCCCAGGCCATGGCGTGGCCGCCAGAGCAGCCGGACCAGCCCAGAGGACCAGACCGGATCCCGCGCCGCCGACGCCACGAGAACTCCCGGTCGCCGCTGTCCCGCCGCCCCACCTCTCTGGATCGGAGTGGGCGCCGCCGCTCCGCTCAGATTGGCATCGAGGAGATCCCGCCGCCGCCAGACCGGATCCCGCGCCGTCGACGCCACGAGAACTCCCGGTCGCCGCGGTCCCGCCGCCCCACCTCTCTGGATCGGAGTGGGCGCCGCCGCTCCGCTCAGATTGGCGTCGAGGAGATCCCGCCGCCGCCACGCCACCGGGCTTTGCCCAGGCGACACCACCGGCGGCGGCGAGAGACGAGGAAAGCATGGGTGTTCATTCTCACGAAAGTAAAGCTGCTGGAACTGGAAACAATGTGAGCAACAAACTGCTGCCCAAGTATTATGGAACAAAAATGGTAATCTCCATATATATGCCTGGCCTAGAGAAGCTTACTAATAACTGGCCGAGCTCCATGGCCTTGCTTTCAGTGATTGATTCATGGAAAAATATTTTCGTGCTTTTTATTACTGTTGCCCAATGGAATAACCGTTGCACAAGAGCAACTTCACATTCAGTTCCCCTCATGCCATGGACTTGTATTTCTTCAAGGCAGTTCAGCTCAAGCTCCTCCGTTCTCCAGTTTGGCGGCTGATCACAGATGCAACCTAATGGGCACGGAGTTTGTTCCTGAAGCAAGGGTTATATCAGAATAAGATTAACTTATATGGTTTATGACATAAATTTAGAGACGGATAATACTGGAAATTATTAAACTTGGTGAACACTTCCAGATATGCCATCAACAGAATTTATGAAAGAATAGCACCTGGAAATTAGTTTGAATTCTGAATTCAACCTACAGCAGAATTTATTTATTTTTGAAACAGGAGTAAAAGATTTGCCCCAATCTATTAATTAAGCAGAAGAGAATTGCCCAGTTAATTAACGGAAAACCGGGCGAAAACCGTTACAACAGAACCACATGCGGCCAATACCCAAAACATGCTACTCCTGGATCATCTAGGCGGATCAACCAACTCTCCCAACCCGCTACGGCCGCAAACTCTCGAAACATTACTCACCGCATCGCAAAGAAAACCTCACTGTAAACACAACACAACAACTTGAAGAGATGAGAAGCACCCATCATGTTGCGCAAGCCTTCATTGTGGTGCCACCCTTCTTGCATTTGCTCCTGAGATACTCCTTCACCTTCTTCATTTTGTCCTCCGTATCTTTCCGAGAGAGGAGGCAAGCAATCTCATTGCTAGATCCAGGGCTAGCAGCCTCCAAACTAGTAAGAAGCCTGCAAAGCTCTTTTGCAAAGAGGGCATCAGAGTCAACGAAGACACGCGGCTTGCAGGGCTCCAGAGATGGTGGCAAGGAAGCCATCGCCGAGGATCCAAGCGAGTCCACCTCCGGGTGCACCATCGACACGGGAGGAGCTGATTCCCCACACAACTCCTGCATCTCGGGCATGATCAGCATCAACGGAGCCACGACCTCACTCTCAGAGGCAGCCGACACATGGGGCTGCTGCAACGGGCATGGCATGGCACGGGAGAGAAACTGCCATAGGGGCCTTCTACCTCAATGTCGAGCTTGGCTAGAGGAGAAGCTTCAGGCGCAACAGGAGACATCCCAAGAGTAGCCCCCGCTCGCACCAAGAAACTCTCGACCCTAGCGAGGCAGCCGTGAAGCTCGGAACGAAGCAACATGGCCTGCTCGGCCAAAGTAAGCTGAACATCAGTCGTGGAAGGGGCAGGCGGAGGACGTCGAATCGACGAATCCTGGTCGAGCCGCTTGGCAAGGACGGACGACACACGAGACGGCTGGCAATGTGGCTCACGGGGAGGGGAGCGTTGGCAGGGATGTGGACGGTCAGCAGCGGGCGTCTGCACAACATGGCGAACTTGGACCGGAGGAGGGCGAGGAGCAGTTTCCCCGTGCAGCACTTCGCCTTGTGACCGAATTCGCGGCAATTGCTGCACCTAAGCGGCTTGCAGCAGATCGAAGCCCAGTGTCCGGCTTCGTGGCAACGGTGGCATCTCCCGTTGAGCCAAGCAGGAGGGAGAGGACGGGTCTTCCATGTCGGACGGGCCAAGCTCGTGCGACGCCGCTGCGCCTTGGCTGGACAAGCACCGAAGGGGCCTCGCCCTCGAGCTGCTCCGCGTTGCCCGTCGCGTCAACAACCACAGGAAACGCCTCCATAGGCACCTGCCGCACCGGGGAGAGTGATTCGGGGACGAGCTTGTCGACGCCATCTTCAACCGGAAGGTCCAGGGTGGCCGGCGACGTCGTGGGCCGGGCTCGGAACTTGAACCTGCAGGGAGCGGCTCCAGGGTCGACGGCAGCAGGCCGGAGGAGGTGCTGGCGACGGGAGCAGGGCGGCGGCGGGCGAGGCGGACGAGCGCTTCACCATCAGGTTCCCACGAATTGTAGGGTCTGACCTGCGGGCGGAGAGAGCAGCGACGGCCAGCGCGGCAGCAGAGGGCGGCGAGGCCATGGAGGTGGCCGACACGACCATGGGAGGCGGAAGCTCCGGGAGCCGCAGCGGGGTCAGCCGACCCAGTCCCTACATGACAGGCAGCTGGACGGGAAGAGGGCGTCGAGGGGAAGCCGGATCTGGTTGCGGAGCTCGGAGAGGTCGCCGGAGGAGGGAGATCAGGTTGGCGGCGAGGGCTGAACGGCAGAAATTATGATGATCATACAAGTACAATGGACATCACTACTATGTCTAACATGCGCACAGATCCTCAGGTATTGAATATATATAGAGATGCGCTTCGGTACACCACTACCCCCATCAATCGACTCATATACGTGCACAGTGCACCAGGTTATTGCAGATGTGATGCACCAGAACCACATGAACCCAATGAAACCATCAAACCTTCATTAAACTAGAGAGTGATATTGCTAGTTATTGGAATGCTACACTATAGTCAGCGGGAAACTAGGTTTGGTAGGATTCTTGGAGATGAGGATTTATTTCTTCTATGCCGCAATGGATGCGGGAAGAAGGGAGAGAGACTTGGTTCCAGAGTTCTACGAGGAGATCATGTGACTGCAACCTACGGAGATTCTCAACGGCGGCGAACTCGCGCCTCTGTTATCCACGGTCAAAGGGACCACTCCATGCTGGGGTGCTGCCTGCACCGCAGCTTCATCAACCTCCAGGCCAGAGCGCCATTTCGGAGGCCCCTTCTCAGCTCCGCTGTGGCAAGTATCGTCTCTCCACCGCCAAGTGGTTGTGTCCCCGGCGATGGCGATGGCGGCCGTGGCGTCGAGCTGCTCACTCTCGGTGGAGATGGACCTGATTGCACTCCTTGTAATTTAGTTCAGGTCTTTTTTGTAAAAGCCAGGGACTCAGATGTAATTTTCGTTTATTTAAGGTCCTTGATGTAATCTGTATTCCCACCGTATAATGCAGTCTGGACCCTTCGGGGTCCTTCTCCTTGTTCAAAAAAAAATCATTAGAGCTGAACCCAATGGTCTTTTGCTCTAGCTTCGCCACTGACCAGGTCCGAGCGAATTGGCTTGCAGCCTTGTTCGAACATGGTGGCCTTTTGGGTAGAACAGGCAGGTAGGAGTTATCAGGTATAGCCGTACGGGAGGCCAGAGCCAAATCGATCGATCGGGCGATCATGCACATCCGCACGCTTCGGCGCTTCGGTCAACGTCGTCTCCGCTCTCCAAGACGACCACGGTCCACGGCCGAACGACGACGCGGTGGCCTGCGCTTCAGCCCCTGCCAACCATCGAGCATCCACCGAGCCGCCGTGGACTGCGCTTCAGCCTCCTGCCAGCCATCGAGCATGCATCGCCCGGCACTTTGAATACAGCCAAGGCATCGGAATTAAACACCGTAATTTTTTTATCAAATTTTTTAATTCCCTTTATTTTGACGTTCAAGCTTGTGCTAATTTTTTTAAAATAATACATGAAATTTATTTAATTAGGAAAATAATACGTGTTTTTTTATTTTCAAAAATATTACCCAGTCGTCCTGACCGAAGACGATTAGTACTAATCGTCCTGGCCAAAGACGATTAGTCCTACTCGTCCTTGGCGAAGATGACTACCTATGAACAGTAGACCAATCGATGAACAGTGCATGATCCGTGTCCAGCTTCTAAAATTTGCTGATTTTATCTTTTTTCCCGAGCCCAAAATATAATGTGTTTTGCAGTGAATTTTTGCACGATCGTAGTAAATACGAGTTAGCTACATCCATGTTTTTTTTTTTGAATTTTTTGGAAAAGTTTTAAAAAACGTGAACAATACAATCGCACCTATCGTCTTCGGCCAGGACGATTACTAATCGTCTTTGCCCAGGATGATTAGTACTAATCGTCCTCGGCCAGGACGACTGGGTAATATTTTTGAAAAAAAAAACGCGTATTATTTCTTGAAATAACTAAAAAATATGTATTATTTTAAAAAAATTAGCCAAGCTTGTTGCAAAGTTGAGAAGTCAGTTTAGTTAATTACTTTTTGTCAAATGCAGGTAATGGATCGGTATATTCTCAAAAGAAAAGCACCATCGCAAATCCAGATGACATTAATTGGGAAGAGAAGATTTATTATAATCTAGGAAAAGGGAAATAGAAAATTACCATCTAATCTCAATGATGTTGTTAGAAAATAAATTACCTAATGGACC